>CAOLHI010002252.1:0-277963 GCA_948474755.1 Ctenosaura bakeri
TTCTGGGACTTATAAACCCAGAAATAACTTTTCCAAGTTCTGGATTAGCCTTTCATCAGATCCATCAGGACTCTTTATACTCTGTGGCCCAAGCTGGTTATCCATGGTTTATCACACTGACTTTTAAAAATACTGCCTTTCATGTCTATATGAATAGCATTAATGAAAAAAAATGAAACATTTAAAATTATTATGTATGGTTCTATTTTTTGTTTTAAATGCATGCTGTCTGTTTACCATGATTCCTAGTTCATTGCAGATATCATAGAATTCATCTTGCTCATATATACCGCCTCCCCAAACACGAAGCATATTCATGTTGGCATTAACTGCAGATTGCAAGAGGAGTCTTAGCCTGTCAAAATACAAGTGGAATTCAGTTTGAGTGGAATCTGAGTGAAATGACAACACTTGTTAAAAACCTACAAGAACTCCACATGAAAGCAATCTGTTAAGGGCAATTCACACCTAACCTTCCTGCAATTCAGCAGGGCTTGCACAGGATAACAGTGTGAACTTTGGTGAACTTAAAGCAATATTTTGTGGATGTGATCATCTTTAAATAATAACAAGACCATTGTTTATCTGCTTTTTTCCACTCACATCCAAGGGAGAAGCAGCTCAGGGAGCCCTTGCATAAAAAACATTACTGTATATACTCACGTAGAGATCTAAAAAAATAAGTCTAGTAAAAAAAAATGACCCAAAGAATCTGGGTTGACTTATTCACAGGTCAATCTAAGTACTGTAACTTACTTCTTATCAAAAAAAGGACTCATCCCCTTCTCTGAGTAGTGTGGCAAAAGCGAGAGCTTAGTCTGTCTTGAGAGAACCTAAAAGAAGCATTTACCCCTTCTACTCTCTCTGCCATAGCATAGTTTGGCCTTTTTGAATGTCTGCATGCGAAAATGGGGCTTCCCCTCAAAGGAGTGCTGGGGGATTGGCGTTCCTTTTAGGTTCTCCCAGGATGGACTAAGCTCTTGCCTTTTGTCACTCTACTTTTGATAAGAGTTAATACTGTTCCTTAACTTTTATACAAAAAAAAAAGAAAAGGAGAAAAGCCTTTCTGAATGTCTGGACAGGAAAAACATGGAGGCGGTGGCCAACGGTGGCTGGCCACTTCAACTTATCCAGGGGTCATATCAAAATCCATAATTTTGTCCCCCAAACCTGCCTTCAACATATGCACAAGGTTGACTTATACACAAGTATATACAGTATATCTATAGCTTAAAAAGTGTTTATTCTTTATCAGTCATTTTTCCTTTTGTATCACTTTGACTTGGTACCAGAAATGACACCAGTGCTGACCTCCGTGGAGAGGTCATTTCATAACTGAGGTTATGAGAGAAAAGTATTCCATAACATGATAAAGTAACAGTTTAAGGGGCTGGGACTGTGTAATAGCAGGAGTGGGGATCCTTAGGCCCTCCAGATGTTTTTAGATTACAACCTCCAGGAGCGTAAACTGGCATAGCCATGACGAGGCATGGTGAGAGCTGCAGTCAAAAAAAAATCTGGAGAGTTGCGTGATTCCCACTCCTATGGCAGATGGAAATTAAACACTAAAGTACTGACAAGGTACTGTCATGTGCAGGAATTATGAGAATTTCAGAACATTTTGTTTAATAGAACAGACTAGTCATTCTACACAGCTATTTGGAAGATACTCATTCTGTACACATCAAAACACTTTGCCTCCTTCCATGAAGTACTGACATATGTTATTCATTACAGGAAAGTTTCAAATCCCCCTGATTTTTCAACCTTGTCAAGAAGATGCTTCTGTTCCTGTGGCTGAATCAAAAATTCTAACTCAGAGCCTTTTGAGTACTGTGAGCAAAACACTAGCACTAGAGATTTCAGCCAGCCTGACCTTCCTGGTATTGTTGCCCCTTACCTTGAGAGAATACTTCATATATTTGGGGGGCAGTGTATATACACAATAGAACAAAGTGGTAAATCTTTTCCTTAATTGTCCAGTTGCAGGTTGGGGGATGCATACTGAATAGCTAAGATGAATCCTTTTTCTTAGCAATGTTGGTTTTCTACGCATAGGGAAGCTTTTTAAGTGTGTGTGTACCTATTCAGCAATAGTGTCACTGCATCTATTTTCTTGTCCACTCTGGGAAAAAGATTTGATACAAATCAAATCAATCACCTGCAGCCTGACTGGTACAATCCAGCAAAAGCTTGAATACTTGATTTGGTAGGCTATATGGCATAACCGTAGGAGCATACTGAAAACTCACAGAACAACTTGTTTACAAAACTCTCACTGGTCTATTTCAGGAACCACATTGGGCAGGAAGTAAGAATCACTTTTTTGAAAGTATGCTTACATCAAAACTGTATCTGAAGAAAACTGAAATGTGAGGCAGATGGCTAAGTAGGAATCCCTCCTGACATGCTACCCTTCCATGTGCAAAGAGCATTTCAACATGGGGGTTCTTTTGGAGAAGCAGTCTCCACATAAATTCTCAAGAGTTACAGTACTACAAAAGAACTCTGCTCACATGGATGAAACTGAATCTGGTAACTCCTGCTCGGCATCAGTGGGCAAAGGCAAAATATCCACATAGAACATTTAAAAACCATTCAATTCAAACTCACATGCCAGGTGTCACCCTGTCTTGAAAAGAATCTGCTGGAATCCAGTTGGATCCCTTCATAAAAATTGGAACTCCATTGATTCTGAAATAAAAACTCAAACCAGGTGACCCAGGAATGGGTTCCTCTATCAGTTCTACTGTTCGGAAATAAACCTGGAGAAAATTAACACATATACAGGTTTACAGTTGATCACAAAATTACAAAAGAAAGCAAACTTTCACTTCAGGGACAACCAGAAGAGCCAAAATCTCTTGCAACATTCCTTCTTTTCATCCCCCACTGTGTGCAGAACAACAAATAATGGAATCTTATTACAATATGTGCTAAAGTCACTTCTGAATAAAGATTCAATTAATATCTTTCGGAGGAGTTTAAAACTTGAAATTGCTAGAAAATTATAGCACCCTTATGCCATATGCATATACCTCCAATAGACAACATGTACTAGCACTGTAAACACCCACACAGCCAGTTTGTGATTACTAAAAGAGAAATTTAATGCAACTCCTGGACAGAATGCTGATTGTAATTAATCCACATTTACAAAGAACTACAGTAATACAAGGCCAAGCATGTCAGGCAGGGAGTCTTTTTACTGATGCTCCTCTTTCATCAGAATTAAAGGAGAGGAAAATAGCAGTCAAGAAAGAGTATGGAAATCATTTTCTTTGGAATTTTCTTTAAAAAGAGGGAGGGAGGGAGGGAGGGAGGGAGGGAGGGAGGGAGGGAGGGAAGCTGAAACAGCAGGAGACGTTTTCCTGCAAGTGCAGGAACCTTCTGCAACCAAGCACTCTCTAGTTGTGTTGGACTATGGCCCCATCAGCTGCAATTAGCACAGCCACTGGGCATGCCAGGTGGTATTACGAGAACTGTAGTTCAACCCATATGGGAAAGCCATGTTGGAGAAGGATGTTGTCTTCCCCCGTGGCCTAAAATTTCAAGAAAAAAAAAGATATTTTGCAATAATGGAAAGGGATTTGTTAAACTGGTGCTGTAAAATTTAAGCACTCCATGATGAATAGGTCCTATCAACCAAAACAAAACAAACAAGTTATTCCCATTTTTCCTAAAGATAGGATGGGCCCTCCAGATTTGGTGAATTACAATTCCCATCAGCCCTCTCATCTGGTTCCACCTGTTTTCAGTTTACCAATAACTGGAAGGCTACAGTTTGGCCACCCCAGGAACTGATCAGAAGATGTACACAATCAATATCTAAAATTACGATTTGACCTCAAATTTGATTTTAATTTTAACTCAGACTTTGGCAGGTTGAGTGCAGGCAAACAACATCCTCCTCTAGAAATTACACCGGGCACATTGCCATTACAGTTCAGTGGCAAACTGTCAAAACCCATTAATATTTGTTTAAAACAAGGCAAAATGCTTTTAATGGGTTGATGCTAAATTTCAGTGACATGATCACCATCAAATTTTGGTAATGCTGGGGGAGGGACTGGAGTCTGCAGAAGTAGTTTTGGAGATATGAACAGCCTGTCGGTCTGAGATACCCCACCACGTTTTATCTCCACATAACAAAGAAGACCATACCACTCAGGAAATCATTAATCAATATTCCAGTTTCACTACATAATGAAAAATAGAGGCTGTTGGTCAAGGACATGGAATTTCCAGTAACTGGAGGTCAGGGAGGCAACAATAAAATCTCATAGATGCCACTCGGTCCCAAATGAAACCAATTAAATATTAATATATCATCTGTTACCTGAGATGAACTGTGCCCATGGGTCATGATCAAAATCATCCTCCATGGGTTGACTCACATTTCCCTCAAGTGCCAAATGTACTCTTATACTGTGCCAAGTTATTAACAAAGGAGTTTTAAGTGTTGATTTATTTCCCCAAACAATGCTAAAGTTGACAAGAGGAGCCTCACATTCTCACTCTCTCTCAAACATACACAGTATTTCTTATTCAAATGTTGCTAAGAAGTTTCAGCGTATAATTTTTGTCTCTGTGTTAGGGTATTTTTCATTTGCATACCATGATACAGTTACCAAGAGCTTTTCCTAAGCCTCAGGCTTGTTCAGAAATGGCAAGAGCTTGAGAATTTGGAAAAGAGAGCTGTAAACCTTTTAATGAAACACCTTTCACTTTTCTGAATTTCAGAGTAGCTGTAATTTCTTTCTACTTGGTAGTGCAGGTGCTAGGCAGAAGTGAGAGCTGACTGTCAGTTTATGAATTCCTGTTATCTTCTAATTCTGAAAAGCCAACAGAAACATTATACAGTTTAAGAGGAATCTGAAAACCTCCTCCACATGATAGCTGCTCCATGTGCAGGATCTGAATGTTTGTTTATCACTCAAATTGGGTTGATCATCTGGAGGATTTTCACCTCATGAATGAGATACAGGTAGCCACAGACTAGTGTCTCCACGGGGACTATGAATTTAAATCTAAGTGAACAAGTCACATCACACAAGAGAACTGTCCCAAGGGAGGCAAGAAAAGGTCCTGGGTCTTTCTTAATTTCTTCCAAGGATGTGACAACATATGCATTCCTTATCAGTGCCAGATAATTAATGTGCCATGGTGTTATACAGCAGCTGTAGGCTCTGGCTACAATCCTATCCCTCTGTAGAAGCATCCTGAGCACAGAACTGTAGTTCCTGGGTTTAGAGTTCAGGAGCAAAATCCCTGACCCACGAGCCTAATATGGCTCACAGGATCCCCAGTCTGGTCTGCTTAAATCCCCTGGTTGCTTGATGGGAGGAGAAGAAAGTGAAGTGAAGCCAGGGGGAATTCCAAAGACAGGAGCCAGCTTTATTCCCTCCTTCCCTTCCCCACATGGGGGAGCAAAGCACTGGTTTAATGAATCTAGCTTGACTCCTGGCTTTACATTTGCCTCCCCCACATGGAAGTTCAAGCTCATGCTTTGGGCAGACAATTAATAACAGTGCTGTGATATCAGGGTGTGGCTAGTGATTCTAAAGTCAGGGATGTGGCAACACCTTTAACAGCAGGGGCCTGGCAGCATCTTCTGACATTATCTGATGGGGTGAATTGTCAGTTCTGGTTTAGTGATACATCAAGCTTTCCAGGAAGCATGTGACACAGCAACAAAAATTACAGAGAGCATGAGAGTTGGTATACCTTCGAAAACTTTTCAGTCTTGTAACCTCCCTCCATAACAAATACTGCTGTCATGTTGTATCCAGTCTGGTTTCCATGTCCTCTGGGCCACCACATTTCCAGTGTCACAATCTTTTTCCCAGCACAAGGAAAAGAAAAAATCATGATATAAAGATAAAAGCCCAGTCATTACTATATCATTTTAATTACACCATTTAAACAAAACAAAGAACATTTTAGATTGCAGCAATATGTCTGCTCACATACAATAAATGTTGGTGAGCAATTTTACCTATTACTGGCCATAATTAAGAGTCATAAGAATGTGCAAACATCCAAAACAGATAGATCAATTTTGAGCACTGAGCGCTTGAGTATTTCAGACAGCAAGTGTGGAGGAAACAGGTTAGCAATACAATTTGTAATGCTAGTTACCAACGCATGATTATATAGCTTAGCTATTAATGTTCTATTATTAATGTTTCATTATTTAGAATTACATTGAGCAGTTAATACACAAATACCCATGAATTCTGAGTATACAGAAAAGGAACATTATTAATATGTACCTTCCACTGTGTTAAGTAAGACAGAGAATAGCTTTAGAAGCAAAGGCACTGCTGGAGCATATTGATTGGCTCTTAGTGATGTCATATCCCCGCTCAACCATTTGCTATTTCTTAGCTGGAAAACACTAAATGCACTCAATTTTGGCAGGGGGGATGGGGATTACACATTTTTAGAGAGCTACAGTCAGCTCAGGCAGTTTCAGCTTTGGAACGCTGCCCAGGGATTAGTTCTGCTGCTTCAAATAATACATTTTCTTAGAATTTAATACACAGAACATGACCCAGCAACATAAATTACAGATGCAGATGGTCTTTGATGTATAAAAGTGCACCCATGAGTCCTTTGTCATACAAATATGGCATCAGAGGACAGGAAAGCTGGAAATGACAAAAGGTAGGCATATAGTCCATCTGCTAAAGCTGGTGAATGGAAAAGGAGCATTCCAGCCCTACAAATTAACAAGTTAACTGGTCTGTCCTACTCCCTATGCATTTTCCCTTAAAAATTAGTATTAGTAAAAACTAACACTGCTTTTGCTTTTTTTTCTCCTCGCTCTACACTATGAAACTGAATTCCTCCTGTCCACTTGCAAAATGACTGCAGCAAACGGGAAATAAGGTGTCTGTTTTGTCTAATATTTATGATAACTCTTCAACAACTGAGCCTTCTGGACCCAGACTTTTCCATTACAGACCATTTACTGACATTCTGTAGATGACCCTCCTCCCAGAGCTTGAGAAAATTACCTTTTTTTGGACTCTAACTCCCAGAATCCCCCAACCAACATGGACAGTAGTCATGATGGGGAATTCTGGCAGTGGAATATTCTCCTGTGTTGCTGGGCCAAAGTATGCTAGAGGAATCCAAAGAGGAAATATTTAGTGTCAGTTAGCATCACTAGCATCAAAACAATTAAGGGACTACTTTTTCTCACTGGGTTGTTAATCATTTTATTTATATCTGTCTTTGTGTTAGATTCTTGTATCAGTTCCCAAGGGTGTTTTCATAATTTTTTCACATGGTTCTCACTAATGCAGATGTTTTCACACTTGTGAATATTGTTGTCAAGGGAAAAGGCAGTCAGACTAATTTGTATTCAGGCCCCATTCAGGAAAGTGTCATTCCTGGCTGTGTGACAATTACTTTGGGCACCTCACACCACTCCATCATATATTAGTGTGGTATAGTGCCTTGAAGACTGGCATTACAGCATCCTTGGAGACTACATTCGTAGTAAAACTCTTTGGTTGACTTTGTGTTACTTTCTCTGTCTACCCCCATCACAGGACTGCTGCCTATGTAAAATGTTTGGGGATGGGGGAAAGAATAGGTCCTTAGAGGAAGAGTAGGATAAAAACGATTAAAAAATAGCAGTTCTTTTGAACTGTCATGAATTATTCAGTTATGTCATGATGCAGTCAGAGCAAGATAAGCAGTCATATGCAAGAGGTCTATGACACCATCAAGGAAGCATGTGAAATTTAAGCAGAGATTCCTTCATCACCCACCAAAATATCCTTAAGATGATATGATAATTACCAAGCATGGAGAAATATATAGTGCATTCAGTACAGGAAAAAAGCATCAACAGATTCACAGTATGCTGGCTCTGATCATCTATAGTGAGAAGTTTCTCAAGGCAATCAAATAGTAGGAAGATGGCAGGGTAATGTGAGACCTGATTCTTCTCTCTCGTTCTTGTGCCATCACGTTTCAACCCCAGATGGCTGAGTATGAGACTCTTAATCTCAGGGCCGTGGGTTGAAGCCTCACATTAGACACACACTTGTTTGTACCACTATACTACACTGAATATAAGTGACCTCATTCGGTTTCAGAAGCTAAGCCACTCTGGGCCTGATTATTACTTAGATGGATAACTACTCTACTAGTAGATACTAATAGGGATCTCCAAGTAGGGCTACAAAAGATTCATACCCAGTACCCAGTGGAAAATCACTGCCAGTCATAGCTGACAGTACTGAACTAGAGAGTCCAATATTCTGACTCAGTGTAAGGCAGCTCCCTGTGTCCCTAAGCTCAAGGCACTGAAATGTCATGAATCAATGAGATAGGGTATAATCAAGTGAAAATTAAGCACTTCAATAGAAGGGACGGAAGTACCCTGCTGAAAAAACAGAGAACATAAACCTGCTTTATCTTTCTGGATTGTGCCTACAATGTCTTCGGCTATGTTGGTTGGGGGAGTCAGGAATCTGAAATCAAACCTTCAGTAAAAATGTTTGTGCCCAGCAGCCTTTGTTGCCTTTTTGGTATAGACAGATACTTTGCACTGACTCCCTTGCAAAAGGAAAAAGTGCTGTATTCAGCAGGACTGAGCCTCACCTTACTCATGTTTACGGATAGCACAATGTGGCCTTCACCCGGACGAAGCTCCACACTGAACGTTTGCTGTGTCTGCAGCTCAGGAATGCTCACTGTCACGAGACCAGAAACTGGTTTTGAGCTGACGACATCAAAATCTGACTCTATTTCAAGACTCCATTGCTGAGTGTTTCGTACTGAACAAAAACAAAAACAAGAAAGGTTTGTTGAGAGTTGTGGGAGGCAGTACTTATTTTCCATACACACTTTTATTCACCCACAAGCTAGAACGGAAAAGACAGAAAAGGAATATTGGGAAAAGTTGAAAGCAGTAGAAAATGAAGCTTTACAGATAGATTGACTCAATACATGAAGGCGCAGTCCTGAGTTTGCATGGCCTAAGCAGAATTGTTAACAAGAACTCTTGGAGATCTCTCATTCACAAAGTTCCCAGAAGTTGAACCCAACCTGATGGCATATTATAACCAGAAAAGCTAGAGTGAGACATCAATCATCATCCAGGGAAAGATCTGAGCACAAACCACTGGTTGGCTCTGATGTCTGTTGGCTCACCCTGGGCAAGTAGGTGTTTCTTGAAGCTTAATATACTTTCCCTACTTGATATGCTTTGTGCAGATTAAAGAAGTTTTCATTTTTTTTTCTATTATACATGACAACAGCATGTATACAGGAAATCCAGTACTATCCCAAATACTGAGCACTTGTCAAAACTATATAACATAGTGAAATTAGATTAATTGACAATGATGCTGTCGAATAAAAATGATAATCAATTTCACGATGCATGGAAGACAGTGGCTTCCTTATGGGAGAAGCAATGGGGGGAGCTAGCAATGGGGGCAGTGTTAAGTTTCTAAGTATACTGGATATGACGAAATGTTTTGATCTTACCTTGATCTTTACTGAAAATTATTACTATAAGAAACTTGGGTTAAGCATGTATGTGTGTTTCCGGTATGTCAAATTCTTATATAAGACATAAGAACTATGAAGAAATATGTAATAATACAGCTATCTATATGTTAAAAATAAGGGAATCACCAAAGGTTACAAGCAGAGAAACAAGTAATGTGATTTAGATACTATACAGAAGCTGAGCAAGAAATAACGAAGCACCCAAAACTTTTGGAGAAAGGAGTTGTTAGATGATTAAAGGTTGGGATATAGGTTTACTACTTAACATTATTTTTGATCTATTGGATTTACAATATACTGTGATGTACCAAATAATTGTTCATAGCTTAACTTTTTGAATTTTAAGTTAATTGCCCTAATAAAAATAAATTTAAAAAAAGAAGTTTTCATTTTATTATTTTTATAAAGAGATTAGTTACAATCCTCCACCTCTTCTTTGAAAGAAGGGTGAGATATACCTGGGGTAAACAGAATTAAAAGCCACTACTATGGTTGCAGTCATTTTCTGCTGTTCCAGAGACCAGGACAAGGAGCAATGGATTCAAGCTGCAGGAAAGGAGATTCCACCTGAACCTCAGGAAGAACTTCCTGACGGTCAGGGTTGTCCAGCAGTGGAATATGCTGCCTTGGAGTGTAGTGGAGTCTCCTTCTTTGGAGGTTTTTAAGCAGAGGCTGGATGGCCATCTGTCGGGGGTGCTTTGAGGGTGTTCCTGCATGGCACGGGGTTGGACTGGATGGCCCATGTGGTCTCTTCCAACTCTACATCTCTATGAGTCTACAATTTTCTTCACCATTACTACAATCTCTAGAGCTCCTCCAGCTGTATCTGCAAGGATTCTAAGTCATGTTAACACGTTCCTGTGCTAGCCATAGTTCAAAGGCTGTTCAGAACTGTTGAACCCAGAACTGAAATTGTGTATGCGTGTGCGTATATATACATACAGAAGAAAGGTGTCATTGCAGCTTCTGGTTTGAGGATTTGAAATTTTTGCCAGAGTGGGCATAAGGACTCTTTTACTGCAATAACCAAGCAGCCACTGCTATGCCAATGAACAATGATTTGTTACCCTCTCTTTCTTGCTGTCCAGCATTCATGCAAGGAGAACAGCTGGCTGTGGAAGCTAAGGTAGGTTTCTTAAGGACGTCTACAATGAAAATTGCGTTCAGCAGCTGCTGGGCAGAACTATCCTTGTTTCCATCAAGCCCTGGAAGGATATGTACACTGACATATTTAAATATGATACCTTGGCATATGCACTATTGACAATAAAAACTGGTTAATATTTCAAATCTGGAGCCAGGGCACTGGTACAAAACTAGCCCCGCTAAGGCAGAGTTTGGCGAGCCATTTTCCCACCACACACATTACAGGAAATAATGTAGGACAACAAAGCTGAGGAGAAACTAGAGAGATAAAATAATTTCTGAAAATAATTTCCCCCATCTGTTACATTTACTTTTATGCAATCTGTTATGAACACAGCTGGCTTTTAGAAAAGTGGAGAAGAGAAAGTTCATGATTTCTGGATAGCACAGGCCATTCCGCATATTGAACAATGCTGCATTCAGAGAAAATTGTGTGAAATTCTCATCCACTGTACGCCTATGAAGTGAGCAGAATTAGACAAGGGAATGAATTGAGCCCATTGTGTCTGGATTTGGTGAGGCCTATGGCTGTTTCTCTTTGGCCACTCAAGTGTGCTGGACTCATCAGCATGCTAATAACTGGCAAGAGAAGTGCTGTGTGATATTGCATACAGTCCTCCAGTACAGAGAATGACTCATTCCCAGAATAGTGTTTGTTTGGCCCTCCTACTATGCTTGAATAAACTACCTGCGTCTCGCCAAAGCTTCACTAATCATCTCTTCAACAGACAATAGTGAAATCCTGGGTATCAATGTATGCAGGAAGCAAGACTGCCTTTTTCTTGCCCAAGTGGAGGTTCACTGCTTTTAGACAGAGGCCAGATGTATGCATGCTTCCATTCATCCTCCTCCTCCAGAGTAAATATGATAGAGTAAATAAGATGGACAACAAAGACATCTACTGTCCTTTGCCTTTGCCTTAACTGGTAAAGCCACAAATTATACATTGCTGTTTGCTGTTGTGCACCTTCAAGTCATTTCTGATTTATGGAGATCCTAAAGCAACCCTACCAAGATTCACAAGAGGTTTGACATTTTCTTCCTCTGAGGCTGAGAGAGTGTGACTTTCCCAGGATTACCCACTGGGTTTCTATGGAATTCAAATTCTGGCCTCCCAGAATCTTACTGAAGCACTCAAACCACTGTACCACACTGGCTTTCCTCCTTATATATAGTGCAGGTTTACTCCTCTACATTAGCTTAAATTATACATTACATGAAACAATATAATTATACATGAGACAACAGAGCACCAAAGAGACAGAATGGGCCTACATTTCTACATGCCACATAGTGACTAGTGTCTTCCATGTTAGTGGGGTAGCGAATCCTTTCCATGTTTTAGTTCAGATTTTAAGGGAGTCATCCAAGGTACTGAACCTATTTTCAGGATGGGGTTTAAAGTACAGACTAAAACCCAAAGCAAATTCATTGCACCGCTGATGAGGAAGTCACCAGCTGCCATTGACACAATGTAGAAGAGCAATCATATTTTTCTATCTTTTTTTTTCTTGTAAAATAGAAAGCTAGAATAAGCTGGTAAAGTACTAGGAGAGAATTTTTCTCTCTTAGGTCTCCTGTGAGATGAGAGAAGAAGGGACAGAAGAACACAAGGGCTAAAATTACGATTTGACCCTAAATAAGATGCTCAATTCTCTCTCCTTCATGCTTTGAAAGTGGGAGGCACGTAAAGAAACATTCATGAGAAGAATCTTCATCTTCCGAGGTAAAAGCCCCCTGCTCACATAATCAGCAACTGTGCAAGAGGTACAGCAGAACTACAACAACTAGTGCCCCCTCCTCCATTATCATGGTCCCCCTCTAGCCACCTGCTAGGGGAATGTCTGCAGTTTGCTAAGCATACACAGACTCTCCCCACAGTCTGGAAAATATTACGCAAATGAACAATTAACATTCACACCATGTGGAAGGGATGTGTGTCACACAAGGGTTTTTATGCTAATAAAAAGTACAAGTTGTGTGCATCAGCACCTCTTGATTATTTTTTTAAAAAAAAAAACTTGGAATTATGCAAAATGATGCAAATTTAAAGACCTAGTTGTTCATTATCCTGGCTGTTTTTAAGTTCTGCACATGGTCTTTCAATGAATTGTAATATTTTTAATGTTTACTTTTTAATGTTTTAATTTTATATACTGTTTGTTTTTTATCTTAAATGTATACTTATATTAATACTTTTGTATGTTTACCTTGCATTGTTTTAAATGTGTTATCCACTTTGAGTCCCACTGTTAAATAAATATCCTGAGTTTGATCCCAAGCCATCCTATTCTTTTCTTTTAGAACTCAGCTCAGTCTCCGGTCTATGCTTCAAAAATGCCCCTAGCTGACTGAACAGAAACTGTATCTCACTGCATACCTGGTTACCAACAGCTGGCCTTGGAAGGCTACATACTGAGTGCCTTATGACTCTGCCATGGCATTTCATGGAAATTCCAGTTGCATTAATTTGGGCAGAGGGCTGGAGCTATTTCCAGAAGCTTTAAAGGGGGACTTCTGCCCATTATTATCCGTATACAAGACAGAGACTATAAAAGTTACTTTTTTGACTATAACTTTTTTATGCTCCAGAACAATACTACTCTTTTGGACTATGAATCCCAGAATCCTCTAGCCAACATAGCCATTCACTGAGAGCTGTAGATTAAAGAAGTAACTTGTCTAAACTTGGAAAGAAGAGGTCTAATTTGGCCATTTTAGGATGTAATCCACCCAAAATTAAGCACTTTTAAGCCTAATTGACTTCAACAGAGGTGATTAAACATGTATTCTAACCTTACTGTTAAAATCACTAAAACTTAAAATTTCTTAACCTTGTCTGGATTACGTCACTTTTCGCTGACCATTCTGACTGCTTTTCAACCCTTGCAGTGTCTTTTTTTTAGAAATATAGATTGAAAATCATAGATGTGAGGATAGAAATGATTGCAGGAAGGCTGCCCAAGCACCTGATGTACGCTAAAGGAATGAAATAAGAAGAAGAGGCATTTAACTACCATTCATTGGCAGCTAGTGATTTTCATGTCAACAGCACAGTAAATCTGGTCTGGGTTTCAATCCAACCATTAAGGTATAAATCCACACCACAAATCCAAGTTATTTAGCCTAGTTTGGTAATAGGCTTCAACACCTCAAACAACTCCTTTGAAATTCGGACTACAATCTGGATTCAATGTCCTACTGACATGGAAGCCACCAGGGTTCCCATCCCTACTCAGGACATTACCAAGCATAGATTCTGCTACCACCTCACTTTAGAAGGCTGTCTTATGCCAAGTTAAACCATTAGTCCATCTATCTTAGTAGCATCTACACTAAGAGTAGATCATTTCCAAATGAGCACATTGAACCCTCCCCATCCCTGTCTGCCAGGATTCTCACTACCTCTGTCAAGTTTCCTGCAGCTGCTGCAGCTGACACAGAAATTCAAGAGTAACTACTGCCACTCTGTGTGACACAGGAGGGTGCTAGACTGCCCTCTTGTCTCACCAGAATCCTTCCTTAGAGTGTCATCTCCTAGAAACATGAAAGAGATTTCCTTTTGCAGCACTGCTAAAATTCAGCAGCACACTTCTGGTGACAGTAGTCACAACAGCAGCCAATAGGGGGCATTAGGAATCTTAAACCAGCCAGAGGTGCATGCAGTAGACCATCTCTAGGCTCTATGCTGACTAGAAGTGGTCCTCTAATATTTTAAACAATGGTCTTTCCAGTCCCTTCTCAGAGATGCCAGGAATTGAACTTGAGACCTTTTACACATAAAGTTTGTGCTCTACCAATGATCTAAGACTCTTGGTATTTCAGTCTTGAAAATCCAGTCTTCTTTCCTGGAATGATATGGGCCTTTGGGGTGGCCACAAAAGTGAATATCTTTTGCTACAGAACACCAGATTAAAACTACAGTTCTTTGCTTCACTGCTTATTAAGAACTGATTCATACAGTCCTGTACTTCCAGTGACCTTTGTTTCCAATCAAGGTTTAAAACATTTCCATAGTATGCATATCTCGCTAGAACTTTGTTATGAGTGGAGATCAGAACAGCCTTTACTGAGTAAGTAGAGCCCAAGAAGGGATTTTTGTGAGAACGGAAAGATACCCTGATAAACGGTTGGGGAATCTTTTCTAGGAATAAAAATAACACAACAGAGGGCACAAAGTGTGAGGATACCCAATATGTAATGGTATAAAAGTGAGGAAGGCTGTTAAGTGGAAACCAAGGGATAAAACCCCAGTCTGGGAGTATATCAATATTACTGAACCCAAGCAGGCTTGAGCAATTGCCTAGATAGATGACTCCTGGATGACTTTTGTATGAGAACAATCTAAAAAACCAAAAATGTAATTATAAACTGAAATGTGGAGGACATATATTCAGGACAAGAGAGGCACTGAGCTTTAGAGCAGAAGTGAGGAACAAACAACCCTTCATATTTTATTGGTCTACAGTTTTCATGATCGCTCATCAACAGCTGCGCTATTTAGGGCTAATGGAAGTTGCAGTCCAAACAAAAACTAAAGGACCACAAATACTTCATCTCCATTTTAAAATTTATAATTCATGCTCTTCATGACAAGCAGCCAGCAGAGAGATGAAGACAAAAGAATTATGCAGTCTCAGCAGTGAGAGAGAACAATATATTTTGCAGTGGATTTCTGGCCCAGCTGCAGGGAACAAATGATGCTCTCCTGACATTTGCTGGGGTCAATACATCTCTGTTTATCTATGGTAGCTTTTCTCAACCTGATGTTCACTAGATCTTGTAGATTATAATTCCCAAAATCCCGAGGGAAAATGCCAGTGAAGATGGTGGAAGCTATAATCCCAATAAATGTCAAAGGTGCCAGAAGAGAATACCAGAGGGGAGAGAGTACTAATTTTCCATTAGAACAAAAACAATTTTTTTCCCCCAGATTCACCCTAGGTTTAAAGCAGTAATACTTACCATAGTACGGAGTCACAGAGAAATAGACCAGATGACAAACATTATATGCTTCAATTCTAACATCCTTCCAAATTCCCTGAGTCGGGAAAGAGGGACCCCAGTCCCAGCTAAAAGAACACTGCTCCTGCAATTAATCAGACACACACATAAGAAGTTTGGATTACTCCACTGAAGGGTTAACGTACTATGGAAGTGTAGGAGCCAATAAAGTTTTAGCATGAAAACTAATAGGATTTATATCTAGATATCTATCACACCACATCCCCAAAGAATCACCAAAAATAACATAATAAAGGAGCAAAAATTACCACAATAACCATCTTAGATATATAACAGAAAGAAACATGTGAGGTCAACCCTCTAAACTTGTAACACTCCCATATGGCAGTTTGTAAACTTTTTATACTCAGAAAACCTACTCTGCACTGACTTGTCATCTGCTGAGGAAAAGCATACCATCTGGCATGGAATCCCTGTGAGCTAAAAAGGAGATTCTGAGGCCTAAATCCAATTACTATTCCCAACTAGAATAAAGAGTCTATTACTCAAAAAAGAAACTACTGAATACTAAATAAATATTTGTGTAAAATCCACTGATTTGATTGGGCTCCTCTAGCTGGGATTAATCAATTGGTTTTAGGCTTCAACATTTATACTGCAAGCTATCCTAACAACAATATTATTGAGTGGCTTTAAATAAATACAGTGAATAAATAAATGGGCCACTAGATAGGTCTATAGACAGCCCCAATACTAATTACACAATGGACCCTCATTTTCATGGGTTCAGTATTTGCAAATCTATTATTCACAGGTTATTTTATTTTATTCATTTATTTTAAAAATTTTCACTCTATTTGCCCCTGCCACTGAAAAAATATGTTTCCTCTAGGAATCTCTAGGTCTTCCAGCCCCAATTCTATGGTCCACTTCTGCTGTAAGTGGACCATAGAGTTGCGCTGGAGGACCTAGAGTTCACTAGAGAATTATTTTAAGTGTTTGCAGGTTTAAAAAAAAAAATCATGAACACTATTAAGTGTTGTTTCCATTTTGATGAGGTTCTTGCACTCCTAACCCCAGAAGAGTGGATAGCTTACTGTAATATAAGAGAAGGAGAAGACAATGAAGAGGAAGAAGAAGAAATATCAAGTTCTATATGTCCTCCCTTTGGAATGAATTACAGATATTTCAGTTATGTGCAAAAGTTGTCCTTCCTTCAGCATCTGATCCAGAGATTCTAGAGGGTGAATTACACGCACTGTATTCCGACCCTTTCTTTGCACAAGGGTTACCAAACTGGAGGGAGGGATGGAATTCCCTCCATCAGGACATGCTGCAGCCTTATCCCCTGTTATAAACTGTTGGAATTTGGCAGTAGATGTAACAGACATTCCACATCTGGCCTTTTTTAAAAGGGAAAAAAACCCTGTTTTTATGCTTGAAATATAGCTAAGGACTCATCTAGCTCGTTTTCAATGGGAATTACACTTCCTTAAGGCTTGCAATCATGTGATTCTCGATTAAAACAAGTTAACATGCAGCTTTAAACCATTTTCCCTATTAAATGTGAGCACTGTAGCACCAAATTTGGCAGTGGGAGATCCAGGGGTGCAAAAATGAGCATTGGGCTACATGCTCTCCAAGGGAAGTATGTTTTCCACCCCTGGTACCAATACAGAATGTGCTCAGGGTACCAAACCTAACCATGTAATCATGGTTTTCGAAATGCCATAAAAAAACACTACCTGCACTACTGAATAGTTCAGAGGAGAGCAACTGTGGCCAAGGGGCCATTTTTACTGCCCTTTACATCTTCCATAGGCCTCACCAGCGAGTTGCAAACAATGTTTTTTTTCACCACAACTCCCACAATCCTCCAGTCAGCAGGGCCAGATTGACAAGAGAGGGTATACTGGCTGGAGGTTTCTAAAGAGAGTACCCCCCAAAAAAAAATCAAGGTCTCCACACCATCTTCTCCTAATGAAACTAGAAATGACTAGAAATTATCTTTTTTTAAAACTTTTTAAACCAAAACAATACACACGGGGTGGAATGGGCCTTAGTTTCACATTATAGCATACTTCTTGGAACTTCCATAACCATGACTCTTCATTTCTTATTTGTGTGTGTGTGTGTGGCAGGAGACTTCAGGTGCTGGGGGAACAACTGGTAGGGCCCACAGGCTATGTCTTACCTGTGCTAGGGATAATATGGAAAGTACATCCCAGAGTCTCATAATCGCACACAGTAAATCCTATAGCTGGAGAAATATACTAATGTAAAAATAGTTGTGCAAGCAGCCACATTTTCTCAGAGATTGTGTAAGTGTAGTATCTAATGCAGCCAATCATCCTGCAAACATACACACAGCCTTCTCTCATACTTTTGACTTGCTGTATGGGGGGGGCTTAAATGCCCTAAGGGCACAAGATCCTTCTGATCTTGAAAGGTAAGCAAGGTCAGCCCTGGTCAGAACTTGGATGGGAGACTGCCAAGGATTAGTAGGTGCTGTACGCTATATTTGCGAGGCAGGAAATGGCAAGACCATTTCTGCCTCCTTGCCTAAGAAAAACCTATGAAATTCATGGGGTTGCC
Organism: Ctenosaura bakeri; assembly: GCA_948474755.1. Taxonomy (NCBI): domain Eukaryota; kingdom Metazoa; phylum Chordata; class Lepidosauria; order Squamata; family Iguanidae; genus Ctenosaura; species Ctenosaura bakeri. The sequence goes on from CAOLHI010002252.1 coordinate 18,244, forward strand.
ATAAGTTCACAGGCGACTTGAAGATACATACATACACACGGGAAACTAACTGAGCATTGCAGACAGGTGAGCTCAAGGTCTTGGCATCCACTGTACAATGTGTTGTGCAACTACGGGATTCAGCATAACTACACTGGCATAAATTTACAGTAGGTTAAAAATGTATAGGGTCTTGACCAACATATTTAGCAGCCATAACAGCAGTTTGACTTTCACTGACCTTATGAAAATGATATGCAAACTATGTGAACAGTACATGACCAAACAATGTAAGTTAGCTTCAGTTCATACTAAGTTTTCCAAGAAAAAAAAAACATGTTGTTGACCACGGCTTGGAGACATGTCTTGATTTGACCTCAGACTTCACACCCAGGAGCATGCATACAATAGATCTTGCTAAAGTTTTGTATAGTGACTTACCCGTCTAAATTTATAATCCTAATAAATGGCAGCTGAGCCAAACTAATTTTGGCAACATACGCTGCCTAGCTTGTCCCCTGTAACCCAGAGAATCAGCTTGCCTGACAACGTATCATGTTCAAGGAAGAATAGAAGCAGGCCATGTACTTATTTCAAGCATATTAACAGTAGAGGCAATCATTTCTTAGAAAACTGCCTACAAAAACAAAAAAAAATCTTTTTACCTTATTGCTTCTGTCAATGCAGCTGCCAAGTTTCAAAACTGTACAGGCAACTGTTTAGACTACACAAGAGTGATCATCTCAGACCTGATTCACAAATTTCGAAGTATTAAGTCACAACAGCAATGCTGGCATGTTCACCATGGTCAAATTAGGTGATAAAGTCACCATGTGCAGATTCTACCACTTCAAAACTAAAAGTCTGAATTGAGTTTCTAAGTCCTATAAAGGAAAAATGTTTCTACCACAAAACTCTAGAAATTAGAGTATGAGATTCATGTGAAAAGCCAAGTTAATTCACTTTACTTTTAATACTCACAATCCTGGAATTAGCCCCTTGGTGCATTTTATACATATGGGCTCTACAAATCTAGGATATTTTGTTTCTTATTTGTAAATGTTTCGTAGACTTCCACATATGTGCTCACACAAATGACAGATGCAAAGAGGAGGGAGGAGACAGAAGAGGCAAATTTCTACTATTGTGTCCATAGCACCAGCACCTAGGGTGGGAGGCAGCAGCCCCTTGGCATGGTCAAATAATGTCACAGTTAAATGCCACTGAACAATGCTCAGTCACTGAACTGAAATTTGCACAGTATAGCCCCACCATGCTTTGTTTCTTCACTGATGTCACACTGTGTTATGACACTAAGCCAGCCAGATTTTTCTCAGATTTTTTTTTAACATGGACTTTCACTTCTAAGCCCTGTGACTCCAGAGGAGAGATATCGTTCAGTAGTGGCAAAGCACATGCCTTGCATGCAGAAGCTCATATTTAGTTTCAGCATGTCCAGGTAGGGCTTGGGAAAACTCCTGTTTGAAACCCTAAAGGGCTTTTGCCAACCACACTGAGCAAGACAGACTAATGGTCTTGGTTATATAAGTAAACTTTCTACAAAAAGGCTGTACTTGCTGCACCAAACCCCAGCCAGGCCAAAATAATGTTGCACAGGTAAATGTGGGGAAATATTTCAAGCACAGGAGCATTCTCCTGCTATTGGATACTAGAATCTGTATGTTGGAGTACTAGGTCTAGAGATTCAGGAGAAATTCACCAGGTTCAAATTTTCATACAGACATACCAGATCTAAACTTAGAAGCAAGCCAGAATGTAATCACACACTGCACTCTACATTTTCCAGAATTTTACAGTCCAATTCATGACTCAAACCTGAAATCAAAAAATATAGCTGCTCACAATTGCAAACAACTGCTGCACACAAATTACGTACAAAAATGTATTAAGTGAAAAGAAGGTTTTCAAAAAGTGCTCCCACTAGAAAAAAGTGCATATAAAAACATGCCTGTTAGGAAAAATATGCACAGAACTGTAAACAAAACTTTGTACAGATTTTTCCTCTTGGATGAATTTCAATATGTTCACAAACTGATGTGAAATTTGCAGTCAGAGAAGTAATTTGAGAAATTCTAAATTCATGGATTTACCTTATCTCTAACTAGTGCAACCTTGGCATTGTATGAAGAATAATGCAGAATATACCTTAAGGTCCCCTTTCCACATCAATGAAACATCATTAAAACTGCTTTTCTGTAGGCTCATTATTTGATTTACATAAGTCTTTATAATAACCAGAATTACTTGCACAATGGACAAATGTACTGTCAATGAGAAGCCCTTCAGGAAGAGAAGATGTTGGTTTTGTGTTCAAGACATGTGCAGCTGTTACCAGATACAGAGTAGCTGTGGCACCTTTAAATATTAATTGTCAAGCAATGGGATGAACCTACCTACAAAGCCATTTTTATAGTGTAGCTATAGAATTTAAAAGATATCTGACTTTTCCCTGAAGCTTCATATTTGGAGTCCTTTAGAACAAAGCAGGAGTTCTTTCTGTGCCTGAGATGATGGAACAGCACTGCTATAGTCATGCCTAAAATGCCAATGTGATTTTTGTTTGCCAGTAGTCAAACAAACCACATAGCTTTTGGGGCTAGGAGAGGAGATTCCATTTATGTCAGGATCGTATACCTTTCTAGAACTCATGAACACATTTCTATTTAAATTTTCTGTGACCCAAAAGAGGGCCTCATTTCCTGTCTCCAACTTTAGAACAGTTCACTAAGCACTAAACTCCTTTTTCCATTTTATATTTGATACTTAGCACCAGCCTCTCACTTGCCATAAGCATATGAATATTTGAATGATTTTGCCACTTGGCCACCTAGCACAGTGATATTTATCCTGGCTGAAAATAACTCTGCAGGGTCTTAGGACAGAGGTCTTTCTCATCACCATCTACCTGATCATTTTGACTGAAAATTGTTCGAGGAATTTAATAAACACAAAACATGTTCTCTGCAGCTTCTTCCATGTGTACTGACCATAACTCCCTGCAGGAAGTATGTGATAGAAATGGAATGGATGGTGGTGAACTGAGAAAATGGCCATCTTAAGAAACATCCTGGTCAATTTTAAAGCATGATCACACAATTTCTTCCAGGCTCAGAATCTCTTTTTTGGAATAAATTTTCTGCAAAAATCCCTTCAAGGCTCAGAGTCTCTTTTCAAACAGTATTTTCTATAAAATACAACACAGCCCAATACCATGTAAAAATCACCCTCCTGGCATCTTCTGCTCTAAAAATAGTAACACAGCTGTTCAAGTTTTTTTCACCCGTACACTGATTTCTGACCAACAGAGGAGAAACAACAGGCAAATTCAAGAGCCAAAAGATGACTCTACCATGTTTTAATTAACTAGTGTAATAACAACAGCTCCTTTTTCACAATTTACTTAATCTACTTAATCTTACTGATCTAATCCAGTTGCAACAGTTACATTATAAAGGTTCACAGTTATTGCCTATTATATTTTTAATTAACATTTTCTCTTCTGCTACCTCATAGTGGTCATTATTAACAAGAGTTGTGGAATCATCAAGAGAAAAGACACTGAACCAATGAGGATAGCTCAATTTTAACAGTTTAAACAACACTACATTTACAAAAGCATAGAAGCCTTCTTACTCTAAGAATAAAATCCTGAAATGATTTCTTAGATAGTGAGCACTATTTAACACCCTGGACTTACATGCAACTAAAGAGAGATTCAGAATGGTGTAGTGGTTAAAATACTGGATTGGGAGTTCAGAGATTCAGGTCCAACTCTCTGCTTAGCCATTAAAAGTGACTTAGGAACACTGCGACAATCACTTCCTCAATCACTGCATTGTTAAGAGGGTGATACGAGCAAGGTTTGTATGCCTCCTTAAACTGACTGCAGGAAAAGCAGGATATAAATGGAGCACACTAACATTTATTTGGATGACCTTTTCAAGACATTTTACAATGAGTCAATATATTACCAAATAAGTGGCCAGCATTGAGTGAGAATATGCATTGGGCTTCTGATTCAGTTCAGAGCCTAATTCAGCAATTAGCATCTAGGCCCAATTCAGTTCAAACCCATTCCATTCTGACCCAGGCCCTGAAACCAAAACTTGACTTGGGAATCTAGGTCATCAGTGCTCCTCCACTGATTTGCACTGAGAGACAAAACACTGGCCAGAACTTTTTTAAAAAATCACATTTGTATGCATGTGTCTTCCTCACCAAGGAATACCAGATGCTGTAGGCAGTATTTCAGAGGGGAATGCAAAACCACCTCTGAGTATCCCATGACTAAAAGGACCATGTGAAATTCACGGGTTCATCGTAAGTCAACAGGCAACTGGTAGGCACATACATACACACAACAAGCAGAAAAGCTCTATTTCTCATGATTTTGGCAATCGAATACAACTGCTAATTTTTATTAAGTTCCTAGCCTTCATTACAGCAGTGGATAAAAGCTTTCTGAGAACTATTCTTTCTCTCCCAGTGTGCACAAACAGATTCACCTGCTCAGCTATACAGCAGCAAAGTGAAAAATGGCCTTTGATTAACTAATGCTTCCCAGAAACAGTTGGAGCTGCACAACATAAGCAGATCAGCATAGGAGAAACAGCAAACACAGACAAAGCTGCTTGGCTAAGATGCTTACAACCCTGCCAACGTATCTTGGCAATCCTGAAAGCTAATTTTCATCTCTCTCTTTTATTAAACACACAGGCTAGATACAAAAATAAAGCACAATATACCTGGAATTTCTCTTGTGAAATGAACAGGAGCTGCCCACAGTTCTTCCTATGTGGTTCTATCAATTTCTATGGGGCTTGCCTAAGAGAGTATTTCAACAGTTTGCAGTCATCACTAATAGCAACTTTCCTGTTCTCTTGCTATCAGTATCTTTAAGGTACCATTTCCTCATGTGTTCTCACATTGCTAATGCCCTGAGTTTTTCAATATTTCTCAGTAAATTCTATTATATGCTGTAATGATGATCTTGAGTAAAGAAACAAAATATTAGTAATAGTAGTAAATACTATTTTCAGGATTCAGGAGATAAGTTCAGGATTCAAGGCGGCTTACAACAATTAAAACAATTAAAATTTACATCATACAAAAATTAAAAAGTAATTATATAATCAGAAAAGTTAAAATTAAAATCAGACAAAATGAAAAGCAGTAAAAACAACAAGAATCCAGCACATTATACATTTTGCCCATTAAAAACATTAAAATATTTTAGCATAGTTTTAATATAGTCATCCCTCCACATTTGTTAGGGTTAGGGGCACAGGATCCCCACGAAAGTGGAAAAAATGTGAATAACTCTAGGCCCTCCCAAACTGTATGTAACACACAAAATAGTATCATCACCATATTCAACCCACTGTGGACTCTCCACAAGGCACACTGCCTCCACAAGGCAAAAATGGGTGGCCAGTGGGGCTTGCTACCAACTCCACTGCTGCCCCACACCATTTTTAAGAGGGATTTACAAGCCTCGTTCACAGTTTCTGAGTCTCACGAGATTTGCAGTCCCTATTAAAAATGGCATAGGAAGGCAGCAGAAGTGACAGCAAATAATCCGTGAATAATCAAATCCGCAAAAGTAAAAATTGCAAATGTGGAAGGCTGACTATATAGTCATTAATATTTAACTGTTCATCTCACATGCACACACTTTTTAAAAAGGGGGTATAATCCAAAGGATAAATGGTGAGAGTTACAGAATTCCTTTGATATTATCGGCATTTTCTTTTCATTTTATGTAGACATGCATATTGCTATTACCTTTCTGATGAAATTAACATGACACTGTCCTTTCTGTACAGGTGGAGGGCATTCAGGAGGTACTCGATATGCTTTGTGAATTTTACTCTGCTCTGCAGCATACCGAACAGCAGACAAAAAATGAACCTGAATTACATTAATCTCCTTGATGACACCAGTAATATCAAACCTCTGTCAAAGACAAGAAAAAATGTATTATAAATATAATATATTAATCACTTCCATACAGCACATACTTCGCATTGATTCAGTTGTCTAGGCTCAAGCATCACTTACATTAGGGCTTTCCAAACGGTGCGTCATGAAACATTAGTGTGTCACCTGTAGTGTGCTGGTGTGTTGCCTCCTCAGCGGAGAAAGACCCCCTCCACCCAAGCCTAGCCCACTGTGGTCACTCTTGTTGGGGCCTTTCCTCGGCAAGAACAACAGCAGTGACCCAGGACCAGTTGGGAGAGGGACGCCTTTATCCCTGCCGTTGCTCTCGTTGGGGCCTTTCCCCAGGAAGAACGATGGCAGCCGGCAAAGACCAGGTGGGAAGGGGCTGCCTTTCTCCTTGCCACTGCTCTCATAGGGCTTTTCCCCAGCAAGAGCTATGACAGCAAGCCAGGATTGGATGGGAGGGGGCTGCCCTTCTCCCTGCTGTTGCTCTTGTTGGGGCCTTTTTTTGGGAAGAACAATGGCGGTGGGCAAGGACTGAGTAGGAGGGGGCTGCCTTTCTCCCTGCCATCACTCTTGTTGAGGCCTTTCCCCAGGAAGAATGACGGCAGCGGGCAAAGATCAGATAAGAAGGGGCTGCCTTTCTCCCTGCTGCTGCTCTCACTGGGGCCTTTCCCCAGCAAGAGTGATAGCAGCGATCAGGACCAGGTAAGAGGGGGGCTACCTTTCTCCACCCTAGATAGGCCTCTGGGTACTGCACATGCCCGATCAGTTGGAAAAAGTGGAAGTGAATGTGAAAAGGCACGGCAGCTCTGTAGGTGTGTACCACAAGGGATTGTTCTCTCACTTTATCACTGAGAGAGTGGAGTGCTGTTATTTTCTTATTTAGTTACTTATACTGCAGTTGAATTACCCCTAAAATGGATAAGATTCTGATTAAAAATGAAAAGCTGATGAAGATGACGTTTGCAATGAACAAAATGTAGCAGGTGTAGAGGATATTGCTCAAGAATCAAGTGCTATGAAGCAGGCTGGACAACGACTAGAGCGCCACTGGCGGAAATCTCGACTCTTATCTGACAGGGCACGCTATAGAGAATTTCTTCATTCCTATAGAGTGGCAACAGATGCAGTGAAGAAGACTTTCCTCTCTGCATGTATTGCGTCTGCAGCTTCTCATCCAGCAGAGCTGTTCAGGGTGGTAAAGGATCTGACTCAGTTACCCACTCCTCTGAACTCGCTGTTAGAACCTAGTGTAGCTTGCTGTGATGCTTTGAATAATCATTTCGCAGATAAAATCTCTCAGATAAGAGCCGACTTGCATGCCAGTGTTATAGCAGAGGTTACAAATGGAGTGTCCAGCGACTCCGTGAACAGGATTATACTGGATCAGTTTCAGTCAGTGAGTACCGAGGACGTAGACAAGCTCCTTGGAAATATAAGAAAGACAACTTGCCCTCTTGATCCCTGCCCTTCATGGCTGGTCGTCCAGAGAGGAGTTGCAATTAAGACTAATTTAAGATATATTATTAATGCATCCTTCAGGGAGGGCAATTTTCCAGCTTGTTTAAAAGAAGCGATTATATGGCCACTTCTAAAAAAGCCCTCTCTAGATCCCCTGGATATGAATAATTATAGACCAGTCTCCCATCTTCCATTTTTAAGCAAGGTGATCGAGAGGGCTGTTGGTCTTCAGCTCCAAGCTGTCTTGGATGAAACAGATTATCTAGATCCATTTCAAACTGGCTTCAGGGCAGGATATGGAGTCGAGACTGCCATGATCACCTTAGTGGATGACCTTCGCCTAGGTATCGACAGGGGAAGTGTGATCTTGCTGGTACTCTTGGACCTCTCAGTGGCTTTCGATACCATAGACCATGGTATCCTTCTGGAACGCCTGAGAGGGCTGGGGATCGGGGGCACTGCACTTATGTGGTTCCGGTCCTATCTCTCAGGTAGATACCAGATGGTGATGCTTGGAGACAGCTGCTCCTCGAAAAAGGAGCTTAAATCTGGCGTCCCTCAGGGCGCCGTCCTGTCCCCAATGCTATTTAACATCTACATGAAACCGCTGGGAGAGATCATCAGGAGGCATGGAGCAAGGTGCAATCAGTATGCTGATGACACCCAGATATATCTCTCCATGCCTCGGATAATAGCATCAACTAAGGGTGGCATCTCGCCTCTAAACAAATGCCTTGAAGCAGTAATGGACGGCATGAGGAAAAACAGACTAAAGCTGAATCCAGATAAGACGGAGGTACTCGCTGTTAAGGGCCCTAGCCCAGGTATGGAGGTCTGTCAACCTGTTCTAGACGGAGTTACACTTCCCCTGAAAGACTGTGTTCGCAGCTTGGGGGAGCTCCTGGACTCACCGCTTCAGATGACAGTTCAAATTGATGCAGCGGCCAGGAGTGCCTGCTATCAGCTTCGGCTGATACGCCAGCTGCGCCCCTTCCTGGAGCTGGAACACCTAAAAACAGTGGTGCATGCGCTGGTAACTTCACGGCTTGACTTCTGCAATGCGCTCTACATAGGGCTACCCATGTGCTTAGTCGGGAAACTTCAATTAGTTCAGAATATGGCAGCCAGGTTGGTCACTGGTAGACCTAAAACTGACCACATAACACCAACTCTAAAGTCTTTATATTGGCTGCCTGTTAGTTTCCGGGCACAGTACAAGGTGTTGGTTCTTACCTTTAAAGCCCTTTATGCCTTGGGGCCAGCCTACCTGCGGGATCGCCTTCTCCCATATAATCCGCCCCGCACACTAAGGTACTCTGGGAGGAATTTACTGCAGCCAGTCAGAACTAGGTTGGCTGCAGTTACCCAGAGGACCTTCTCTTCTATCGCTCCCAAGTTATGCAATGGTCTGCCGGAGGAGACCCGGCATATTGCCAGTCTTGACTGCTTTAAAAAAGCAGTCAAGACTGTTCTCTTCCGACAGGCCTTCCCAGACTAGTACTCCACCGCCCCCCACCAACTGTCCTCCTGTTCTTAATAGTTAGTTGATGTAGTTAATGTGTTTTAGGGGGTTGGTTTTAGATGGGTTGGTGGGTGGGGGGATTGGTTATGTTTTAATGCTTTTAATGTATTTAATGCATTGTTGTAGTACCGCCTCGATCCATGGGGAGAGGTGGGATATAAATAAATATTATTATTATTATTATTATTATTATTATTATTATTATTATTATTATTAAGCAGTTTGTATTTGTATGTAAGTTAGTTTAACCTATGGTTTGCTAGTAAAACTGAATTACTGTGTTGCGAAATGATGCATGTCTAAAAAGTGTGTCCCCAAGATAAATAGTCTGCAAAGCTCTGACTTACAGAAATGGCTCACTTGTATGAACGTTAGAAATATATGACCTGATATTTGTGTCTAGGGTCACAGCTTCAGCTCTCTGAACATCCTAAATCAGGGGAATCAAACCTTGAAGCTCCCAGTCTAATCTACCTTGCTGTGGTTCTCCATCTGACCTCTGAAAAGTGTGAGGAAGCCCCTTTAACCTTTCCCTCTGCTCCTCTACCCTTACAAGCCCTGTGAGGAGATTCTCCTTATGCCATCTACCTTCCCAATGAGGAGGGTGAGCAATATGCTGGGGAATCCCATTGTTATCTATGAACATTGATCCTGAAACAATATCATCAAACCCAAGTCATCAGGCCTGCACAAAGCTGAGGAGGGAGGGAATAATCTCTTACCCTCCCAAGATTACCCACTCCTGAGTCTACTGAGATCCATGAGATTGCAGGCTACAGTGCTCATGTCACAACTGAACTGTTCTTCTGAGTGAAGAAAGTAGGCATAAGTAATATTACAGACAACTTTTAGCAACCAAACTGGGCCTCTGCAAATTGTGACCTTCAACTGAACGCAACCCATCAGTCATGTATAGAGAGGCCTGCCTTGGAAAGTGATCAACTAAACCTTCCATCTTTGCTGCCTGCCTAGAACTATACAGAGAGCTGGTTGTCAAGCATCTGATAAGCCACAATCCATTCACTCTTGGTGTCTCAAGTCATGCAGGTCTAATCTAACTTAGCAGTGCTCTGTGCTATGATACATGCTGTGAGACCTGGCCATCTTCACTATGTAGCCCACAGAAGAGTAGGAAAACAACAATGAGGCTACCATATTCAGAAAACAACTGTGGGTGGAAGCAGCCCAAATTCAGCAACCTTCATCAATCCAATGGAATCTAGTTTTGGTCAGAAGAGATAACACTAATACAGCCATCTAGATGCTGTTGGATTACAACTTCTATCAGTTCTGTCAGCATAGTAAATGCTGAATTCAGCAACATCAGGAGAACCACACGATTCTACTCACATCCTGAAGTCTGCAGATTCATGTGCAGGCCGAGCAGATACAAAACTTTTCCTTAATACATTCAAAAGACATTCTGTTCCACATATGGCCAGATACAGGGCGTACTATCCAAGCTTCCATCTGTTCTTGCTGCCAGTTGTACACCAGAGATTGGAAAAATTCTTTTTGACTTCAACTCCCAGCATTCCTCACCCAATATGGCCACTGGAAGGGCATGATAGTTCTCTTTTGCCCTCACTCCTACATCTGCAGCATATGCAGAAGACATTACTGCTTCCCTAGTTTGTGGTATGAATAAGGAAAAAGAAGAGGTTTTTCTTATTCTTTTTAGGCGGCCCACACTGTTAGAGAAGCAACTAGACTCTGCATCTCTATGATCCCCACCTCACCTCACTCCACCCCAAAGTTCTCCAACAATGACACAAGGCTTGGGAGAAAGATAATGTCTCGTCTGCCTGTACAGAAATATGGATAAGATAAGGACTAACATTTTCCCCACAGTATTTATTGATGGATTTTAACATAGATTTTTAATATGCTCTTTTAATTGATATTATCTATTGTGTTATTTGTTGTTGTTCCCTGCCTTGATCCACAGGGAAATGCAGGTAAGAAATAACAGCAGCAGCAGCAATAACAACAACAACAACAACATGTTTTAGCACAGCTATTAGCTTTATACGGCTGTGGAAGTCTCTCTCAGGGAGGGATGCTTGCCCTTGGTGAGCAAGCACTGCTGATGTTTGGGTAACTATTTCAACACATACACCAAGCAGGCTACAGCTCTCTTAACTCACTTCTTTATTGCTAATTAAACCTACATCCAGAAGTGGGGAAACTTGGGCCCTGGATCCAAACTTGGCCTACATGAAATCCTAATCTAGTCTTTGTGACGTTCCCTACATGGCCATGCCAATCTCCATGGTGTTACTGTTACTTTCTAGTTTTTCTGAATTTCTTCCCTCTACAAGGTTGAAATGCTTCTTTGAAATCTTAGTTACTGACAGTAAGAGCTTTAAACTAAAATAGGCTGGCATTTTTGCTCCCACTGTTTTGGCTTTTACACTACCCATCAAGGGCATATTGCCCCTAAAGAACTTCTTTGAAATTGAATTCAGTCCTTGGACTGAAAGAAATACCTCACTTTTGCCTCTTGTTATTACATGTGGAGCTATCAAAGTTATCATGCAAATTATTCAGATAAATTGTGGGAAAAGTGCTGAAAATTACAGATGAATATACAGCATCCCCACCACTACTAGCTGGAAAAAATCCAAAATGGGAGTTGGAAACAGCCCTGTGTTCAAACCACATCGAATCCCTTCACCGACTCACAGAAACTGCTTTAGATTAATTGCAAGACTCACATATTGGTTGAACATGTTGTCCGTCTTCCCAACAGTGACATTATTGACCACGACCTGTGCTACAGTATCCACTCCCTCAAAGACCAAACTCACTTTTTGCCACATACTGCAGAAAGATAACAGAAAGGAGGAGATTATTATGGAGTTCACCTTGCATCGATGACCTGGTGCTGATGGAATGATGTCTCCCTACAATCCAAGGCTTGAAAACTCAAAGCCAGCATGAGGAACATGCATTTCATTTCCTGCCTTGCTCTGATCCCTTCCCCTTTGATACAGATTTCCCCTTCCCTGCCCTAGTTTGCTTTAACCCTGCTTTAGTATTCTTTCTACACTGACACAACTGTAGTTAATGCCAACCAAGAATCCCAGCTGGATAACAAATGAAAACAGTGATCTGAAATGGGCTTTCAAGTTCTGGTCAAGATCAGAGTTCTGGTTACATAAGTATGGTAAACTACCAGCATAAATGCAGATATCACAGTAAATCATGTTGAATGCATCCAAGAGAAGGGAAAAATTAAAGAGAGAATGCCCTTCAGTTTGAACATCATGGTTTGCATGGACCCAACTCATTCAGCAGGCCACTAAATCCACATCAGAAATTATCTGAGTAGCAGCCATTTTTAGTCTTCTCCAAAAATGCTTAAGTAGGCTAGAGGCAATGAGGGTTCTTTGCTTTTCAAAAAAGAACAGCCAAATCATTGGTAGACTGGAGCAATCCCACCCACCCCCCTGAAAAAGACTGCTTAATCCTGAAAAAGTATAGGAAGACATTGTAAAAAGAGACATGATAAATATATTGAGGGTAAAATATACAAAGATAGGCCTTTCTCCTAATACTAAAACACAGGTTCATTCATTGAAGCTGATGGTAGAGAATTCGGGAAAGATAAAGGTATTTCTTCATACAATGCATTGTTAAACTATGGAGTTCACTGCCACAAGATATAGTCATGGCCTCCAGGCTGGACGAATTTCAAAGGAAATAAGATAAATTCATACAAACGACAATGGCTGCTAGTTACTGTACTACCGCCGGTATCAGAGGCATTATGTCTCTATGTATCAGTTGCTGGGGATGTGAGACACGGCAGGGGGCGAGTTACACCCATGTCCCAATAGTGATCTTTCCATAGGCATATGATTGTGTTTCTAATTCTTTAGCAACAGTCACAACTATAAGGTTTATTGGAATAAATTAGTTTGAGGGGAAAATAAAAGTTGACTTTTCTTTGAGGACACTGTGCATTTAGTTCTGGCACTGAAAACTAATTAATAGGATAAGAACATGTTCTTTCATTTTAAGGCTGCATCCACACCCTGAGCTCTTAATTTGCACTTGGTTCTGGCCCAGTGGACATGCAAGGTGTAGGCCAAAAAATTCCTAATGCATACAATAGAGAAAGTAAAATATTGTTTTCCAAACAGGTGTTACATAGTCTAATATCATTTTTCTTTATGTATTTCAGTTGTAGCCAGTTCAAGAGGTCTTTTTTTATAACAGAATGAAGACTTAAAAGCATTTTACTAAGGTCTATTGAGCAGTCATACGTTACTGAATATTTATTTACTCGAACAGCTGTGCTACAAAAATATCTTCAACAGAAAGGTGTGTTCTGAGAAGCACAAAGCACATTTCATCCACACATTTTATTTCCATAGATCCCACATTTCTTGCATCTGCATTTGATGCTATACTAATAATCATACCATAGGGGTTTGGCACTACAGTTCCTAGAATCCCACGGCCACAAGATGATTATATGGGACAGTCCTACAGCAATATTTCAAGCCACAACAGGAACTCATTAACATTTCTATGATTTTTTTTCACCAAATGCATTTCATGAGCTCTAAAATGCCACACACAGAAACCTGATGTTTTAAAAAAAAATTACTGAACACAAATAGCAGTCCTCAAAATACTGTTTAACAAGATACATGTAAATATAAGTGCCACCTTTAATAAAAATGTGAGTGCTCCATTTTTTTTCAAGTAAATGAGGGGGAACGAAGTACATATAGTTTTCAGTAGGGGCATTTCTCCCCTGAACAGTCTTCTTAGCTCCTAGTTAAAGTCTTACTCTGTGTTCACTGGCTGCCCTCAGCAAACAAGTTACTTACAAGGTTAGTTTTGAAACCATGGGTAAATTAATTTTGGAAACTACGGTTTCAGGGAGCCACTGCTAATGCAAACACCAGTGTATATGCCATGCTTCGACATGGCCAGCTCCAGAAATCAGCCATCAGCAGTGGCTGGAAGCTTCCATGTCAGTGGGTTACTGAATCTGCTCTGAATTTTAGTCCAGACTTTAAAAGAACTATCCTAGGAGCTCTGTTCTTTCCACAAAATAATTCTACATCTTGGATAGTCCTTTTATAGTTTGGATTAAAACCCCAGAGTGGATTTACTGCTCCACCAACAAGACAGCAACCCTCTGACACTGGCAAGAGTGGAATTTCTGGAACAGCAGCAAAGCATGTGAGCCTGAAAGGTGCTCCTGATGTCTACTGTTAGGAAGGTGAGAAGAATTACCTTGTCTCTGGGGCACAGGCAATCTATCAAGTTCACTAGTTGTAAGTAGGCAGCTGACACAGATAGCCTATTCCAACAGACATCAACTGAGAGGTAAGCTCCATTCAGCTCAGCAGTACTTATTTCTATAAGCACCTTGCGGATTTCAGCCTAAATCTTCATATTTTTAACTTATGTTATGTTCATACCTTATATCAAAAGGACTTCTGAATTCTGTGCTGTATGTCCAGTTATCCAGAGCAATCCATGCATAGGCCAAGTCATTAAATCTGTAATAAGGATCCTGTTAAATGACCACAGAAAAGATTTTAAAGACCTATTTATTACAAGAAAACAATGCAACAAATTAAATACAAATACAGTCAAGGATATACGAGCTATGCAAATTGAAATAATCATCCAGAAGGAAATTCAGAATGGAGCAAATCTTGCACCTTCTAACAAGGATGGCTACATTAACTTTGTACCATTATTTCAATTAGTACAGTGGAAGAGAGATCTTTACAACTAACAAAGCATTCATTAAATGACAAAGTAAAGAAAACCATAGCTTTATTATTGACATTCATGTTATTATTGACCTGCCAGGTTTTAAAGCATCAAGAACTCAAGAGGTATATAGGGCACGAAAATTTTTCATAATAAAGAATAGAGAAAAAATACAGAGAAGGGCAACTGGAGATCCAAAGGCTCAGTCTATCCTAGAAAGGAGTTCCCTTCCACTGTTCCCAACACAGTCTTTTGTCCAAAGAACTCTCCAGCCCAGTTCAGATATTTGGCCAAATACACGAGAGCTGTAAGTGCACACAGCAGAGGTGGCACAAATGGTACCCTCTCAAAATGTTTTTGGACTGCAACTTCCAGCATTCCTCAACATTGGCTATACCGGCTAGGACTACTGGAAGCCACAGTCCAACAAGAACTGAGAGGCTACATATTGCCCAAACCTGGCACAAAGTGAATGAACAATATACACCAGCCTCAACTCCTCAACTTCCAAATTCCCCACATATGAGCAAAGAGGTCTGAAAGTACGAGTAGAGTATCCAGCAGAATGGGGGATTCTTTCCCCTATCTATGTATGGACTCCACACCTTCAGGAAATGCCCAAACATGTTGCCCCTTCCCTGTTCTTATTATATCACATCTCCTTTCTCTCAAGTGGCCTAAGAATCAAAGTCTAAAGCTTAGAAAGGTTATGTTTTTGTGCTACAACTTCCAGAATCCCCAGTGGCCATGCTGACTGGAGGATTCTGAGAGACGTAGCCTTTTTTCCCCAAGCTCTGCTTTAAGCATCATCATCACTCCTCTGTCCAATATGAACAGCTACAGAAGGTTTGGCAGAGTTTGCCCATTACACACTTCATGTGCCAGTTCTTTTGACACAAGCCAAGTCTCAGAGAAATAGGAGCCAACCTAACAGTTCACACCCAAAGGCTTACTGCTGCTCACACTGTGACAAAAAGAGATTTGCAGAGCCCTCTCCTTGTGCTTCAAGTTGGCTGGCTATGCTACAGATAACTTCTTTCCAGATAAGGGTTATTTCTTCACATTAGAAACATGGCCCCAAAGCAGCTGCTCTATTATTAGAAATGGGCTTTATTGGGCTTGTCAAATCATGCCTGTGAAGTGGTACTGCGTGTTTGTGGAATGCCTGCTAGGGTTATGTCTCTCTTCCCACCCCCAACACTATCAACATTAGTCTCTCAGATGCTTCTTTCTTAAACAGAACTGAAGAAAGCAAGTATTAACTAAGAGTTAATTCTCTTATCAAAGCTTAAGACATAAGGCATTAATAAGGCAATCTCTGGGGAATCCACACTCAGTTGACCCTCAGTTTTTATCATTAAACCAGCATTTGGAATAAGGGAGGCTTTTTCTTAGCCCAGTACCATTCTTCCATCACAGACTTTTGTGAAGGTAACCCCGCATTTGAATGAGGAGCAGGGTCAGGGACATGATAGAGAGGGAGAGAAAAAAGAAAAACCAGAAGTCAACCTAATATTTTTGTGAGAGTATGCTGTATATTTTAGTGAGGACGTGCTAAATATAAACTCTGACAGGAATATTTAGCACTACTGTAGGAAATAAGGAGACATGGATCATTCTCTGCAGCTTGGGTGTGTTATCAGAATATTTTTAGAACTGAAGTGTAGTTTGCATAGCAGGTTAATATTTAATTGTATTTAGAGTCATTTCATTCCAACCTCTCTGTCTAGACTGTTAGTGTAAGGATTTGTGGGTATCAGTCTTGATTCCTGAAGTTAAAGACAGAAAGCTTTTAGAATGTTAATTCCCTAGCTATCAGGGTCTCACTAGCATGCCATAAGAAATACATTCAATATCTACTTTCAGAAAAATGGTTGTACTGCAGGCTATAATATTGTCAAAGTGGAGGGTAGCTGTGAGGACTCCAGGGACATTCTGGACATGCCTCATTTGAAGCAGCTTCTATAAAAGCATGTAAATTCTGCTTCTTCTCTGTAACCAGATTCCTCCAACTAATCCCTATCATATATATATCTGAGGAAATTCTGCTATGGAGGGGAACCAGGTTAACTGTAATGTGCATTCCTCTTAGCATTTGCTGCGACTCTGAATCAAGCTGATAAAAAGTAAATGCGTATTAGTCATGACTGCTATACACTACCTCCAGGATCTGAAGCAACATTCCTCTGCATCCCAACTCCTGGGCAGTAATAGCAAGAGAGGATTATATCCCCACCCACTCACCCTTTTGTGACCTTTCCATCAGCATCTAGTTACCAGTTAACATAAAGGACCCACAGCTCATGAGATGAAGTATCAAGATTTTCTGATCATGAAGGACAATGACATTATTTGCCTCTACATCCCCACCCTCAACATCTCCATTCATTCTGAACTAGGTTGCAACTCTGGCTGCAATTTGAATGTTATGTTTGTGTGTGTGAATTTTCCATAGCAGTAACAGTCTGCTGCTGCAAGCTATTTCTACTGTAATGCAAGGATCCTGAAATGGCTTGGTCTTAAATGGACAATCCCTTAGCTTTCCAAAAGACTTACTGCTAGGGGAGCTGAAAGCACCTAAAATTGAAAATTTGATTTAGTGACCTTTTGCTGTTTTAGAACATGGGATATGGAACTAAATACGGTTTGATCCATCAGGACTTTTCATTGATTCTTTCTGTCTGTGAGATTATATGTGTGGTCCAGCTCACCCAAGGGCAAATTTGATCTTCTGTATGGGTTCATACAGCTTGTGCTTTGCAACAAAATCTTTGACTGCATAGATCTTGAAAAACTATGGATCACTGTACAAGAAACTGGAGTCCCACAACATTTGACTCTCTTGATGCCTAGCCTACTTTCAGACAAAAAGCTACTGTCACAACAGAACATGGGGAGAGAGAATGCTTTTTCATTAGCAAGGATGTCAAACAAAACATGCATTCTATCACCCTGACTGTTTAACCTATGCAAAAAAATAAGTCATCTGGAAAGAAGAAACATCAATAATTTAAGATATGCAGATGATACCATACTACTCACAGAAAACAGTAGATTTTGGAACACTTATTGAGGTAAGTAAGGAAGAAGATGCAAAAGCATTTATTAAAAAGCTAAAGTAATGACCTCAGAAGAATTATACGAATTTAAAGTGGGTGATGAGGACATCAAAATGGCTAAAAATTTCTGTAACTTAGCTCAATCATTAATAAAAATGGAGACTGTAATTAAAAAAATCAAAATATGACTTAAGACTTGGTAGGGCAGCTATGATCAATCTAAATAAGAAAGTCAGGATTAGCTTATAACAGTGCTAGTCAAAGTAGTGGTTCACGGACTGGCGCCAGTTCATGGGTCATCAGCTGCTGGTCCTTGGAGACTCTCCAGGAAAGTAGCAAATAATTGGAGCCAATGGGCACAAATATGATACCAGTTCCTGGAATAATAGGGGGAAACTGCTTGTCTCCCTCATCAGATACCGATCTGTTCCATAGTATTACTGATTTCTATGTATGGATGTGAAATCTGGAAAGTGAAGAAAGTTGAAGAAAAAATCAACTCGTTTGAAATATGGTGCTTTAGGAGAGTTCTGTGAATCTCACTAACTGCCAAAAAGGCAAATAAATGGATCTGGGAGGAAAGCAAGTCTAACTTTTCACTAGTAGCCAAAATAATTAAACTGAGGCTATCGTACTTCAGGCATATCACAAGATAACACAACTCACTTGAAAAGATTGTAATACTCATCAAAGTCAAAGGCAACAGGAAAAGAGGAAGGCTGCACTACTGGTAAATTGAGGAAAGAAGCCCAGGTCTGGAATTTGTAAGACCTGAACAGGGGTATATCTTGCAGACTTCTCATTCATAGGGCCACTGTAAGTTGTAGTTGACTTAATGGCACATGCATATGTGTATGCCGTCAAACTGCCTGTCAACTTATGACAACCTCATGAATTTTTCATAGTGTTTTCTTAGGGAAAGACTACTCAGAGGTGGTCTTGTCAGTTCCTTCCTCTGAAATACAGCCTACAGCACCTAGTATATCAGCCTTCCATCCTTCTGCAGGTCAGTAAAATGAGTACCCAGCTTCTTGGGGGCAATTAGCTAAACATTGTAAACCACTTAGAGAGCACTTAGCTGATAAACAGTATAGAAATACACATGCTATTGCCATTTCTTAACCAGGGCCAGCCCTGCCTAGTTTCAAAGAGCGGACAAGATCTGGTGTCTTTGGAGTATTTAGGATCCCTTAATGATACATACAAACAAATGGGTAAATAATTGCACTAACATGCAATTTTAAGTACATGAAAATGTAAATAGGAAAGGCTGATAATCAAAATGGGAAGGCAAGAGACAAATTATTTTAATAAATAAATAAATGATGGAAAGGTTTACTTTCAAGAGCTTCTAGGGCCATATTAAATATTTGCCATTCAAAGTAAAGCAAGTGTTAGAATTAGTGTTGTGACCAAATTAAAGAAATTTTAGCTGATTGATTAATCTACTATGCAAACAGGTAAAAATAACATAAGTTTTTAGACATTGGACATATTTTGTACACATTTTTTTAGTGCAAGCACCACAATTATTCTAAGAATCTGTGACAAAGATGATATATTTTTAAACAAAAAACTGTCTGATTAAATCAAATCTTTTCTTCATATTAATGATGCATTCATTTATATGGTGAAGAGGACCTAAGGCTTGCAGGATCAAAAGACAAGGACTTTTTGATTATTGTGGTGGGGGGGCGGTGATGACATCATCTACCACCTCTTCAGGTTTCCCTGTTGCTGCTAAAACAGGCTGCAGCCCTCAAAGCAGCTGAATGGCGATAATTAAGGAATCAATTTTCCCACCAACAATACAGAGTTGCAATGTGTCCACTTTGCAATCTCTAGTACTTGGTATCAAAGGGGCAATTAAGGTCCTTTCCGCACTACACTGTTACAGTGCTATTATTCCACTTTCATCATCCTGTGGAATCCTGGGGTTTGCAGTTTAGCGAAGGGCATTGAGAAGTCTCAGCCAGAGAGCTCTTGGGTCTCAGGAAACTACAAACCCCAGGATTCCACAGGATGTTGAAAGTGAAGGAATAGCACTGTAACAATGTAGTGCAGAAATGGCCTAAGACTTGTTGTCAAAAGAAGTTGAAAACAGTTGTAAACAGGCAAAACTGATCTGATATTTCAGTTGTTCCTCCACATTTGCAGCTTTAACTTTCACAGACTGGATTATTTGCAAGCTTCTCTAACCCCTCACTCCTAACTCAGACACTTCTCTTCCAGGGAACCTTCCCTCTTGGTGGCTCCAATCAGGCCATGCAGCTCTTTAAAAACTCACCTGGTCCTCCTCCACCTCCACCAGTCGCTTCCTGTCCAGCTGAGACGGCTCACAACCCAATTTCTCAGCACCATAAACTGATACCCAGTATCCCTATCCCACACCAAAAGAATGAGGTGGGCACAAGAGAGAAAGTAAAGCCCACCATGCTGACCCACTCCCTTTCCCTCTCCTTTCCCTGACCTTCTTTGGATCCTGGATGCCCATTCTCTCCACCATGCTTCAGCCCCCTTCCCACAGACAGACAGACACACATACACACACACACATTGATACTTGGATTTTTTCCACTTTTACAGAGGTCCTGCATCCCTAATTCTACCAAATGTGGAAGACCATCTGTAATCAACAGAGTACAGCTGCCTCTCCCCAGAGGTGTGGTTATGGGAATATAGACAATTTGCACTTGAACTCAAAATTCACCACTGCAGCTTTGCTCATCAGCCCATTTTCCACAAGCTGAGTTTCATGTCAGACCTGTTACTATCACCTCACAGGCTTAAGGAAATTAGTACAGTATTCATTGTCTTTTTCCTATAGTCACTTTTGTAAATCTTTGCCAGTTCCAGTTTTCTTTTTATGCTAGCAAATGAAGCACACATCTGAGAGGCCAATCTCTATAGCCCAGAAGTAATAGAACATGGGATACTGACTATTTCCAATTATCTGTTGCATATGAAATCAGCATAAATTATGCAAGCCTAGCATACTTGCAAGAATTCTCGTACATAATTTATTCTAAAAGTTGTTGTGCATAACTTTTTTTTTTTTTTGGGTTTGACAGAGGGAATGGTAGGGAGCTACACAAGGGCATGAAATCACATCTCCCTGAGATGTAGAAATCTTATTTCACAATTTCTTTGAATAGGTAGAGTTCAACTGTTTGTTTTGAAGTACTATTTTTGCAACCAGCAATTTGCTATTTTGAAACATATATAGGGAGAAGAACAGGTTGCTTACCTGTAACTGTAGTTCTTCGAGTGGTCATCTGTGCCCTCACACTCTAGGAGCTTTCGCACGTGCGCAGTAGCGTTCGGAAGATTCTAGAGCTTAGTAGCTTGGCGGGAAGTCCTCCGCCATGCCAGTACTGTGCATGCTCCTCCTGCCGAGCAATGGTCACTCCTCAGTTCTGTTGTTCGCCGAAAAAACACAGGGACCTGAAAAAGAGGGGATGGTAGGTCAGGTGTGTGTGAGGGCACAGATGACCACTCAAAGAACTACAGTTACAGGTAAGCAACCTGTTCTTCTTCTTTGTGGTCTCTGTGCCTCACACACTAGGAGACTATGTAGCTTACTGGTTGGATGGTGGGTCAGGTCCTATAGTACAGAAGCCAGCACAGCACATCCAAACCAGGCATCTCTGCGGGACGGGCAGTCAAGCCTGTAGTGGTGCACGAAGGTCAATGGTTGAGACCAGGTCGCTACACAGCAGAGTTCCTGCAGGTCAACCCCTCGCAGGAGGGCTGCAGATGTCGCAACAGCTCTGGTGGAATGAGCTTTGAGGAATGCTGGCGGAGGCTTCTTGGCAAGCTCGTACGCCAGCAGGATTGTCCCAGCCACCCATTTCGAAAAACGTTGGGTGGACACTTTGTGGCCTCTCCGACACCCTACCATAGCACACAAAAAGGTGCGGGGTTTGTCGAAAGGAGGCAGTCCTGTCCTTGTAGAAGGCCAAGGCCCGACGAACATCCAAGGAATGAAGGGATCGTTCCAAAGGCATCGTCGGGTCCGGATAGAAGGTAGGCAAGATGATGTCCTGACTGAGATGAAAGTTGGACACCACCTTTGGCAGGAATAAGATGTCAGGCTGGAGGACCACTTTATCCCTGTGGAACACAAGGAAGGGCTCGTCAGACGTTAGGGCTGCCGGCTCTCCCGCTCGCCTGGCCGAGGTGACAGCCACAAGGAAGGCCGTCTTCATGGTGAGCAGCCTGTCATCAGCAGTCACCATTGGTTCAAAGGGTGGTCTCGTTAGCTGCGATAGCACCAGAGATAGGGACCACAGCGGTAGAGAGGGCGATACCGGCGGGTACAGGTGCTGCAGGCCCTTCATGAACAGTACCATCTTGAAAGAGAGCTGCGGAGGAGGATCGTGGAGGCTGGTATGCCACGATGGCAGCGAGGTAAACCTTCAAGGAAGGGAAGGCGAGGCCCTGCTGTCGAAGGTGCAAGAGGAAGTGGAGTACGGTAGGCAGGTTGACAGGCGACACCGACTCCTGTCTTTCTTCAGCAAAAGCCACAAAGTGCCGCCACTTGTAATGATAGTTGCGGCGTGTTGACTCCTTCCTGGCCGCGGTCAAGACGTTACCGATGACAGGATCATCTACAGCGATATCCTACAGGCATGGAGGGCCAAAAGCGGCAGGTCTGGGTAGAGTACGAGGCTGTCAGAGTGCAACAGTAGGTCCGGCATCAGTGGAAGCCTGAGAAGTCGGTCGTGAGCGGCCTCAAACAGGGGTCCGAACCAATGCTGCCTTGGCCAGTATGGGGCTACGAGGATGATGTCGGCTCGGTTGGCGAGGATCTTCGATATCACCCAGCCCAGGAGGGGAAACGGAGGGAACACGTAGAGAAGTCCCTCGTTCCACCTGAACTGGAAGGCATCGCCGATGAAACTGCGATCGTGACCGGCCCTGGAGCAGTACCAATGGCACTTTGCATTCTGACTGGTGGCGAAGAGGTCGATCACCGGCTCGCCCCACCGGCCCCGGATCATCTGGAACGCCTTTTGGAGAGGGACCACTCGTGGTGGCAAGAGGTGTCCCCGCTTAGTGCATCTGCTGTGGTGTTCTCCTGCCCGGCCAGGTGAACCGCCACGGGATGGATTCGAAGTGAGATGCACCAGTTCCAGAGATTGAGGGCTATGTTGAGGAGGGTGGTCAAATGAGTCCCTCCCTGCCTTTTTATGTAGCAGACCGCCGTCGTGTTGTCTGTGAGGATCAGCACCATGCGGTCTGTGACGAGGTGGCGAAAGGCCTTCAGCGCTTTCCAGATCGCGAGCAGCTCAAGAGCATTGATGTGGAGGACAGTCTCGTCGTCGATCCACTGGCCTCGGACTTTGAGCTCGCCGCAGTGGGCTCCCCATCTGAAGAGGGAGGTGTCGGTCGTTAGCGTCACCCGCGGTGTAGACTCCCGGAATGTCATGCCTGACAGGACGTGGCTGTAGGACTGCCACCATAGCAGGAAGGAGCGTACCTGCGGGGGCAGTCGAAGTAGTCGTCTCTGGTTGCCCAGCAGTGGGTTGAAGACTCGGACGAACCAGTGTTGAAGGGGCCGTGCGCGGAGCCTGGAGAGGTAAGTCACGGCGGTGGTGGAAGCCATATAGCCGAGGAGCTGTTGTATTCTCCTCGCTGTCACAGTCGGGGTGGTGGAGACCTTCGATGCGGCCCAACAAAGCGTCCGTGCCGGGTCTAACGGTAGGTAGGCTCTCGCCGATACCGAGTCCAGTGTGGCACCGATGAAGTCCAGCACCCTCGTGGGCTCGAGGTGGGACTTCTTCAGGTTCTGGAGACCGAGACGGGTCAGAAGTGCCAGCGTCCGGTGGATGTCGCTGTAAAATTTTTGTCTGCAGGATGCCACCGACAGCCAATCGTTCAGGTAGGGATAGATGGAGACGCCCTTCATTCGCAGGTATGATAGCACTGGGGATATGCATTTGGTGAAGACCCTGGGCACGGTCGAGAGTCCGAACAGTAGCACCTTGTACTGGTAACAGGTGCCGTCGACCTCGAACCTTAGGTACCACCTGTGCTGAGGACGAATGGCGATGTGGAAATAAGCATCCCAGAGATCGATGGAGGTGAACCAGTCCCCTCGTCGAAGGAAAGGTAGGATCGAGGATAGCGTAACCATCTTGAACCTTTTGGGGCGGATGTAGTCGTTCACCCCTCTGAGGTCTAGGATGGGCCACAGAGTTCCGTCTGTCTTCGGTACCGTGAAGTACCGGGAGAAGAAGCTGGTGCTTTTGGCTGAAGTCACTCAATCGCCCCTTTCTGAAGCAAGGACTGGATCTCTTCCAGTAGGGTCGAGCTGGCTGGGGTGGAATAGTAGACGCCTCACAGTGGAATATCTTGAAATTCTATGGCGTAGGCAAGACGGATGGAAAGCACCCAAGAGTCCATTGTGACTTGACGCCACTTGGCGAGGTGTCTGGCCAGGCTCAGTTGATCTTGAAAGGCTGCTGGCAGGCTGAAGGTTGGATGCAGTGGCAACCTGCGAAAGTGGTGAAAACCGGGACTTTGCCTCGGACGAAGACTTATTGGACGACGAAGCCGGGTGTCGTCGGAATGATCTTCGGCCCGAGGAGACAGTCAACGGTCAGGACTGGGTGGAGTGAGAAGACTGCCATTGAAAAGTGGAGGATGAAGGCCTGCGCCAAGATGATCATGAGCCAGAGGACTGACGGGACTGGGATGGCTGATTTATCCCCATCTTCCTGGCGGTCAGGTGCGCTTAACAATGTCCATCGCCTCATCAGTCGTGGCATGGAAGAGGCCTTGGCCATCGAAGGGAAGGTCTTCAATTCACCTTCGACTGTCCTCCTACAGTCCCGATGACCGGAGCCAGGCATGTTGGCGAAGAGCCATGGAGCCTACCATCACCCTCGAAGCAACGTCCACAGTGTGCTTCGAGGAGATGATCTGCTGGTTCGCTATGGCCACAGCCTCGTTGAAGAGCTGTACCACGGCCAGGCGATTCTCCTCTGCAAGGCCAGCCAGAAGAGGAGCGAAGTGGTCCAGCAGGTTGTGGAGGTAGGCCGCAAGGCACGCCTGCGTGTTGGACACCCTGACGATTAGCAAGGTGGCGGTGTAAAACCTCCTGCTGAAGATGTCCAACTTACAACCCTCTCAGTCCGGCGGGGTGGTATGTGCCCTGTTGCCACCCTTAGTCTGGGCAGACTCCACCACGATGGAGTTCGGGACCGGAAGGCTAAAGAGGAACTGCGCTTTCTCTTTCTGCGTCTTGTAGAGGTATTCCAGCCGGTGTGGTATAGGCTGGGCAGAAGCCAGCGTGGCCCACAGGTGCTTCAGGGCCTGCATGAGCTTCGGCAGAAACGGCAGCAGAGCAGTGGTCGGCTGACAAGCTTCCAGATATTGGAAGACCGGGTCCTCCTCCTCTGGAGCCGGTTCCGAGACCTTGAGCCCGAGTGCCGTGGCCATCCAGAGCAGAATCGCCAAGAATTGCTGGACATCCTCAGGCACCGACTCCAGTATCGGGTTTCCGAAAGCCAAGGGAGGTGACTTGTGGGATGCCGGCGTCAAGTCCTCCGATTCCGTATCCGAGTCACAGGACTTGGAGGATGGAGACGAAGACCTATCTGAAGACCTCTCCCTACTGGGAGGTTGATCCCAGGTCACTGCTGGAGTCGCCGTCGCTACCGATATCGCTGATGACGTGGCGGTCGGAGCTGTAGTACAAGGTGTCACCGAAGAGGTAACCGGTACAACCATAGGACGCACTCATGTAGTCACTTCGGTGACTGTCGCGGCCGGCACCACTGCCTGTGTCACCGTGGCCTCCGATGTCGGGCGGGTAGCCGTGAAGGTGACTCTTGGTGGAGGCGACACAGCCCTGTAGCGCGGTGAAGGCTCTCTAGCCCTCCAGCGGCGAGGAGAAGGTGAGCGGCTTCACAATCTCCGATATCGGGAGTGATGGCCTTCCCTAGAGGGCGAGCAGGACCACCGATACGGGATCCAGCTCCTCACATCCGGGTGGTACCGATCCCTATAAGATGGGGAGTAGGAATGGTATGACGCCGGATATTTGCGCCACTGATGCTCCTGACCATATCTGCCGAGATAGGAGGCAGAGATGTAAAGCGACTCGGTCGAGAGACGGGAATGCAGTCTTTCATAGTAGACCTCCCAGTGGCGCAGTGATGGTGGCCTGACTCTCTGCTCCAGAGAGCAGGACACGCTCCTGCCCGAGGCTGCCTCATGCCTGGGCAAAGGCCAGTGTTGGGCCATCACTTCCTCCCGGCGGTCAACCAGTTTGCGGTGACTCGGCAGGACCTCCACAGCCTGCTCCTCGTCTGACATCTCGAGGACCTCTTCCAGGTCCGACAGCTCTCCTGGATCCCCAGGGAGCTGGGTCAGTGGAGGTGTGGGAAGGCGAACCTCCTTTGGTGGGGAGCACCTCTTCTCCTTTCTCTTCTTCTTCTTCTCTTTCTCCTTTCCTGCGTCTGGAGCCGCAGGACGTTTCTTCTGGGCTGGAGTTGGACGCCTGGTCATCAAGGAGGCCTGCGAGCCCGCAGTTGTCTCCTTAGTTGTCTTGGCAGCCGCTGACAACTTCGGGATCCTCGGGAGCGAGGAGATGGACGGCCTCGACGGCGGTACCGAGCCCAGTACCGACGAGGTGGACGGTGCGGCAGCTGCCGACGCCGTCGATGGTGGAGTCGCTCCTTGTCCAGGTGTTGTTTTCTCGGACATCTCGGCGCGGGCCTCGGGCTGATCCCTCGCTTGCAAAGATTGTTCCCAGCAATGGGATCTCAACCTCGACAAGCGATTGCAGAGAGTCTGAGTAGTGAACTCTCTGCAGATAGGGCAAGCCCAGGTGTTGTGGGTTTCGCCCAAACAAAAAAGGCACTCGTGATGCTTGTCCGAGAGAGCGACTTTCCATCCACAAGAGACGCACTTCTTGAAAGGCGCAGACATAGGCCGATAGTCCAAAGCGAGAAGAAGAAGAGACTGAAGTGAGAGAAAAGTTCGAAAAGAAGTCCGAAGAGAAGGAGAAAATGGAGGGGTTTTAAATACCAGCCCAATCCGAAATCCAAAACTCGTAGTCAAAATCCAAATCCGAAGTCAAGCCAAGAAAAAACACCAAGAAAAGCAAGCCACTAGCAAAGAGCCTTCTGTATGCGACAGCGAACAAGAAAGAACTGAGGAGTGACCGTTGCTTGGCGGGAGGAGCATGCACAGTACCAACATGGGGGAGGGGTTCCTGCCAAGCTACTAAGCTCTAGAATCTTCCAAACGCTACCAAGCACGCACGAAAGCTCCTAGTGTGTGAGGCACAGAGACCACGAAGAAGAAAGATAAATAAAAGTCTTTTAAAAGCTGAATTCTGCAGGAAGTTCCCTATTTTGAAATGTTTCTGTGTATTTGCCATGTTGTAACACAATGCTTCTCAGTGTCTGATGTGGGGGACCAACAATTATTGTTTTCCAGTATGGAAGAAAGCAGCGCTAAATGTGTGTTATTGGCTTTAATTCTTTCTTTCTTTCCAAGAAACTTGACCACCATTTTGAGTAGCACTGTTGCAGCCTGTATACAACTTGCACCTTCAACTGGCTGGGGAATAGGACTGAAAGAACAAAATTGCTAGTCTTACCACAGCTGGTTAAAGTCATAACTTGCTATGGTCATGGAAATTAACTATATGCAGTGGGAAAATGAATTCTTGTGAGAACCAAGACAAACCAATGCAAAGAGTCTATCAGTTTACCCATTTTAGGACTTGTGCAAAGCTGTGACTTTTATCCTAGATAGTCATGTCACCCTTGTGTTACCTGATTTTCTAAACTGATCAAAATTGTAACCCAAATTAGAAAATATAAGGATTTTTTTTAAAAAAGAAATAGCATTTCAAAAAGGCCATCTTAAATTATTTATCTTTTTTTTTCCTAATTTTTTATTTCTCTTTCCAAACAACTGACACTTACCGTAGTTCTGCAGGGCAAAATTGGTTGCCTTTCTTTACATGCATACATGTGGGCTATCCATACATGTGGAGATTCCATTCCAGGAAGCCCTATGCAGAAGGAAAAATGTCATGTCCCCTTATATTCAATGGCAGCTTCAGCACAAGAGCACATCATCACCATTTTAGGTATAGGGACATGATGCTTTGCATGAGCTGGAAATCACACATGAGGAGCTCATGGGTAAAGAAGGCCATGTGTGTGTGTGCACGTGTGTGTGTGTGTTGTGAGAGAATATTAATAGTTATCTGCAAAACTATTTTCATCTGATTCATGGAAGAAATGCTGGGAAAACATTTCAGTTTTGTAAAAAGGAAATATTCTGGTTGTTAAGTTGTCCTCATCGTGTGTGTGAAGATAATGTTAGAATAATGGAGGGCAAGATATGCAGTTTGTGTTGATTCCCAAAATGGATTTTCATATTTCTCCATAGAACAACTTACAAATGACACATGAAAAATAAGTATTGTGTTAGAAACTTGATAGTAAAGTTTTCTTAGCTTTCTTGTAGTGTAATGTGCCCAAATTAAGTGGCAATTTATGTTTTTCTCCACAAATATACTGCTTGAAATTTACAGCTCTCCCAGTCTCACTCCTCTCTACATATGACTTTTTGAAACAAATACAAATACTCTATTTACATAAAGGAAGAGCTGGTAACTCATTTAGATCACCTTTTGACTCTGTGGCTTACCAAATATTGCAGTAGCCATAGTACTTGATATCTAGAAATGATATCTAGAAATGATATCTGCATATCTAGAAACGTACATTTCCTACACACTGCTATGTATCAAAGCTGAGCATAGGCAACTGTCACGTGGCAACCAGATGTTGTGTCAGATACCAGAACCTAGGGAAATGAACCAGGAAAAGACAGAGAGTCTAGACCAAGGCAAAGGTCAAAATTCTCCAGAACCAGGGAACATCATAGTTGACTAGGCATAGTCTCAATTGTTCTGTACAGGAAATCCAAATACTCTTTCCTGTGAAGAACCAATAACACAGCCTGGACAGGACCCAGAATATCATTATTGCTGGAAAAGGAAAGCCTCCAATTTTCCAAATGTTTTGGCATACAACTCCCACTAGTCCCACAAAATATGGCCAATGGTAAGGAAATGTAAGGGTAGGAGAACAAAACATCTGAAGAGCCAACAATGTTTCACTGCTCAGGGAAGGGCTCCAAAACTATCATTCTAGTATTTCACCACAGAGGGCTGTTGCATATTGAGCTATGGGTTGTCAGTTGCAGTCTTGACAGCTCCTGACAGAGCCTCAAAAAAAGAAGGCTAAAAGATGCTGTCAATTTGCACATATATGATAAGGATGTCCTGTCTTTTTCCATAACTTGGGACTCAAGGCAGTTTGCAAATTATTAAAACCAATAAACACATAGACATATACACTTTAAAAGAAACAATTAATCTATGGAATTAACACCATCTAAAACTAATCAAAAGACAATACTTAAAAAATCAGTAAAACAACACACTCCATCACAGTCAGTTCCCAAAAGCCTGGCAGAATAAGAATGTGTTTACTTGCCAGCAGAAGGAGAGCAAGAGGAAGCCATCTTAGCTTCTCTGAGGAGGGAGTAGCAAAGTCTGAGAACAGTCACAAAGAAGACGCTGTCCCTTGTTCCCACCAACAAGTCTGAGAACGTAGTGAGACTAAGAGAAGGGCCTCTCCTAAAGATCTTAAGAGTTCAAAACAGCTCATACAGGGAGATATGGTCCTTCAAATAACCTGGACCCAAGTCATATAAAGGCCTTATAAATCATGAGACTTATAAAGGCAAGATATAAAGATAATAATAGCTACCACCACAAACTTCACTACCACCTTGAATTGTGCCCAGAAATGGACCAGCAGGTAGCAGAGCTATTGCAACAAGGGAATTGTGCCAGCCCCAATTGCTATCCGGCTACACCTCTTTGGTCCAAACTGAAGTTTCTAAGCACTTTTCAAAGGCAGATTCACATAGAGCACATTACAGTAATCCAAACAGGATGTAATCAAGGCATGTGTTACTATGGCCAGATCAGACATCTCCAGGAATTGGCAGAGCTGATAAATGCACTCCTGATCATTGATGATACCAGGGCCTCTAGGCTCAGAGCTCAATCCAGAAATACCCTCCAAACTATCAGCTTGTGTCCTCAGGGAGTTTGTAACACCATACTGAATCCTTATTTCCAGATCTGTCTTCCCACATACCAAGGGCACCTCATGTCTGGATTAAGTTTGCTTCCTCCCATCTAATCTATTCCAGAGGCCAACCTCTGGTTTAGCATGGAAACAGCTTCCATTGTGGAAAAGAGTAATAGAGGTGGATATTATCAGCATTCTGGCAACACCTGACCTCAAACTCCAGACAAACGCTCTCAGCAGTTTCATGTATGCATTAAGTAACAGAGGGAACAAAATAAAACCCTGAGTGCCTCCACAGGCCAATGACCAAGAGCTGAACAGGACTCCACTAGCATCACCTTCTAAGACTGCCCTTCCAGGAAAGAACAGAGCAACTGCAAACATTGATTCCAAAGCCCATACCCATGAGTCAATCCAAATTTCGATTTGCAAGCACAATGCAACCATAGCTCTTAAAGTTTCAGCAGCAAAAGGGGGAATTGGATAGAATTCCCAGTCAACAGAAGATAGGAGTTCCAGTGCTTTGCAAAATATTTAGATAAACTCAGAAGCAGCAGAATTAGCACTGTAAAATTACATCAAGTAGCTTAATATAAGGAGGTAACAGAATCTGGCTTTTTTGGCATATAACCTTGATGTGTTTTACAAGCTATTGTGATCTATGCCTGTGCCTCAGGAACATGCAAATGCAGCACAAGACTTCCAGCACTGATCAGAACAATACTGTTCCTTAGAGAGCTGCATAAGATGCATCAAACAGTTCATCAGGCATTCTCACATGACCTTTTGTCAGTTTTTTTCCTGTCTTTTTATCATCACTCACTATATGATATCACACACATTTGGGAATAATTTCTGTGCACAGAACTGAGCTAATACTAGACTGGGACATTTTTATATAAACAACTATATCATAGCATCCTAATAAAATCAACTTCCCACCACCTCCTCAAAAACAGCCGTTGAATCTCGAAGTCTTCATTTACGAAGCAGTCACTAAATTCTGAGACATTTCTTCTATTGCCTTGAATAACTGAATTAACCTCAGGAATCTGAGCCGAGAAAGAATGGAATTCTACTGATGTTACTATAGCTGTGAGTGCCTGTCTACAACTGGCATGATAAACAGTACCTGCTTCCAGAATCTCTTACTAAGGTGGTATGAACATCAAAACAGGGGCGGGGGGGAGATGTGCCTATTTCATCAGCTACCTCCAGAAGAAGTGCTCCGTAAGTTTGTCCACCAAAGTGGAAATCAAAAGGAAAGTAGATACTGGTGAAAGAAAAAATCATGTCTAGATGCACTTTGGAAGAAGTTTTCAATTGGTCTCTAATTATGCAAGCCTTACATGACCAGGCTGCTTCACTTCACACATGTACATTGTTAGTTTTGGATTAAAAGTCTGCTGAAACACGTTGAATTTCTCTTTTGTAGCATAGGAATCTAGCCATACTCTTTCTGTTATTTCTGCCTCTGGTACCAAATTTTCTGTAATAGAAATAATGCTCAGGGGCACAGCTACCTCGTTAACTGAGGTATATCTGTGTGTGTGTGTGTGTGTATAGTTTATAAATATAAACAACTAGTACTACAAATACCTAGTAACATTTGCAAAAAAAAAAAAAAAGACTGTGCTCTTCATGTATATTATAGAATATTATAGAATGGTGACAAAATGCATGCATTTTTAAATAGGCAAAATAAAACTTGCAGTAGTTAGTTACATTAGTATGTGCCCTGCAGATGTTTTAGAGTTATATGAATTATAGTCTAACACATAAGCTTCAGCCAGCATGTCCAAAGGTCAAGGATTACAAAATGATGCTGTATTTGCAAATACCTGAAGAGCACAAGCTTATCTACCCCAAGGTGAAATATTTTGCATCACACAAACTATCACACATAGGCTAAAACAAACATGATGTTGGTGACACCCTCATTTGAGCCTCCCCAAACTTCTGAGGGGACTAAATACACTAAAAGCATCAGATCCTGCTTAATCTTGGAAAGTAAGTAGGGACAGCTCTGGTTAGTACTTGGATGGAAGACCACCAAGGAATACCAGATACTATAAGTTATACTTCACAGGAAGGAATTGGCAAAACCAGCTCTGAGTATTCTTTACCAAGGAAAATCATTTGAACAATTCATGGGGTCACCATAAGTTAACAAGCAACTTGAAGGCACGTACACAATCATACAGCCCAAAGTTCTGTTATGCATAGAGGCAACCTGTCACATGGATTCATCTGTAATATTAGTCACAGGTAGCTGCATAACCTTGTGGACTGCCCTCTCCTTGGAGACCCAACTGGTGTAGACACTGACCTTATTTAGATACCAGATTAAAACCTAGCTCTTCATAGAAGTTTTTGGGACTAGGAATAATGGTGTGAATATGACACAGTATACACAGTCTTTAATTGTTTTAAATAATTTTAAATGGTTTCAAATCATTTGAACCTCTTAAATTGGTTTTAGTTTCTATAGCCTGTTCAGAGATCCTTTGATGTGGAGCCTGGGCCACCAATCAAGCAAGCCAACACCCATGCTAAGTGAGTTTATATGCAATTCAGGAGAAGTGAAATACTTTATCCAGAGAACCATTCTTTCAATATTGTCATCATCACATTTGCTTTGGCCAAGAGAAGCAAAATCATCCAGCTTGGCCAGAGTGTAAAAAAAGAAGACAAAACATTAAGTAATTGTGGACTTTTGACTGTTGAAAGCAGAGCTGGACATGTGCTCCAAAGTCCCACCCTGGCAGCACTAATAAGACTGGAATCTTTAGCATCATATGTGTAACAAGTAAGCTGCTTTAATAGATCAAATCACCAGTAGATAAAGAAGAGCCTCTGACATTACTCCAGCCAGCCATGTCCCAGATCCAGAGCTCGAAAAATTACTTTTTAGAAACTGGTAGTTAGCATTACAGCATCAATATGTTTACTATTTCTTGCAAGTATTAAAACATTACCTGTTACTCCTTTAAAAAAAAAAAGGAGGCCAGAAACTGTTGGATGTAAATACATACCCATGCTATCCATTTCATTAACACTTCCCACAAAAAGCACATGGCAGCAGCACAATTCAGCGTGTGAATTAAGAGATCTTCCCCACTTAGTGATGCCACATTCCCATAAACATAAAAGTAAGCAAAAAGCTATAATTACATTTCAAAAGTAATGAAATTACCCTTTGTTCAATTGTACCCTTGACATACATTATGCCTCACTTTCTGCAAAAAAGAGTTGAATACAAACAACTCATTATTCATTGCAACTTACATTTACAATGAACACTCATAGCAGTTTGATGCAACTTTAATTGTTATGGCTCTGTCCAAAGGAAACCACAGATTTGTAGTTCCGAGAGTTACTAATTCTCTGTCAAATAGCTCTACTGTGCTCCCATGAACTACAGCCCCTGGGTATCCCAAAAAGGGGGACTGAGGATTCAATCCTCTATTTGAAGTTTTATAGTCAGCTTCACAATTTGTATCTTTCCATACCCCACCCAGTATCCCTGTCCCACATTCCCCAACTATGTAACTTAAGTATTTGTGGCTTGAATATCGTACTGCATCAGTGCATGTGAAGAAGTGGACTGAAACCCGTAAAAACTCATTATAAAATCAATTATCTTCAAACCTCCACTATATTCCTGCCCCTCCCCACATTTTTATTTGAATTAAATCAAGTCACTTTGGGAATTGCTGCTGTTATGTGCTTTCAAGTTATGACAAATCTATCATGGGGTTTTCTTGGCAAGATTTATTCAGAGGGAGGGTTGCCTTTACCTTCCTCTGAGGTTTAGAGAGTAAGACTTGCCCAAGGTAACCCACTAGGTTTCCATGGTTGAGTAAGGATTCCAAATCTGATGGCCAGAGTCATAGTCCAACAACTCAACCTCACCATGCTGGGTCTCCAGGAGAATGTAGCACACAAACATTTTGTGTATTTGGGTTGGCCTATAAAGGTATCACTATTTTGTGGATTTTGCACTTTGGAGGAGTGCACAAAGGCTGTGGAGCAAAAAACCCTGAGTACCTTATAGAACTATAAAGTTGGAAGAGACCA
Source organism: Ctenosaura bakeri (assembly GCA_948474755.1). NCBI lineage: Eukaryota > Metazoa > Chordata > Lepidosauria > Squamata > Iguanidae > Ctenosaura > Ctenosaura bakeri. Next base: position 52,194 of record CAOLHI010002252.1, read on the forward strand.
CAAGGGCCATCAAGTCCAACCCCCTGCCATGCAGGAATATACCATCAAAGCAATCCCAACAAATGGTAATCCAACCTCTGCTTAAAAACCTCCAAAGGAGGAGACTTTACTGCACTCCAAGGCAGTACATTTCATTGTCAAAACTGTTCTCCCCATTAGGAAGTGCTTCCTAATGTTTAGATGGAATCTCTCTTCCTAAGGTTTGAAGCCATTGCTCCATATCCTAGTCTCTGGAGCAGCAGAAAACTGGCTTGTTCCATCTTCCATATGACACCCCTTCAAATATTTAAACATAGCTATCATGTCTTAACCTTCTCTTCTCCATGCCAAACATACACAGCTCCCTAAGCCACTCTTCATAGGGCATAGTTTCCAGGCTTTCCACCATATTGGTTGACCTCCTCTGCACATGTTCTAGCTTGTCAATATCCTTCCTGAACTGTGGTGCCCAGAACTGGACATGGTATTTCAAGTGGGGTCTGACCAAAGCAGAATAGAGTGGTACTATCACTTCCTCTGACCTAGACACTACAGTCCTACTGATTAAGTCCAGAATCACATTGTCTTTTTTAGCAGCTGCATCACACTGCTGACTCAAGTTCAGCTTGTGGTCTATTAAGATCTGTAGATCCTTTTCACATGTACTGGGGTCAAGCCAGGTGTCACCCATCTTATATTTGTTCATTTCTTCTGCAAAGGTGTAGTACCTTACATTTCTCCCTGTTGAAATTCATTTCATTAGTTTTGGCCCAGATCTTTAATCTGTTAAGAACCCTGTGACATCCCATTAGTCACTTCCCTTCAGGATGAAGAGGAGCCATAGGTGAGCATCTTTTGGGTTAGGTTGGTCAACCAGTTCCAAATCCACCTAACACTAGTATTGTCTAGCCCACATTTTACTAGCTTGCCAAAACACAAACCACACCTTACTACCTTGCCAAACCACAAATCCTGGAATTCCTTAGGATAGAGCCACGTGGTTAAAAGTGGCATCAAACTAAACTATGTAGTGCAGAGCCCTCCTCAGAGGCACCCTATCCAATCTGATCTTGAAAGTAAGGGTCAGCCCTGGTTAGTACCTGGATGAGAGACTGCCAAGGAATACTGGGTGCTGTAGGCTACATTTGAGAGGCAGGAAATGGTAAGACCACCTCTGCCTCCTTGCCTAAGAAAACCCTATGAAGTTCATGTTCTCCTCATAAGTTCACGGGCAACTTGAAGGCACATACACAGGTACAGGGAGCTAACTGAGCATTGCAAACAGGTGAGCTCCAGATCTTGGCACCCACTGTGCAACTTTGGGATCCAGCATAACTATACTGGCATAAATTTACAGTACACTAAAAATGTATAGGATCTTGACCAACATATTTAGCAGTCATAACAGCAGTTTGACTTTCACTGACCTTATGTGAACAGTACATGACCAGGCGCTGCATGTTATGTTTCATAGGAAGGAATGGGCAAGATCACCTCTGAGCATTCCTTGCCTAAGGAAACCCTGTGAAATTCATTCGGCCGCCATAAGTCAACAGGCAACCACCTCAAGGCACACACGCGCTCCCCGCCCCAGACTTTCCCGCTCAACTTTCGAACCGCCAGCGAGTAAGCCCGTTGGCCGGCCGCCATTAGCGAATCCCATACCTCGATGAGCCCAGCTCGGAGCAAAGCCGTGTGGACGCAGCCCGGGACGTCCCCGCTCAGCCCCAGGGAGCCGTTCCCGTTCCTTAACCGCCAACTGCCCGGCAGGCCGTACGTCGCCGCCGAAAGCGGGCTCGTCGACCCGCCGCTCCCCCACAGGACAACTGGGAACAGCAGCCCGAGCACCAACCCCCTTCTTCTTAGCATCCTGGACCTCGCGGGATAAAAGCAGAAAGCGGCGGGATTAAAGGTGGGATTTAGGAATAAGCGTGTTAGGGGGGAGGAGGAGGACGGTCTATCTGGCGCCGGATTCATTCCTCGAAACTCCTACAGAACTTGGTCGGATCCTCCTCGCCAGCGCTGAGGCGGCTGCTGTCACACGCAGAGAGCCCGGGTCAGCTGAGCGTCCGAGAAAAGATCGGGACGCCCGCCTGCGCCATTGTCTTCCGCGCAAGGAGAGAAGTACGCCTGCGCGCCACGCTCTCGCCGTCTTCGTCGCTTCCCGTGGCGACTGCTTTTACCTCAGTCTCAGCGAGAGTGAGGAAAAGCGTCGCTTCCTCTGAGGGCTTCTGTTGGAAGAAGGCGGGCGTGAGGAGAATAAGCGCCTTGTTCTGCCCTGCCTATTTTGGAGGAGATGGAAGTTGGCGCAATTCTATTAGGTTGCTGCTTCTTCCCTCATAAATTGTCCCCCGTTCTCTTCAGCTGTGAAGCTCTGAGGAGAAATAAGAACTGTTTTGTTAGCTCAGTGCTTTTCCCCTCAGTGGCAAGGGTGGGAGCGACCGTTTGGGACCAATGGTTTCTCTTTGTTTGCTTTTTATTCAACGCCTGGTCGCTCGTACTCCTCTGCCAACTGGCCAGACACCTTTCCAGTCACGGTCCTTCAGTTGCCCTTCTGAGTCTTTCACAAACGGTTTCTGTGTTGTGTGTACGCGCCTTCAAGGCGCCTGTCGACTTAGGGCGACCCATAGCATTTTCTTAGGCAAGGAATACTCCAGAGGTGATTTCACCAGTTCCTTACACTGAAATGTAACCCACAGCACCTGGGGCCATTTCCACACTAGACTGTTAATAGTGCTATTAATTCCACTTTCAACATCCCAGGGAAACCTGGGGTTTGCAGCCTTTGAGGCCCCTCCCTAAACTGCAAACCCCAGGATTCCATAGGATGTTGAAAGTGGAATTAATAGCACTATTAACAGTCTAGTGTGGAAATGGCCTGGGATTCTTTGTGGTTTCCCAATCCAACCCTTCAGCCACAGTTGGCCCCTCTGCACCCTGCTGGGGCACCATCTCCTTTGCTGCTCTTTTCATTTTATCAGCCTCAGCCAGGAGTCACATCCTGGGTTTGGCTTGTTCCTTTCTTCTGGTGGATTTTTAAACTTTTCTGGAAAATGGCTGCATCAGTTTTAGGAAAACCCATACCAGCAAGCTCGCTCTAAAATAAGTCAGTGTTAAAGGTCCTGCTAGATCCTCTTTTTACCTTTAACAGCTACATAGAAGAGGGAATTTCAGCAAATGATGCTCGTCATTCAAACAACAACTGCTGAAATTCCTTCTTTTACACAACTTGTAAAGGTAACAAGAGCCCTTTCAACTTATTCAACCCTAAGACAGACTAATAAGTCTACTTCTTTTAGATCAGATGTTTTTCTGTTCTACATGTATGTCTCCGGCATGCATTTTACACAACAGGAGGATAGGAGAAATAAAAAGGAGTCTTGTGGCACCTTTTAAGACTAAACCATTTATTTTAGTATGTTCTTTTGTGGATTACACTTCCTCAGATGTCTTGGTTGGTAGAACACAATATCCAAGTTTCTAGCGTATATGAAGAATTATAGAGCTGTGGGATGAGAGCAAAGTAAACTGGGATACAGAAGAAAGCAAGTGCAACACTGGTCATAATCCTTCAGAGGGCTGATCTAGCATGAATGTTCTGACATCTACAAGCTAATATACAGGTCTTATGTGCCATCAAATCAAGTCCAACTTGTAGTGATCTTATCCTAGGGTTTTCTTGGCAAGATATATTCAGAGATTTGCCATTGCCTTCCTTTTAGGCTGAGTGTGTGTAACTTGCCCAAACTCATCCAGTGGGGTTTTCCATGGCTGAGTAGGAATTCAAACCCTGGTCTTCCAACATTCAGATCACTACACCACACTGGCTCAGCTATGCTAGGTTTAATTGTTTCTCAAGTATTAATGCTGTAATAGTAGCTACAGCTGTAATGTGTTTTGTGAATATATAAGATAGAGGTAACTTTATAGACTTACGGCCTTCCAAGTGTTTGGACAGTAGTATTTGACAGATGCTTTGGATAGTAAGAGTGATTCAGCAGTTGAGCTAATTGCCTAGAGAAGTGGTGGGAATCTCCTTCTCTGGACATCTTCTACCTGCTGGGGATGCTTTGGCTGGAGATCCTGCACAGAGCACAGTCCCTTTCAACTCTCTGATTCAATGGATTTCAGGCCATTTCTGCACTACACTGTTATAGTGCTATTATTCCACTTTCAACATCCTATGGAAACTTGGGGTTTGCCGTTTAGGTAGGGGTATTTAGAATTCTTAGCCAGAGAGCTCTTTGGCTTCAGTAAACTACAAATCCTAGAATTCCACAGGATGCTGAAAGTGGAATTTGCACTATAACAATGTAGTGCAGAAATGGCCTTAGTTCCTGTCAAACATACTATGCAGTAGAGCCAAGAGAGGAATGATGAGAATGGCAGTCCAAAACCTAGAGTATGATGAAGTCTCTCCATAATCTAAGATTTAGCTTATGCTCCCTTGCTGTACCAGACTATTTTCTTACATAGGATATTTAGGTTAAGAAATGGGTTAGAAAATATTAGATGAAATAATGTATAATTTAACATTCCCGGAATAGCACAGAGGAACAATCCACCACGTATTCAGATCACAGTTCCTGGATTACTTCCATCCTGATCATCATCATCATCGGTTGCGTTTCAGTAATAAGACACTTTAGGGTTTTTACACAAGCTTTTAAAATAATGTCTCTCCATATTAGGGCTCTCAACTAACACAAGAATATATGATTATCATTTGTCTGCCTGTTGGCTCATGCATCTTTATTATTGTTTATGGAAAGAGGATGTGTCCTTTTTTTGATGGAAACAAATCTAATAACATTTAATTCCATAGTGATCAGAATGTTTTCTGTTACTACAGGTGTTACCATACCCCTAATATTGTTTTGCAATTGCTGATATTTTCTGAATGATCACTGTGCTTATCTTGTATTCATTTCAGTTTTGTACACAAAAGCTTTATCTCTTACATGTCATGATCTTTCTACCTCCCTCTTTAAAAAATGTTTCTTTGTATCTGAGTGTGTTTGTCTCCAAATATATGTCTACTACACAGTTACAGCAGTTTGATATCACTTTAATGCCATGGCTTCATACAGCAGAATCCTAGGATTTGTTTGTTGATGTATGTAGAATTATTTATTAGAAATCTCTAGTGCAGTCTCTTGAAACGTAGCTGTACAGCACAGTACATCACAAGATAGCTGAGTGAGGGGATCAGTGTTTTTTTGTTTTTTGTTTTATCCCTGATATGCCACAGACTGGTGCCATATCTGTGCTCATTGGCTACAATTCTTTTTTTTCTCCTGGAAACTCACCAGAGACTAGCACCAATAGCTAGTGGACCAGCACTGGTATAGGGACTACCATTTCACGTAGCACTGCTTTAGATCATTCTTGCTGTCTTGCAAACTACATATTCCAAGTGAAGAGGTATCAACTGTTGTGACTATGTAGTGTAGATACACTCTCAAGCAACAAATATTAACACTTCAGAGCATCTGATGAAATGGGAAATGATGAAAGCCTGTGTGGGTGTATGCACTTTCAAGTCACCTTTCAACTTATAGTGACCTCATGAATTTCAGTGGGTTTTCTTAGGCAAGGAATACTTATAGGTGGTTTTTCTAGTACCTTCCTCTGAATATAGCCTACAGCACCTGGTTGGCAGGTTCCTATTCAAGAATTAACCCTACTTAGCTTTCAAGATCAGACAAGATCTAGTGCCTGGTATTTAAGCCATTCCTTGTGGTTGTGTGCCTTAAAGTCATTTCTGACTTATGGTGACCCTAAAGTGAATCTATCATGAGATTTTCTGGAGCTGAGAGTGTATGACATGCTCAAAGTCACCCAATGGGTTTCCATGGCTAATCAAGGAACTGAGCCCTGGTCTCAAACCACTGCAGCATGATGACACTCTTACTCAACGCTAAATCTGGTAGGCCTTAAAGTGTATTCAGTCTTATGTGCATGTACAGAATATCCTCTTGTCATTTGTAGCAGGTTGGTAAAGGCTGAAGTTAAACAGAGTTCTAACAGGGAATAGTAAATGCTGATTCAGTTAAAATCTGAAATTACCCTTTAATGCCATTGTCCTGAGTGTGAATAGCCACATAGCGTGAATAGCCACATAGGATCTGGCAGAGCATTCCATTTATTATGCATTTCAGTCATTCACTCTATTAACTGGTTTATATATGCAACAGAAAAATCTGGAAAGCTATCTCTGGAATGAATAACGCAGGGTACTAATGGTTGTAAAAGAGATGGTCTGTTTGAATGTTTCCCTGCTTGTTTTTTTCTTTGGACGTATATGATATGGTAGAGGCAAACATCTGCATAACCTGCTCCTGAAATCAAAGACATAGCCATGTTAGTCTGGATAAGGATCCAAAGGGATACTGACAGAGTAGCACCTTGGAGACTAACAGAGAAAAAACATGGTAACTTTGTAACCTGAGTCTACTTCCTCAGTTTCATCAGTTGTGCTACAACCTTCTTTTTCCTGTCACAAAAGTGCTACAGTAACTCTTTGTGTACTGCTTCTGAAATTTTTAAGTTTAATGCTCGAAGCTGAGAAATTTTTGTACTTTTGTGGAAGAGAATTTCCTCTAGCCCATAGCGGTCTAGCATTCTTTGCACATGATGCATGTTTGAGGATTAAAATATAAGTGTCCTACTCTGGATCTGAGTCACAACCATACATGTTGGGATGAAACTATCCAGCTGTACCAAATGTATTAGTACTTTTGTAGGCCATCCATAAACGTTACAGTCATTTAGGGGAAAATTACAGTCTAATATGGATACTATACTGGTAAGAAAGCATAGCGCTTTGTAAATGATCAGGTGGGAATTCTTTTATTTTATAGAAAGCTTTTACTGATGGGAAGGGCATGTAGAGCTAAGAGTAGGGACGGAACTGAGCTACAGGTATAAAAACCCATTTGAGAAGTGTCTGTAGTACACTCTTGCATATAATTTTATTCCCCTGCTACAGAAATAGGGTGGCCTCCACATCTGAATATTTTTGTATGTGTGAAACAGATCACACTTCCTCTTCCATTAGAGGAACTTAGTGCCCCTTGTCTTTTATATTTACTGTGCTGTAAAGAGAAAAGAACATGTCCTCATTTTAAAAGACTTATTACCGGCACAACCTTATCAGAATTTTTTCCTTCTGTGAATTTTAACTGGATATAGCAAGTACCTATGCTGAAACAATCTTATACATGCTAAGTAGTATTAAAATTAACCCAACCCTCCTCAAGGTGAACCACTAAAGAGATTCTGAGCAGACATTTGTAGTTTCTAGCTCTGTTCTTCCTCCTTAGTTATTTCAAAATAAAGAATATGCCTAACATGTACCTTGGGAGTTCAAGCAAATTAAAAATAAGTTGGTTTTGGTTGTTTAAGTATGCTTAACTGGGGAGACTTTATTTAGCAACATGTGTCCGAGTGAAACAAACAGCATTCACATAATCAAAGAGTGGCTTGAATCCAAGATCAGGTAGCACAATGAGAGTTTCTTCTTTTCTCCCCCTGCAGCCCTGCACACTACCAAGCAGAGAATTGAGCCCTGGTCTCAAGCCACTAAACCATGGTGATTCTCAAGGGTACTTCCAGCCCTCCAGTGAATGTTTTAAGGATGCAAGGGCTCTGATAAATTGAGAGAACCAGCCCCCTTTGGGTTCCACTGCAGGATCCCAGTAAGTGTCTTTCAGTTCAGATCTACTGTGGGGGGTGAAATATACTAATCAAATTGCTGCTCTGCCTTGTGTGAAATTTTGTTCTTCAAACAGCTCAAAAATGAAGCAAATTACTGCCATGCAATCAAGCATTGCCTTCAGACAACATGCACATACCTACAAGGGGAATTCCAACTTCCTGTTCAGAAAATGATAAGACATAAAGAATAAGTATTTACCACTGGTGTCCAACTAGCATGTTCTTATCACTGGAAAATTTGCAACTGATCCACAGTTATTTTGGTATTGAATTACTACATACATTTCATATATATACATACACACACATATATATCTACATATACATATATTTAAAGCAGTACTGTACTGCTATCTCCCCTGAGAAGCTTGAAAGAAAAAGTGCAGATGGTTCTGGACAGCAACTACTGCCGTTCTGGGAAAGAAAGATGGGTAGAGTCCCCCCTCCTGTTAACTTTGTGGAAACAAGTCAGTTTTTTTTCCTGGCATACAAATAAGACAGAGAAGAACAGTGTGGTTTAATGTGTGGTGACATATCTCTGTGAAGAGATGGAGTTAGTTGAATAGATGAATAACTTACACATGTTGGAAGAAATAAGGTGGTTAACATAACCCCACACCGTTGCAGAATTCCCCAGTTCCATTAATACTCTGCTAAAGCATGGTATTTGGTTTAGGGTAGAGAGTTCAGGACTCTGAGAATCTCTGCTTGAGAAAAAAGTGAACTTAGATGTAATGTCTACCTTGATTTGTTGTATAGGCACTAATTTTAAACTAGACTATGGGATTATACTTTGTGGGGAATACCTATGTGGGTGGTTTTAAAAAAAAGTCAGCTCATAGAGAATACTTCCAGGAAGACAGATGCTGTGGAAGCAAGAAAGTCAAGATGTGTACCATCAGTTTTGCACTGGCTGTCAATGCCTCTACATGTCCAAATTAAAAATGCTGGTGCTAAAACTCTTCAAGCATTTTAACAGCTTGAGATCAAGTTATCTAATACACCTTCCTTCACTCAGAACGGCCTTAACCATTTAATGAGATCAAGTTTGGAGGAGCTGCTTCCATGCTGCTTTGTAAAGGCATGGGTCTGAAATATGTAGCTGTTTTCTCCAGCTATCCTAGCCAAAGAGGTAGATGGCCACTGGTGCCAGTGTCCTTCCTGTGGATTTGTTCTTCTGAGAGAGTCTTATTTAGCATCTGTTGGCATTGTTTATACTACACAAGGGCTCTCACACCCCAACATAAAAAGTTTTAATAACAATTCAGTTTAGGGATGGGGAATCTATCTTCTTTCAGGTGTTATAGGACTCCAACTCCCCTGTGTCCCAGGTATTATGATCAGTAATCACAGATGATGGGAACTGACCCAGGTCAGTTTCCCCATGCCTTATTCTCAGTTTATACTGACTTTGTGCTGCATTTGCTTGCCTTGGGGAGGTGGCTAGTTCTTTATGGCTTTAAAAATAATATTCTAATTGAGTGCTCTGTATGTCCCCCTAAACATTTTTATTTTCTAGGACGGGATATACATGTATTAATATGGATGAGTAAATAAAATTATTGAAAATAACCTGCATCTTAGCGGAGATATAGTTTGAAAGAGATAATGACTATTAGCCACTAATAGACAAATTCATGGAGGATAAGACTAATTCCTCTTTAAAGCCATTGAGTCGGTGGACTTCACTAGCTGTTGAGGCCCTCCTTCCATCTCAGCTAAGGCTCTCACCAGTTAGAAAAAGACCTTCTTTGACTATGTAGCCCTAGGGCAATTTGCTCAGAAGATAAAACCTTGACTTTGCTTATCACCTGTTCACAGCTTGTGCTGTAGGCAGGGGCACTGACTAAGTGTCTGTCTATGCCTGCTGTTTTTACAGAAAGTGGTAGATAAGATTAAATAGCTAATAACTGTTTAAAAGATGTTGGTATGCACAAGTAAATTGCATAAAGTTTATAAACTTTATTACAGGCACAACTCAGTTAATGAAGCATGTGATAGCAAGCCTCTATTTTATAAAGGCTTTTTATGGCTGCCTAGCCCCCCTTTTCCACTATCTAGCTGGAAGTTTTTTGGGGGGAGTTTTGTTTTTTTAGCAACATCAGCATTGGAAGGATGGTGAAAGAGGACTGAAGAAACACATATGCTGTGTCAGGTTGCAGAAGCACATCTGCAGTAAATAGTACAATGAAAGCTTGAGATGGGAAAGAGCAGGATTCTACTCTAGACAACATTATGGTCGTATATGCCTGCCTATAATAGGCCAGGTAAACAGCAGAGGCCTCCAGACTCCTTTATTCAGCATGGGTGAACTGCAAAACTGAGAAGCCTGTTTCACCAGCTACTCTGCAATTTTTTAAAAAAAAAACCATAGATCTTTTTAAGTTTGGCCACAAGAATAGAAATCATTTTTTTAAAAAGTGGAGGCTGGCTAAAAAAGAATATAATCCCTGGATGCATTTTGGAAGAAGCTGTCAAGCGGTCCTAGAAGGTTCAAAATGTTTTTGTTTACTTATGTAGCCTTTACATGACCTGGCTGTTTCATTTCACAAATGCGTATTATTTAGCCCAATTCAAGGGATGTATGATACGTTTATTCAAAGCTTGAAAATTGTGTGTTTGTGCATGTATGTGTGTATATATACACAGGGGTGTGGCAGAGAAAATGTGAAGAATGAAGTATGAGAGAGTAAAATACAGAACATATTTTACCAGCAATACTTGCCAGTATTGCTGGTAAATATTTGTAGCTCAGCATCCACAGAATCATTGCCAGGGCTCTTAGGCAGAATGAAATTATTTCCTCAGGCAACATTTTTTAAACTGTCACAAAAGGAGGGCCATGTTATTTATTATTGCATTTGTGCTGGCAGGAAAGGAGAAGTGCTTCTGGGATGTTTTGCTCCATGTGACAAGGCAACATGGCTGGTTTTAGGTACAATGCACACACCTTGATTCAGGTGAGTGTGTGTGAGTGTGTTGTTTGCTGAGACAGCATAACACCTTGAACAAGCCCCCATTGTCCCTTTTCTTACATGGCCATACCCCTGTTAAAGACAAAGTGTCTGGTCCAAGATCTGTTCCAATTTTCATGAGAGTCGTCTGGAGATTCAGCTCATCCATACTACAGACCTCCCTCCACATTCACAGGTTTGCCCTTTGTGAATTTGATTATTCACAAGGCACGTACCTGCCTCCCCCCCTCATTTCCGTCTCCCATTCTCTTTCCTTTGGCCGGGCACAAAGAAGAAAGGCAAACACACCTGGCCAAAAGGCAAGGGAATTATAAGAAGGTACACATACACTTTCCTTCTCCCCTCTGGAGCTCTCCCTCCCATTCCCATCCATTTTGCCAGAGCATAAAGAACATGCAGCAAAGCAAAAGGTAAACAAGGGAACCCTGGAAGGGAATGAGAGAGGGAGCATGGGGGGGGGATTACTTGTGGTTTTGCTACTTTCAAGAAGGTTTTGTGCCCCAAATCCTTGTGAAAGTGGAGAAGCCACTGTAAACCACATACCTCACCTTCCTTCAGATATTCATCAGTTATGTTTAATATTAAACTTATCTGCTGTCAAAGAGGTATTGATAAGCACAAACTTCCAAATATTTATAGCTCAATTGTAACCTGTAACATGATGTTTTCTTGATTCAGGCCACAGTTAATTTAACTGAATGTCTTGTTAAGTGGTTAATTCAGTTTAGTGGCTGGAGTTTTCCCCTTGAGGTTCCTTCTTGTTGAAGATTGATCACTTTCTTGGCTTCAGAGTGTCCTAGGAGATGAAAATATTTTCTCAGTAGTTTCTGACATCCTGACTGATGCCCGATTTGTGTCCATTCACTGTCTTGCATAGAGATTCCCTTGCTATGTCTGGAATGTGAAAGGACATAGCTGGCAGATGACAGCATGTAGCACATCAGGAGGTGAGAAAGTAAATGAACCCTTGCTGTTGTGGCTGGCATGATGTCTTGTAAGGGTGACACAGTAAATAATGGAACAGATTTGGCATTTAGGTGTGCTGCAGTGTTTGGTCTCCATGTTTGCATCTTTGGCAGGTGGCCTTTTTTCAGTAAGCAGCTATTTTAGATCAGGAGACTAGAGAAACATCTGTGAGAGAAGTCCCAGTGATGAGTATGAGGTGTAGATCATTGACAGTACTTTGGAACAGTTTTTGGACTGATAATCACAACTCTAGGATTTACACCTGAATTTCTACCCAGCTGCTAAAGGAAAAAAAGCAAAGTTAACAACACCAGACTGGTATCTAGGGGAAAAAAAATCTAACCTACAGGTCAGATAAACAGTGACAACACCACTTGTCATCTACAGCTAGGGATGTAAATCTTTACTTCATTCTTGCATGCAAAAGTTTTTGTATGAATTTTTCTCCCTACTTGATGAGATTCAAAGAGTTTTTGCACATTTGTGATTATTTTGTGCATTTCAGGACTTTTGGGGGGGAAATCATATGAGTTTTTCTTTCAAAAATTGCTCCTTTTTTTGTTGTTCAAATCTTGTTTTTTTGCACAAGATGGTGCTTCTGCACAGAATTTTATGAAAGATATTTTTTTCCAAAAACTTCTTTGTGAATTTTTCACAAAAAAAGTCCTGCAAAGGTAAAAAAAAATCTTGCAGTGGACAATGTTTTTCTGTACAAATCAAGGCAGACTTTTTCATCAAGGATAGGAATTTTGAGAATATTCTTTACATCCCTGCCTACTGCTCCCCTCTAAAACTGCTCCACATGTGGTCAGTAAACTATACTCCCGCGTAGGCATTAATACTTTCCCATGTCAGGCATTTCCCTCTGATCTCACTGTATTTTTTTCTTCTCAATGTCTACATTTCTGCATACATCCATGCTAACTTAGAATAACGTTGTGCTCCTGCTGAAGCAGAATAGACTCCATTCCACAAAATCATATGCAAACAAGCACAATTTTTTTTGCACCAAATCTTATGCAAAATAAGTTTGCTAGCCTAGAAATGTAGCACAGTTTTTTACAGTTGTCGTATCTCTTTTAATGCGCACAATGATTGGGATTTTTTTAGTTGTACCTAGCCTATTTCTTTGTAAAGCTATAAAGTAAGAAGAGTAACATCAAAATTCAACACTTCCATAAATAAATAATTAACTCAGTATGTAAGTTTAGAATAAACTGCAGCATCTCTGGAATTTGAGAGCAGCCAATAAAACCAGTGGCTAGATGTGGGGACAAACCAGAAAGAAAACCACCCACAAGTAGTGGAACTGATTTTCACAAGATGTGTTGATGTTCATTAGCCTGGAAGGCTTTAGAATGCTCTTGTTGCTTGTAGGCAGCATAGTCCACCCACCCATTCAATTTCTTTTGCATAGAAGCCAGAGAAGTGGTACATGGAGGCAAGCTGCTTCTGATTATTAAGCTGAGAGATGACTTGTCTGGAGCCAGCTGGAGGCAAAGATAGATTCCTTTGAGATGGACTGGGGAGACAACACAGCTCAGAGAGCAGAGTGCATGCTTTGAACAGAGAAGGACTCAAACTTACCCTCAGATTATTTCCCTTTTTTTTTCTTCTGGAAAAATGGTAATAGGGAACAGGAAAAACTTTTGATGAGACACTAGCAAGCCATTACCAGTGAATGCAGACAAAGTTGAGCTAAATGGTGTCAGTTCATCTTCTTATGAGAAAGTAGCTGCTCATATTCTATTCATATGACACCTACCATAACTAGCTGGAGTGTTTATTGAGGAAAATGTGAAACACTCATATTTATATATCTATCTGAATTGAATATTTCTATAATAGAACTTTTCAAGTTAACAGTTCCTGAAATATGAATTAAGAACCATTATTTAAGTACAGCAGCGATCTCTGCAGCCAGCTATTGCTAGGAATCTGAGAACTTGGATACAACCTTCTGCAAACTGAAAGTGGAACAGGCCTCACTGCATATTTACGTGTTGCTATCCAAAATCCTTTACAAGCTCACAGCAATTTCAGCACTTAACATTCAGGGCTATAGCTCTGTTTTTCCTCCATCAATAAGCAAGATAATAATTGAACAAGTTTTTGTTTCTTTCCCCAATTTATTCTAATGGCAATAATCTGAATAAAAGAGGATTAAAGGTGTATGGTATCAATTCCTAGTCCCACTGTGTGCTTTTAAATGAAAAAAACACACACACATATGTAAATTAGGTAATAAAAATTGCTTAATTTGATTTTGAAATGGAAGAATCTCACACCGGAAGTGGTTTCTGTTTCTGAAAGACATTTCATGAGAACAATTGAGATAAGCATTACGACATTATTGCTGTGAGACTATGAAGTAAAAATCACTTAACCGGGGCCTTTTTCTGTAGCAGGACTATCCCTATTTTAAGGGTTATTCACATATTACACAGCAACAAACTTTTTCCATCATGTATGCACTCCATATTGAGTGCATATCTAATCCCAGTTACCTAGCAAGAGAGTCTAATTATCATCATTATTTTGGTCACAAATTGTGACATGCATGAACACAAAAACACAACAATATACATATTCTCAAACACCTACTGTCACATTCAAGTATTGCCTTCACTTTAAAATAAAGATCATGGCTTCACTGAGCAGTGAAACTTACTGGATGATATTGAGCCAGTCTGAGTTATCTTACAGGAATGGTGCTGCAAGAATGCAGGACAAATGCCAGAAGCTCTTTGGAGTTAAAATGGGTATCAGTATAACAAGTATGAAAATAAATCAGGCCTGTACAATTTGTGCCCATCCAGCCAATGTAGGATTTCAACTCCCATCAGCCTTAGATAGCACAGCCAGCAGTGAAGGATCCAAAAGCAGAAGGCGACCCCTTGCTCACCCCTGTTCTAAATAACCACACCTTGACCCCAAACTAGGTATACATCTAAAAGGTGTGAAAATTCCTAAGTCACATCTACAGTTAGGATTGCAGAGCAGATTCTGGTGCTGGGAAAGATTCAGCAAATGAAGCTGCACGTAGAATCACTTTCTTCTCATATCAAAAAAATTGAATAACTACATGCAACTAATATGCATAAAGACCCTTCCACAAACTCTTTTCTAGATTCCTGTATAGCTCTCAAAATTGTGAGCATAAGCAGCACTGCTTCTGAATCAGGTCAAAACATATATAGATTTTATAATCAAATATAGATGATAAATGGTCCTTCACCCCCCCCCCATATACCATGACTAGCATTCCTTGATGGTCTTCCTGGCAGGAATCAGTCTAATGCCCCTTTAAAGCCTTTCAAATTAGCAGCCCTTACTATGTCTTGTACTTCTGAATTCTATAGCATAGCTTCATGCTGTGTGAAGTAGCACTTCTTTTCATCTCTCTCAAATCATTCCCTATTCCAGCTCACTGGATGCCTCTGGTCCTAGTATTTTCAGGGAATCAATTTCTGCAATTCCAGTTTCATCACACCATGACTAATCTTACACTCTCTCATGTCTCCCTTTATTTGCCTTTTATTCTTTCCTAATGAGTCCTGACTGCTCTAACTTTTTTTCTTAAAGGAGTTATTCCAGCTTTTTCCTAGTCTTGGTTGTCCTTTTCAGTACCTTTCCTAGCTCTACAACTTCCTTTCTCAGTTGCACTGACCAGAACACAGTATTCTAAATGTGCATGCATTATAGAATCCATGAAGACAAGTATGACAGTTTAATTACTTTTTTCTATTGATCCCCAACCCCAAACCTACTCCCCCCACTGCTCTACCACAATCCTCAAAGAACTCCTGTTATGGATAAGCAACCTGGCCTTTCTGATCAATTCCCCCCTCCCAGTACACATCACTTTCTTTGCCCACATAGAATACCATTAGCCACTTGAGAGACATAATCTCAATCTGGAAAGACACTTTGGCAATTTTTTGATGTCCTCTTTGGTTAAACTACCCTAGATAATTTTGTGTAACCATGAACTCCCATGACTGCTAGGTTTGCTCAGGAGCCATTGAGTGACCTGCTTAAAAGCCTTTTGAAAATCCCAAGTAAATTGGTATGGTCACCTTGATCCACATTCTCACTGACACTTCTCTTCCAAATCTCTACCTTTGTAGAAACCCTGCTGCTACTTCCTCATAGAGACTTAGCCTTCTTTCTTTGATCATTCTGTTTTTAATAATACTGTCCACCAGAACAGGCAGTGAGTAAACTAGCCTTACTTACTGGACAGTTCAGAGTGGTATGATAGTACCAGTATTTTCATTAGATCTACAATTCAAAATTTGGGCTGAAGAACCCTAACATGAACATGAACACAATCTAGACACTGTGATTTACTTTCAATTTGTCAACAAGGTCTGAAATCTCACCTCAGTACCATTTAGCTCAGTTCCTCAGACCCACTTCCAGAAAATAGGTCAAACACATTCAAACACATACTGCCCAACATGTTCTGCAGTGAAAAAATGAAATGCACTTGCCTTCCCTGTGGTCTTCCAACAGTATCAAATGATAAATGCACTCTACACCAGCATTTTGTGGTGTAAGGAAGAAACAGCTTTCAGATACACTTGATATCATGCAGTGAAGTCATGAATCCACTTTATACAATATCCAAGTAACTTCTGAAACAGCAATGCATGTAACGCAGTGGAATGACCAAGGTATATATTCAGTTTGAACTCACAAATGTCATCTAGGTCACTCACTTGCCCACCCATGCAAAAATTGTGTGATCTCACAAAAGACAGAAAAATCTTCATAACACAATGTCAAAAACCAATGTACCACATCAGAAGAGACTGAAAAACACTATTGTCCTACCTAAGATATGTACCTAACCCCTACCTCTTCAGGGGAAGCTAGAGAATGCAGAAATCCATTTAAAGGTGTAGAAACAAATTGGAGTTGGCCTTGACTTTCCTGTTTTCTTCTACAGTAACTGTGCCAACAGTAATGACTTCTGATTTGACAGTAACTTCTATCCAGGATTTGCATTTCATATTATAAGGTGTGCCCTAAGTTATAACTACTTTAAAAGAATTGTGTTTCTTCAGTCTAGTAACATCAAGACTAATACAGGACTGTGTATTGCACACACAGCAGGAATGGAAAATGATATTTTGGTGACTTTGGATATGAGTTTGCCAAACTTGGGCATATTTGAATTATACTGAAGACAGCAATTTTTTAACTAGATTATGCCATGAGTAAAAGGGATTAACAAGTTATGTCATTAAAGACTGAAAAAATCTTTTAATTAATAGCTTGCTAAATCCTTTTATTTAGGATGCATTCCCTTTTACTTAGGATGTATTCAGTATACTGTACTAAAACACTTAAGAGGCCACCCACAATTCTGGTCAACAGAACTTATCTTTTAAAAAGTCTTTTAGTATCTCCAAGACAAAATACTTTAGTCTTTAAGGTCTTTTTTTTTTCTGCCCCTGAAGAATTTTGCAATGACTGTCTCAATGTATCTCCAGAATAACCAACTCATTCTCCCAAGTGGTTTTAGTTCTCAGTAACTTCCATTTTTACTAATGTAATATGAAAGGATTTACTAGGACATTCTTAGTGTTTAAATTTGGTTACCAGTTTCACTAAGGAAACTACTAGTGTTTTAGTTCCAGGTTTCAGTAATGGAACACATGAACCTAAAAGACAAATGTCTCTGAGCACACGCAAAATGCTTGTATCATATGAGGACACAAAGAGAGTTCATGACCCTGTGGAGTAAGGAAACAGGGATTCCAAAAACCTTTGAGGTTTGTATTTTTAAAATTGAAATGCCACCTGCATTTTCTGTCACCATCAAGCAACTTGCAGATGGGCACAATACAATTCTACAGTGTACTGATATTTCTATTCTTTTAAAAATGTAGTTTCCTAAAAAATTAGTAATTTCACGGAATTATGCAGCTTTAAACAATTTAGCACCACCTCTCAGTTTTTGACTGAGCAGAAAATAGTCTTTCATTTTCCAAAAAGACATACATTTGTCAGTAGATGCTAAACTAGAGCTTCTTCTGTAAGATATTATTGGAATAGTCTCTTTAACCCAAGTCATTTCCAATGGTGAGCCTATTGTGGGGTTTTCTGGAGCTGAGAGTAGGTGATGTGCCCAAGATCACCAAATGTGTTTCCATGGCCAAGGGAGGAATCAAACCCTGGTCTCCATGGTTATAGTCCACAAGTCAAACCACTACACTGTGCTGGCTCTTGCTTACCAGAATACCTTCACAAAATTGTCAATTTTTGAAATGCAGGACAGTGTTCTCTAAATATTCAATAGTTGCAGGCAACATTTTTCTCTAATGCTGAGGAAGTTCTGCCCATCATTCATTTTTAACATATATTCTTTGTTTTTGCAGAGGCAGCAACCCTAACATTCCACGAGGGAGATTGGTGCCACCAGATGTATCCCACTGTGTTTATGTGTAAAGAGCCATTGTTTTGCAGTAGGTCCACCTATATTCATATTCCCACTTTGTCATACTGCCTAGACCAGAGGTTCTTAAAGTGTTGTGATATGAAAAAGTACAAAATCAATCCTACGTTTTATTTTTTCTCTCTCCTGACAATAGAGACTGAGATCATTTTGATCAGCTCCAGATTATTAACAGGCTAACAAGGCCCTGGATTTTCACAGTACACTACTGGTTTTGATGAGGTTATCACTGAAGTCATCAAAATAGATATTCATGAAATGTAAAATGGTCGCTAAAGCTTTACCAACATTGTTTACCTAAACACAGATGTGGTTTGCCACTCATAACTTTTTCATTTTTGAACCTGAAAAGTGAAAAATGGAATGGTAAAGTGAACCACACTGCCCTGTTATAGACAATGATTCTTTTTTTGGGTACCTGTATACACAGCTGCCTGCAAATAAACAAGCTCATCAGGTAGAAAGATACTAAGCCTACCTGCATGACAATTTGAAATGGGATTTTCTAAAGCACCATATGGGAACATTCAATGATTTCATAACATCAGTGTACTGGCAAGTGGAACTCTATCTGCTACTTAAATCTGTTAAATACATACATTGGATTAAATATGAATCATTATTCTGTTTATTACAGTTATTAAAACCACAGCAGCTACTTGGAACAGCCACTGAAAGATGAGAAATGATCTTGAGATAAATACTTTGTTCTGCCACCGTTTAAAAAAGCAGGCAATAATAGAAGGTATGCGTAGCAATGCATTTGTTACATTACAAGCTCAGGTGCTATTTGGAATCAAATGAATCCAAGCTATTCCTGTTCTCTAAAATCCAAATAAGGCAGAGAAACTATTCGAAACTCAACACAGCTTTAAAGCAGTGAAGTGTTCAAAATATAGGTGAAGAACACCATAGAGAAATATTATTTCTGAACACATCTGACAGGCAAGTCCCTTTAGGTAGAGTAGCCAGTAGTACCTCCTCCTGGATGTTGTAAAACTAGCAAGAGTGGAAGATTTGAACCTAGTAAATGTGCTGGAAAAATCAGGGAACATCTGGAACTGTTCTTTAATGAATCTAAATCTTTATAAAACAGAGATATTTTCCTAGCTTATTAAAAGTGTAACAGTTTAATCCAATGTTGTTTGAGAGGTAGACACTGGCATGCAACATAACTGAGGTTGCCCCTATTTTTTCCATTCTTGCCTTCATTATGAAATCAACTGCAGTAGGAAACTGCACCTTATGAACAGATATTAAGGTTGGCTACTCCGCTATACCAACTGCTGATATATTGCTTATACCCAACCTATTTATTCAGATTCTTAAGCTTCATTTACCTTACTTTCAAGCTCTGGAAGCTAACACAAACAGATTATGTCAGATGAAAGCAGAGTTTAAAAGATTCTATTCAGTTAGAATAATAGCTGCAGTTTACCTCCCATGTTTCCAAAAATTCTAAGAACCCTTAGTTATGCAAACACATTTATGCAAATCTGTGCAATTTAGCTACATACGAGATTTATGCAGGTTTGCCCACTATGGCAGATAAGAATACCTGGTGCAAGCAGTATTAAAAGTCTTAATCAAATTATAACTACATAATAACAAGCTTTATCAAATTGGGAGACTAGTCCTGGTTCATTCTTTACATCAAATTTGCACATGGACTATACAGCTGATCAGCAATTTAAGTACAAGTTTAAAAGTGAGTCTCTTGTATAATATGATTAAAAATGTTAAAAGTAGTACATAACCATGGAAAATGTCTGTTAGGTAAGAAGGCAGTACTACACATGTTTACATGCAACTAAGGCTACGATTATAGAAGTTTTTTCTCAACTTTACATCCCCATCTCTAATACCTAGGCTACAAGCCTGAGACAACAGCTATCTTCTTTTTCTAAGATCTATAAGCTGCTCTGGGAGCATTTTCGGCTGAACAGTATGGTGAAATGTTTTAGAATAATAAAAAGGGACTTTTTCCCCCCACTGGAATTTACTTCTAGCTGTGTTTAAAAGTACAACTGCACATGAGCCAGCTGAAGTTAAATTTTAAAGCCCCATTCATCAAAACAGAACAATCAAGCACATGCTTAAACTCCCCATTCAATCAGGGTAACAATTTTTAATTTGAGCTGAATCCTTCCAATTTATTATTACTCAGCAATACTTCAGAATATCAGTGCCATACTTATCTGTGCTAGGCAACTGGCTCACTCCAGAGACAGAGAAGCTGCACCCAAATAATCAACCAGTTTCCCTCTAAGGAAAAAAAAAGTCTCAAATACTTGGGTTCACAAGGCAAAGAACGCCCAGCAGTGAAGAACTTATCTTGAAAAGGCAACTGAATGCTCCCAGAAGATAGTTTTTTCCATGTCTTAAAGTTGAAACAAACCATGGTCAAACTACATGTTCCACTTTTACAAAAGTTACAGTTGAACATTTATTTTACATCTAGGTTTCCACAGTTATGTGGAGACAAAGAATCAGGATGCACAGAACTATAAGCAGTGCCAGAAGTGGAACTAGAAGTCACAGAAGCACAAACTGATAGTACAAGACTAGAAAATGCTGAGCTATATAGACAACAAAGATGGAGACAAACTGTGAGGAGGAGAAAGATAAAAATAGTGTATTGCCAACAAGAACAAGAAAAAAAAATGAGTGGCACAAACAGTGCTTCTCAAAACAAAAAACCCAGTAGCAATGACTTTATTCATTCATTTTAGCCACCAAAAATGAGAGTGACTACTGCAACAAAGATGTTCATTAATGTAAGTGGCAGCATGGTAGTCCTTTGATGGATAGCAAATATCCCACATAGAAAAGTCACTTCAACACAACCTCATGACAATTCCCACATCAAAACAGTACTTTATTTTTCAGTTTTTGCCTCATTACTCCCACATAAAGATCTTTTCAGCTGTTAAGTGTACAAGGTGAAGAAAAGCTTTTCAGTCAACAAACTGGGTGCATCGGGAAACATCTCCACAACACACCAGTACATATATAAGCTGGGTCCCAAGTCCATATTTGAACTCTTGGCTCCCAGTACCTTGTGTAGCACACTAAAGTCTACACTACTAGATTAGCTTATTAGTTCTGCATACTCCAGGGCTGATCAATGTGTCAACCTGAACAAAGACCAAGTTTGATAACTGAACATGGCAAAAGTTCACTCTACTAACTTCACATCATTATCTGATGCCAAACAATGAGGCAAATCCCAACAAGTATATACAAAAACCACCTTTGCTTTTACAAAAGATTTTGTTTCCCATATTGATTAATCCAGGCAGCTAACTCATTGGTTTGTGTAACTTTATTGAAGAAAATAAAATCAATTACTAGAAGAGCTATTAGTTGATCACTCATCCATTGACAACTTGCATCATTTATTCAGTGCTATATTTAACAGTTGTGGAAGATAGATTAACTAATAGCTCCAAGCATCCTAACAAAATTTAAATGAGTTACAAAAATGTTCTGAGACCCTATTCTGGAATACAAGGGATGTTGGACTTCCAATTTCCATTCTCTGTAGAACAAGAACTGGTCATTCCTTTATTGACATGCATAAGATACATCACGTGTTCTGTTCTGCTGATGCTACAGGTTCTGTACCAATTCTCCAGCCATACCAGTTATGAGCACAAGTATGTCATGAAACCTCAGTCTCTAACACTGGAAGGTTTTAAAAACAAGATGGATGATGCTACAGCAATGTTATTCCCTGTGATGTGAGCAATCTGAACATCCATCTCCCCTCCCTTTGGGTGATATCTTCAGTAGAACTGTTAGAGCAGTGAGGAATGATTTCAATCTCATAACCAAGTTAGAGTGAAGACATTGGCCACAACACACATGCTCCATTTAAAGAATTCTGAATCTTGGGCAATTGTTCTTGTATAACTACTTTACAGATTCTAAAAAGCAGTTATTGTCCAAAGCTGGAAGAGCTAAAGTCTTCTCAGATGAGCATGTGCATGAATGGATAGAGGTAAATTAAAAAAAAAAAGATGAGGTCTGATAGGGGAGCAGCCGGATAAGAAAATCAAAAAGGAACAGTAATTTAAAGTTTATTCCAGCTATAATGCAGGTTATTCTGACTTAAGGTAGCATCACATGGCATATTTCTGAGTCCATTCCCGGGATATTCTGTTGTACCTGAAAAAGGAAAACATGTTAAGCAAAATCAGCAATAAAAAATAATCAAGGAATTTCCACACGTTTAAGATCACTTTAAGCTTTCCAAGAACATGCTCATTTACTGCAGTGTTAGCAAGAAATACACATATTCACTGAAATCTAGAAAATTAAGCTTCTGAACCACATTCAGATCCAACGGAGAAAATTCACATGCGCAGTAGAAAGAAACTATTGCTGACAAGGAGAACTGACTTTACTTGATATATCAAGGTGGGAATTGTGTTGCCCTCCAATGTAAAGTCCATTACGACCTAGCCAGTACAGCCAATGCCGAAAAAGGCGGCTTAACAACATCTAGAGGACAGTACAATTTCCACTCCTGTATTACCTATCTTTCAGTTTCTACCTCCAAACAAAGCAAACCAATTTATTCAGAAATGGCAGATTAGACTTCCTGGAATACACTTCTATACTTCAATTTTCCTTATCAGATCCAAAGCAACCCAAATGGTTCGAACAGGAAACTAAAAGTGACATCAACAGTGTTCTGGCCCTATGAACAATTATAACAGCAGATTGTGAGGAAGAGAAGAGAGTCCAGTCAACTATCTCGAAATATCCCCACACCAACATACTATTACTGCTCACAGAGTTCTTGACCACTGAGGTAGGTATGTAGAGGACTGTGGGTAAACCACATATGTGATAGCTTAGGAAGCACTACGTTTGATGTTCCCCATTATGCCAGGAACCAGTGCCATATTTGTGCCGATTGGCTACAATTATTCTTTTGTGAAAACCTGTCAGGGACTAGTAGCCAATGGGTCAAAGACTGGCACCAGTCCATGGATCACCACTACCACAGCAGTTACACAGTGTGACATACTAGAAAGCATCCGTTAATATGCAAGTGCAGGTGGATAATCAGTTACAATGTTATCGCAAGTAATGCAACACTTCAGATTTCTATAAACTGCACAAAAACACCCTTTAATTAAGAGCCTCTCTCTTTTTCTCCCCCGCACTCCCAAAAACAGGGCTAGGTAGAATGGTATAGCACTCCACTGAAATCAAATCAGTGCTAAATTTACATGCTCAATTATTATGTTAGTGTCTATCTATACATGCCTAGTAAGTTTCTGTACTTCATGAACTCTAATTTTCATCTGCTCAACAAGCTGCACTCGATTTATTACTAAAGCCATCTTCTTCGAAGTCTTGCCAATACTTATCAGATGGACACATCCAAAACCAAGAAATCTCTAGAAAATCCTTCTTATATTTGGCTATACTTGTTTTTCCATGCAAAAATGGGTTTCTCACACTGAATACAGATCAAGCAGTTAAAACTTTGTATTGCTATAACTGATACATTCTTTTGTTAGTTAATACAGTGCCTTAAAACATGCTGCACTCAAGTGCTGAAGTTCCAACATCATTAACGCACCATGAAGTGCAGACAGTCTTACCCTACAGCATAGCGTATTTCTCTGTCCACTCTCTTGCTAACCTATTGTACCTAATTGGATAAGTATATTTAGTAACAAAGACAAGCCAATAGATCCCTTTTAAGTCTACCTGGGCAAGATTTAATTGTATACTTGAAGCAGAAAGCAGTGGGTGATTTTGATGCAACTGCAGTTATGTCTAAAACAGAAGGCACTACAAAATCATGAGAACAGTCAATAGCTTGAGCACCCCTCCCCAACTCACTTCTAGTGTATTGCAATTGTTTTTAAACTGTTTCATAATAATATAACAAGGTAAGCTTAACACCATTTGGTCAGTGTTAAATTCTAATTTCCATTTTAGCATTCTCTTGATGCCTTCTGAATATGAAAACAGAGCACTTTACTCAAATCAGTCTCCAATTCAGGAACAGCAAAAGTGACTCAACTGATCTCTTAACCACATCTTTCCACTAAATCCAATTTTCCAAGGGAATTATACTTACTTGTCTCTGTCTGTTTTATAGATACGTGCAATCTCTGGCACTAGGGGATCATCTGGATTTGGGTCACATAGCAGTGAACAAATGGATAAGAGAACTGCAACAAGACAACAGCATTTACAGTAACATCTGAGAAAGTACTGTGAATAGTTCACCAGAAAACTAGTTAATTATCTCTATGCCATGTATGCACATCAGGCTTATATATTTTCGTGCAAAAGCATTTGCTGTAAGTTAGATAAACTGAAACTAAAGCTACTTTGTTATACAAATAAAGCTTTCCTTTGCTTATGATTACTAAACACATATTGTACATTTTCAATCATAGTGAATACTTTTTCTAGGGTTATCAGTTTTAATAGCCAGTCTATTTTCATTCCTTTCAGTTTATTAAACATGTTATAACATGCTACACACACAGTAAAGTCCACATGTGATCAATTAAAGGTCAGATATAAAACTTGCTACTCTTTGCCAAGTTATAATTCTCCACTGAGCTGCTCCTTAACAGAAGCACTAGTGATGGCTTAATAAGAAGCCTCATGTCAGTTTCATGAGAGCTATCAATGGAATATAAAGTCATATAAAAACTTTACAAAACATCAATGCAGTTATGCTAGCAAATCCTTAAATACTGTGTGATTTTGAGACTCACAACCAAATGTTCCTCAGTTTGCACATCACTAAATTAAAATCCTAAGAGTTCAGTACACTGAGAAAAATCTGCACTAAGTTTTTATTCCACTAAGTTTTTATTCCAAACTCAGTTGCAAGCCAATATATAAATCAAGAGTGTAGATTTACATATAATGCATGGCCTGAATCCTGCTGGAGCATTACACTAACGTAAAAATAGCTGCACAGGTAGTTATGCTCTCTGAAGTTGTGTAGCTGTGGTCCCTGGGGCAGACAACCATCTACAGTCACACAGACATACTTGTGTATCATTTCTGGCTTGGTGGGTGGAGAGCTCATCACTCACTGCACAACAGGTGAACTCAAGGCCATAATGCCTGTTGCACAGCTGAGAAAACCAATGTAACTGTGTTGGCATATATTTACAGTGCGCTAAAAGGATATAAATCTTGGTGAAAATTTCACTAATGCATTATCAGGCCATGCATTATCAGAATGACAAAACGAAGTCCAAGTAACATACATATATCACAGTAAGGAGGTGTGGTTGAATGTCTTCCATAGTAGAAGAGTAGAGAAGTAAGATACATATGAAACAAAGACAGTACTTTTACCAAAATCCTCTGTGCTTACCTTTAGAAATAGTTAAAGCAGGAGACCACTGTGACCTTAGAATGTCGAGACAAATGCTGCCATTACTGTTAATATTTGGATGATAAATTCTTGTTGTAAATGCAACCTAAAAGAGACACATCAGTTTCCAGTTAGCACATATGCACTTTTGATCTGATTAAAGGTGACTCTCAAAGTGTTCAGCGTCCAGACAATGCTACTCAAACTGCACCGTACTTCACTGTTTCTAGGATTATGCTTTACGTTTCTAGGATTAGTTTCAGATGTGTGGAGCACATATACCACACATACAACGGATATCTGAAATAAATGTATATATTTAAGGTTACATGCAAATGTGAGTGGCAGTTTTATGGCAAGCTACCATTTCCTATGTTTGAGTCTCTAAAATATTATTCCTTCCAAATCATACTTGCCTTGGGTGGTTTGAAAGGGTAGTCTGTAGGAAAATGAATTGTCAGGAAGAAAACACCGCCTTGATATGGACTGTCATTCTGTCAGACAAGGAAAATTCAGAGTAAAATAATTCAGGACTTTTAGCAGGAACCAAGTACCTCAAAATAAGCATAATAAGACTAAGTTATTCTTGAAGGCAAAACATACACTAACCATAAGGAAAGAAATCTGCAACAAGATGTTTTAAGTATGCAACACTTAATGCTTTATTTCACAAGTTTAGTGGGAATTATATCCAGCAAAGCAAAAACTTCTCCTCCTGGAAATTTCTTAAAATATTACATAACAATTGACATGTAACTGGAGCAGGGTTCATCACTGTTTATGGAACATTTTCCCTAGAAAGCCTTGCTTAGCACCAACACTGCTTTATTTCAGATGCCAGATGAAAGCCTTCTTATTCTTACAGGCGTTTTAGAGATAACAATGACAGCAGTACCTTTAGTGACTAGTGTCAGCACAGAGCATTACCTTTACTGCATAAAGTGACTGGTGTCAACAAAGTACAGAAAATGCTTTAAGCAAAGTTCCATACTACAACCTTGATATTCCAGAATCTTGAGAGAAAGAAGTGTCCTTATAGACAAATTCCTAACACTGCAGTTTAAAATTAATATACATGAAGTTGCAATACTTACAGGACCCATAATTGTGGCTTGCCAATGAAACACTGGTGGGAGAGAAGGAAAAAGAAGATTCAGTATTTACATGGTTTTCCCCCAGAGATGCTTAATAAGTCACATTGGTTTAGTTGGTCTAAAGTTCTTTACTTACTGTCATCTCCAACTGGGCCTGCAGAACACTGGGCTGGTGGGTCACGGGCCAAGTCACTAAGTTCCTAAACAAAAAATATTACTATCAGATCATGTCATATTTTTCCCTTGTCCCACCAAAGTGTAAACACAGACATTTTGTAGAAAAATTACCAGAATTGTTTCAAATGTGATTCTACACCAAAATAATGATTATGTCGATGCACACACACACACTCTACAATGCTCCCTTACTGAATTAATAGGTGCTGAATTAATAAGTTGTAAATACTATTTATGCTGCGTGTACAATGTGAAAAAGTTATTGTAAGTTGGTATTTTCATCACAGTTTAAAATGTCATCAACAAGCTTCAGTGGTCACAACCACCTAACGTTTCCTGTCTTAAACATAAATATTCATAAAACCTACAATGAAGTTTAGGAGAAACTTAACCTTAACCTGGAGGCCTTCTAAGTGAACTTAGTTCATGGCTATGTAGAGTGGCATACAAAGATGTTACTCTTGACTACTTCCACCCATATTAGCAAAATAAATAAAACCAACAAGCATTGGAATTATTTGCAAATAGTATCTACAATCATCAAGCATTTATTTTATTCATTAGGGCTACATCAAAAGGTTACTGTAAAATACTACATAACACAAATAGAACCTATAAAAAGCAAATCACTGTTTTTGACAGAAAAGCAATTTGCTTCTCTTTTGATATTTTGCATTTTCCTATATGTTAACTGCCTGATCTTTTATGGTAAAGTCCATTGGTGGAAATATCCCATGAAGCCTGGATAATTAGACATCTTGTCAGGATAACTGTGCAGCATTAACAGCTCAAAGAAATGGTATATACCATATATTATTTATTGTTGTTGTGTACCCTCAAGTCACTTTGCAGTTCCATCAATCTTATGGCAATCCTATCACCAGGTTTTCTGATGGCTGAGAGCATGTAATCCACCCAAGGTCACCCAGTGGGTTTCCATGGCCAAGTGGAGAATCAAACCCTGGCTTCCACAATCATAGTTCAATGTTCAAACCACCACACTACATTGGCTTTCATACCCATGTACAACTTGACCTTGTATATGAGCCGACCTCATGTATAAGTCAAGGGCAGGTTTTGGAGCCAAAATTATGGATTGTGATTTGACCCATGGATAAATCAAAGGTCATTCCACAGAGCTGGGAAAGTGACATTGCTACCATAAGGGGGCCAGTCACCCCTGAATGCTGCCATCACCACCATTTTCCTGTCCAGATATTCAGAAAAGCCTTTCATCACTCTACTCAAAAGAATGGGATGGTTTTTTCATTTTTTCATATGTGTGTGTGTGTTAAGATACAGTATTAACTACTATCCAGAAAAAAAAAGAAAAAGGAAACATTCCCTTCTCTTAGTGGAGTGGCAAAAGGTAAGAACTTAATATGTCCCAGGACAACCTAAAAGAAGGACCAATCCCCTCTACTCTCTCAGTAGTCCTTTGAAGAGAAGGTCAATTTGAGGTCAATTTTTGACTAAAATTTCTATACTTATATATGAATGTGTGTGTGTGTGTGTGTGTCTCTGTGTACATGTATATATAAATATACATGAGTACAGAATCCAAGTCTTAGCTACAGATGAAAATTTCACTATGAACTATAAATAGAGAAAAAGCAACCTTTACATATCCAATTCCAGAAGCCATATAGTGCTTTTAGAAAGGTAAGTAATGCATTTTGTAGCTAGAAACAATGTAGCCATATATAACTGGCATGACATATTCCGGTGGACCCGCCCAATTTGTCTAGCAGCTGACCACTGAAGCAGTGAGATTTCCCAAGTGCTGACGACCAAAATTAGACCTCCTGTCTCAAAGGAAATCACAGCCAGTGCAGAGCTACAAAGCCAGAGGTCTCCAACTGATAAAGTTAAAAGTACAGCCATATCCAGAGAGGTCATCCACCACCAGCTTGAGGAGGAGAAGTGATGGTGGTGATGGTGGTGGTGATGATGAAAAAGATACTGATTAACCCTACTATCTTCTTAGACTCCATTCTGCATTTCCTGATTTAACTCATCACTGATGCTAGGTACCACATTAATCATTTACCCAGCTTCCCCTGAATCAGACATGAAAAGGGGTCAGCTTACTGACTCCAGATGACTCCACAGACCAGTTTCATGTACTTTCTAAGCCAGTGGCTTTAAAACAAGATGGAACCCATGAAACAGCTCTAGCAATTGTCTCTTAACACCACATTCTGCACTCAGCTCCCAGATTGCAACAGAATCATCACAACAAATGATCCATTCTGATGAATACTGTGGATAATGGTATCAAAGTCACCAAAACTGAATTTTCTGTTGTCATTCTCTCAGCACATGTTAACCATCAAACAGATGGGATAATCCTCCCATCACCCTCCCAGTAATGAAGACTGATAAAACCAGACTGAAAAAGAGCACAAGAATGAACTTCATCCAGGAGAATCTCTACATACTTGACTACCTTGTCCCAGAAAAGGATATTTGTCATAATAAAAGTCACATCTTCAAGTGGCATGGACTGACTTTCTTTTCAACCAATTACTATGTAATACTGTAAAATCTCTGCTTCCCCAATGTACCATAATTTATCTCCAGCACTGCTAACATAAAAATAATATTCCTCACTATCTACCAACAAGCTTTTGGAAAGTTTTGTTGTGTCAAATCTAAGTTATTACTAGGATTTTTATGTTGTCAAAAATGGAGGAATCAACCATTTAAATATTTCTCACAGTAGTCCTACATGTACCTCACATCTTCTGTGGTATCAGAGAAGGGATGGAAATCATTTGGCTCTCCAGATGTAACTGAACTGCCACTCACAGCAGCCTCATGCAACACAGCCAGTATTGAAGAATGCTGGCAGTTGCAGTCCAACAATATCTGGAGGTATGTGATTCCCAACTGTGTAGTAGGGTTAAACTCATTTAAGTCAGGGACTCTTCCTCCATTCCATCCTTAAATTCTGGCCATACAGGACTTGTGAATTCAGTATCAGGCCAGTCTTCACCCCCTACCACTTTTCTCTAATCTCACCCTGCCAGCTACATCTTATCTGATGAAGAGAACTGGAAATCTTGAAAGCCTGTTCCCAATTTTGTGCATATATGATTGATTCTTACTGAGGTACTGCATGAATGTACATTATGGAATTCATATTAGTCTCTTGCATCTGAGAGTAATTACAACTTTATTAAATTATTTGAAGAGGTACAGTTACTCACTGCAGCAGTTATTCATATGGATAATACAGAACTAGATATATGCCCTTTAGGAACAAACTGAGTTTGATTTCTCAATTAGTACTGTTTTAAACACAACATTACGACATAGGCATTGGACAGTTCTGCCCATGAAACAAGCAGATTTTTCAGTGTGGCACCATGCAGTGGTTGAAAGTTATACAATTAAGAATTCACTAAAACAGATGCACAAACTTCTGATTTCTTCCTCTTGTGGCCAGGAAAGCAACAGGCAAACAGGTGAGGCTTATTCCATAGTATGAGCATATAAAGTTCAGAAACGCTGGTGCACAAGTTGATTTCTGAGTAAAAGCCACTTCTAGCTACTTTACTTAGAAAAAAAATCATTTGGGGACTTTTTCTTCTTATGGTAAAAAAAAAATAGCCACAGGAAGTCATACTCCCAATCTAAACTGGTTAACCTGTTTCTAGTTACCACCTTACCATCACAGTCAAGCACCAATTACTCTGTGACCAATACTTAAAAAAACAGAGTTAACACTTAACAAATCTGTCAATATAAAGTTCCTTTCTTATAAGTAGTATCAGTTTCAATTCTTGTACTTTTGTTTCAAATTTTTGCAAGATGCTTTTGAGTTCCGGGACTGAAGGAAAGGCAGATAAACAAACAAACAGCAGCATCAATTCAGCCTTGTTTGGCACCTGCCTACTTATCTGGAAAAAAGAATCAACTGTAACTTAACAAGTAAACAAGCATACTTTTTTTGTGTGTTCTTCCTAGCAGCAGATCTGAACGTTTGATATATCAGACTCACTAATCACTGCAAAAGAGCCTAAATCCCACTAGGATAAGCTAGCATTTAAGGTAAATTTTAAAGGCAGGAAAAATGCAGAAATGCTGGAAATAAACACACACACCACCTAAAATTAAGTCTGTCAGTAACTGAAAAATGTCATAAAACCTTACATCCCAGCAAGTCTACTTCCATGTTCTCTTAGCTGATTGAGAACCACTGTTGTACTCCACAGCTTTAATCCCACCATCTGTCTCCAAACAACCATTTGGAAGGGTCAATGCTCATTCCTCTCCACAATGACAAAGATGTACTCAGCAGTGCAGAGATATTCCCAATGCCATATTAACAGCATGCATTTTTAGCTCCTACATTTTTCATTTTCACATGACTTCTTAGCAGATTTCATTTTGTAGGAGTTTGTATTTTTATTGACTAATAAAGCACTATAGTTAGAACTAAAGTCCAAACAGAGAAAGCACAGCTCAACTGGCAGACTTGTTTCTGCCTTGCCTCCTATTGTTTGTGAATAAATAGCTTCATTCTGCCTCCGAGCTGTTGAAGGCCGTCCTACTCCTATATCGATCCTGAACACTTGGAAGCAACTCAGCACAGACTCCTCCATGGGAAAGAGGCTAACAGTACCACAGTACTGAGATGACAGGGAACATTTAACCAGAATGTTTGTAACATGGGGTATATGTAGTCCACATAGAAAAATCCTATACTTCTAAAAAAATTATAGCTTCCATCAATTCCTGTTCAAATGTTGTTGTGACTAATTTCCCACCAAGTAGTTTTCATGGCAGAAAGTGTAAGCTTGAATTAGGAGAGGATACTTTCCAAAACATAGGTGTCTGAGAGCAACATTATTATGCTTTTCCAAAATGTTCCTCTCTCATTTCTTCAAGATTCACCACTCTGTAATGGGTTCTCAAGCCTTTTAACTTCTGATGCCCTTCTCTACCAAATCATCTGCAGTGCTTCTCCAAACCTAAGTATACAACAAGTGATCATGACAAGATCTTCACAGAAATACGCTGCACACAATCCCAACTAATCCCAACATCAACATTACATAAGTAGTAAGTGACCCATGATATCATCTGAAACCCATATATAAGGGAACTAGAACAAAATAATGGCTCCTCCTAGAAGACCAAAGTGGTAAGAAACCACTTACCCCACAGAACCATCACAGATCCTTAAGTATCCTCCATCATTAAATGCTCAATTCACATACTAAACAGCACAGGATTAAAATTATATTGTGTTGGATTCTATCTCTGGAATATGTGATCTCATATCCCCAGAGGGGAGCTTTTAGTATGAGACTGACTCTAGTAGGCAATGTTGTCCTTCTACCCAATTCATAAAGAAAGCAAATATACGGAAATATTCTCTTTACCTTCCATAGCTGGCAGCTTAAATAATAACTTGTTACAATCTGAGTAACAAAAGTGACAGAATCCTGAATGTACCAGCAGTTCTCTTTTCCAAGAGTAATTAAACCAGAGATTGTTATCAACTACAACTACCTCCACATTACACCAAGCTATTGAGAGAATTCACAGCTTTGGTACTCCACGGCACCTGGATTCACGTTTACCTCCTACCCCAAGATTACTCCAAAAGTAAAGAATGGAGGTGCACTAGTTAAAGCTAGATAGAAAGCAGAAGTAAACCAATGACTACTTTCTGTGTTGCAAGGCAAGTTAGGAGCAGAAATAGACTTAGATGAGTCTGCATTAACTAAGTTTCCAAGTAGCAATTAACAATGAGGAAGTACAGAATATATGAATACTAAACAATACTAAATATAAAACTTTCCAGCCATTCACTATGGATAGGCTTGCATTATGTCCTGACAATGGTATTTGCATTTTTACTACCAGATATGCTTTAAGTGGAAATGCTAGTGAATTGGACATGCGGCAAAATGTGTGTGTGTATATAGACAGATAACCATCTGTCCCCCACACACACACACACACGCAGTTGGCCTGCCACATCTCTTGTGTTTGACTTTTATGGATTAGATTATTTGTTTCTTCAATCCTTACTCCCCCCACCAGGCACTTCTTTTCCAGGGGAACCCTTCCTCATGGCAGCTCTAATCAGTCCACACAGCCTTTTAAAAACCCACCGCTAGTCCTTGTCATTGTCTTCCTCCTCCTCCTCTAGCAGCCACTACCTTGCCAGCTAAGGATGGCTCACAGCCTGGTATCTCAGCATCACAATCCCCCTTCCGATGCTCCACACACACCCAAGGAAGGAGAAGGAAAAGAGAGTAAGTATAGGGCTACCACGCTGACCCCCTTTCTCTCTCCTTTCTCTGGCCTGGTTTGGGCCCTGGATGCCCACTCTTTCCACCATGCCTTGGGCCCCTTTCCACAGACTACACTTTGATATTTGTACTTTTTCCACTTTAGCAAGGGTCCTGTGCCCCTAACCCTAGTGAATGTGGAATGCCTACTATACTCGACTCCAAAGCCTCTTCTCTAGGGTGCTAAATAGCAAGCTCTATATCTCATCCACAATGAGATCACATGATCTCCTTAGTATGTTCTTCCAAAGCATTGTGTCACTTTTTAGGCAAGGGAAAGACAAGGGAAAAATGTTTTGTAAAAAACCGGTAGTGACTAACTATATAAAAAAAATGGCCTTAGTTATAAAGTTTGCTTTTTAAGATGACACTCCAAGAAGAGAGTGTGACAGAAAGATCTTTTACTTTAGCATATTATGATAACTGGTCCAGATAAATATTTTATTAGGAAATTACACATACTCTGCTCGTAATCCAGCTCTTAATCTCAGCTCAGCTCATTTTAGACTCACCAGACGATTCTAACTGTAACCTCAAAAGTTGGTATTGGTTTAGCATACATGATCTCCAAAGATCAACACTGCCATTGTAGCTTTATTCCAAAGAAGAATGTGTTAAGATGCATTATTAACAATCTGGGTAGGAACTAATGAAGCACCAATGTAGTTCCATCAAAATATAAAGTGTAAACATTGTGAATGATTAATGCCTTTACAGCTAGTTCCACCAGATGCCACTACACTCTTTTTTCAAAATATTTACTCATTCCATTATCTTTTACAGTCACAATAATGGGTGCTTTAAGCCAACTCAAGGTTGTACTCCAACCCAATGGTTCTCAAGTTCTAGGATCAACCTCCCCTTGAGTGATGTGGGCAGAATTTTGCAGGAAGGGATACAACATGGAAGAAGCCATGGTGGAAGAAATTTCTACACCAACCAAGAGCAGGGTGGTTTGAGCAGATTTTACCTTTACTACCACCACTACCACCGATCCATGCTGCATAATACAACATATGACTGTATCCACATCAGCACATCAGCATCATCAGCACACACTATTTCACTTATCCACACTGAAATGTGATCCAAAAATATTGGAATTTAATGGAAATTAAAAGGAAATATATAAGTGGAATGGAAATATATATGTGGAAATTAGGGATGAGCCAACCAAATCTTTGAATTCTTGGCAGGGATTCAAGATTCGGGAATCCAAATCCCTGTGCCAAAATAGACAAACCGAATCTTTCGAAACTGCCACCCAAACAGTTTGTTGGAGAGCAGGACATCTGAAAACCTTGGAGAGTGGGACACCTGAAACCTTGAGAGACTAGACATACAAAGGGAGACGGCAAATAGGTGAATTTTTCCTTTGGAGTAATAATGGCCTTTGCTAACAATTTCACAAATTACAGCTGGGCTTGTATTTTAAGATATTTAAATTGGACATTTAATATTTAAGTTCAGCACTTGACTGGAAGCTACAGGCTTGAGATTTCAAGGACAGTTGAAACATTCCTTTGCATAGCTCGCTTGCAAAGCTCTTTCAGACACAATTCTGGGGTTTCTAGTTTTACAAGGTGTCACAGCCTTCTCTGCCAAAGTGTACTGGTGCATCATCAAACTACAAACCCCAGGATGCCAGAAGGAGCTATGCAAAGAAAAGCCAGTTTTGACCTGGGTTAGCTCTGTACTCTAGTATGTGGCCCTGTTTGCACAGGCAGGAAAATGTGGGATTAATCGACATTTTCCTACCTGTCCAGAAAGGGCCTTCATGTCATTTTCAATCTGGGGAGATCCTGAGGCAAAACTAGGACAATTATCCTGGCCACATTTCTTCAGAGAGAGGTTTGCCTTTGCCTAGATTTTTGCTAAGGCTGAGAGAGTGTGTCTTGCCCAAGATTATCCTTCTTTCCCCTGCTTTTTACACCCTTTTGAAAAAACAGATTCAAATGATTCAAGATTCATGGATTTCCAGAACCTTCCAGGGATTCGGATCTGGAAAATTCTGGATTCGTCCTATCCCTAGTGGAAATATGCAAGCGGAATGGAAATTGCAGTACAGCACTGCACGAGCTACTACATGATGAGCTATGAGGATTATAAATTTATTCTATATCCTGGGATGGGTGCACAAATTTACTTTTTATTTCATAGTTCCTTCAAGGACTACAACAAGTTTTTGCCCTTCTGTCAAGCTAGGAAGATACCATAGGTTAATCTGTTGCATGCCACCTCTGGCAAGGGTGTATTCCAAACACTTCGGAAGTGCATGTAACACAGTGCTGATGAACTGTGCTACACGCTTCTCCCAAGAGCTTATGGTGGAACACAGACTATGCACCCTTCCTGTAATAACCTGGTAACTGACAAAAATTTGCAATTACAAGGCAAGACAAAATATGTAGACCGTTTTCCCTATGGCGTTTCAGCTTCAGTGACAGACATTTAGGGCAGGAGTAGGCAAGCCTTTGGTCTCCATGTGTGCTGGACAATTCCTACAGCCCCTTTAATAATTGACCAAGCTTGTTTAGAAGGCCTACACCTGATTTTAAGTGGTAAATATGAACTCACTACCAGACTCTCATCTGGAAAGCGTACAAGACCAAACTACTATGATTAATAAATGAGATGACCTTGGAGTAGAGGCAATTTCTCTGGTTAGAACCATTCACACCCTATATTCTAAACCCATATCAATCTGTATGTAGTAGACTTGTAATAGTAAGCTTGAAATCAGTAACTGTGTTAATCTTATTTTTCCATCAGGCTAGGTAAATACTTGGCACCTAACCAGATATGAAACACTATTTTTCAAAATTAAATTGAGTTATTTAAGAAATACAAGGTAAAGCAAGAAATATACCATATTTTCCAGCGTATAAGATGACCTTTTAACCCCCGAAAAACTTTGCAAAAGTCGGGGGTTGCCTTATACGCCGGGTGTGGCGCCTCAGTGCTTTCCCCCGGCCCGGGGAGAGGCGCCGCAGCCACCAAAGTTCCCGCCGGCCCGCGGCACTTCCCCCCGGCCTGGCTCGCCTGGCAGAGAAGCAGAGTGCCATCCTCCACAGGTTGAACCCAGCTAGAAGTTTAACGCGTTTCAAGAACCCGGCGGAGCAAGACAACGACTTCTAAACTTGGATTTTCTTGTGGATAAACTGAAAGTGATTAGAGCCTCCTTGGCCTGCTCCCCCGCCCCCGGCGTGCTCCCCACCACCCTTCTTTCGGGCTTGGACTCACCCCGTCGCGGCTGTCGTGGTGGACCCCCAGGAGCCGGTGCTGCAGCTACCACCACACCTGCGCAGGAGGCTTGCGAGCGAGCATGAGGAGGAAGTCGGGGCGGAATCAGGCGGGGACAGAATCCGACGGGAGGGAACAAGGCGGCTTCTCCTCCTCCTGCCTGGCCGCCTCCGCAACAGCAGCGGGAGAAGCAGCAGCAACATGCCCCCCACCTCTCCCCGCTCCGGCAGGGTCAAGGCGTTTGAGCGCGTCGTCGTTCTGCTGGTATCGCTCCTGCGGGGCAGGCGACGCCCTTGGAGTTGGGCTCTGCTGCGCAGGCGGGCGGGCGGGCTGGAGCGCCAAGTCGCGCTCTTTCTCCACCAAAGCCATGCCGTGGCCACAGACACAGGCAGCGCTGGGAACGGGCTACTCGGAAATCAGGGCCATTTCCGCCCTACACTTGTTATTGTGCTATTATTCCGCTTTCAACATCTGATGGGATCCTGAGGTTTGCAGTTCAGGGAGGGGCATTTGGAATTCTCAGCCAGAGAGCTCTTTGGAGTGCCATAGGATGTTGAAAGTGGAATAATAGCACTATAACAGTGTAGTGCGGAAATGGCCCTCGAGGTTGAAAATAACTTCTCCACGGGCTAGAGAAGTGAGGGTCCACTGGAGGAATCTGGTTCCTGACCAGCTCCCGACCATTTCCGCACTACACTCTTATAGTGTGATTATTCCACTTTCAACATCCTATGGAATCTTGGGGTTTGCAGTTTAGGGAATAATCGCGCTACAACAGTCTAGTGTGGATGTGCCTCATGTACGACTGGACTTTCTACAAAATCCTCTCCTTTTTTTACTTTTAAATGCTAAATCGATCAGGAACATGCAGTACCTGAGTGGGTGCTGGCCCGGGGGGGGCGCATGCTGGTTAACTCTTTCTCCTCATTCTTGAGGGCAGAAATAGGTCGGGGCCGGCACAAATCATTTTGCTGCCTGAGAAGGAGTTCAGTCATCCTGCTTATAAAGTCCATGAGACAGAAAATCTCACAATTATCTTTCTTCCTTGCTGGTAGCAAAAAGGCAGGAGGAAGGCCGAAGTCGAGCGGCATCATTTGCACTGGATGGACAACAACTTTTAATCCGAACTGTCTGCCAAGAGCCACAAGTATAAAGGAGACTAACAACACTGAACTGTTCCAGGGCTATATTCCACGTTAACTGACATGGCAATATTCTGTGGAATTCTGGGGTTTGTAGTTTACTAAGACCCAAGAGCTCCCTGGCTACGAGTTCTAAAAGCCCTTCCCTAAACTGGAAATCCTGGGATTTCACAGGATGTTGCCATGGCATTTAAAGTGGCATAACAGCACTGTCACAGTGTAGTTAGATAAGGCTCAAAGTTGCTACATGATTCCTTTATATGGAACAGACAAACACTGCTATGCCTTCCAATACAACCATTATAAAGCTTTGCCTATTTCCTGAGGCAGATTTGGCTCTTACAACAAATAAGTATTGTGGGGAAATCAGGAATGGATTTTTCATAAGGAACGACTACAAGCTAAGATTTGGTAATTGGAAGCAAACTCCTGGGTGAGGATAACATCAAAGATATTCTTGTTCTTTGTTTCCTAAAATGCGATCTGAGACTGCTTTACTCAGGACTTCCTTTTAAATAAACATCTATAAGATGGTATTCCTACAAATACATGGCCTCTTCCCTCCCAGCCACTATTTCAGACCTGGCTGCTCTGGTGAGTAAATGGGAAAGCTTGTGGAAAAGGGAAAGTTAATTTTAATGTCATAAGCATTTGAATTAAAATTACCCTATTGAAACCAAATCTGATGTTTTTTTAATTTTTATTTGGTGTGCGTTGGAAGAGGGGTAGTCTTATACAGCGAGTATATCCCAAACTCTATATTTTAACTGGAAAAGTTAGGGGTCGTCTTATACGTTGGAAAATACGGTATCTCTATACAATAAAGCCTATCTGATTTGGGACTTGACTTCACTGGAGTGTCTAAAATAGAGGCATCTTCCATGATGTCCCATCTATACATGAGAAAAGTTTTGGTGTAAGGGAAGCATAAAATAACCAACTTTAAACTGTTTTGATTCCCTGACAAATATTCTGCATTGTGTGGACAGGTGAACTCTAAGATTAAAACCAGTATAGATCAATATTGTGTAATGGCAGGAATGCGATAAAAACATAAAATCAGAAAATGAAGTCAAGGAATTTTGCTAGATGCACTTGAAGACAAGGGGGGGGGTAAGTACACCTGGTACATCATACAGCATTGAAAAGCAAGCAAGCAGAGCAGCAACATTCAGGATTGCACAGAAACAACAACTCTGACAACTGAATGCAAGGTTAATGATGCCATGGTGATTATATTTCATCAAATGCCAATCATAAACACAATTTAGCTGGGACAATTTAGCTGAGAAATCAATTCCAGAGGTACGTCCCCTGCCAAAAAAATAAAGACTGAACTAGTGATTATAGTCCTTTTAAAGGAAAGATACTCACCTGGGTAACTGCAATTTACTTGCCTTCAATCTCACTGAGGGAAAAAAAGGTGGAGATACTTTTTGGCATGGTATTAACCATGTTTGTTTTTACATGATTTAACCAAAAAAACGGGAGGAACCAGCACTATAGTACCCACAGTGGACGAGGTTTAAACCAACATATTCTCACTTCTCCCACATGCATAATCAAAAGATACAGCTAATGAAGGCACTGCTAATCATATGGTATTCAGGCAATGGAACTATCATTGTTTCCTGGATCAAGAGATGTAGATCAAGGCAATGTTAACCTAAGTCTCAGCTTATTACCATATATAAAACTAGGCAACTTGGGAAAAGAATGGAAAAGTGGCAGGGGTGCATTCTTAGAACTACGTGCACCCTAGAATGGATCTGTATCAAAGAAGCTATTCTTGCATGTATTAACTCAGAAGTGATACATACGGCTGTGTATCTTATTTGTTTAATCTTGCTTACATTTGATACTGTTATATGCCATTGCAATACATAGGTAAAGAGGAGTGCAGAAAGTAAGGAATGCAATGAAGAACCCCAGAAAAAAGGAAACTGAGACTATTTGATCATAAATATTGTAACATGTTCATTCTGTTAACTAGAACTAGACTAGAACATTCATTTGCACACATAATTCAGAAAGATCAGCAATGCCCAAATAAAAGTGCATTCTTCATTCAAATATTCAATGACAGCAAGATCTAAACCAACGGTGCTGAACTCTGGGATAATTTTTTTCTTAGGTTTGAAAGTGTTAACAACGTTCCACTGAGACTTCAACTGACATTCTCCTGGAACAAGAAGTCTCCAATAAAACTTAATAAACTTAATTCACATAATGATTTATATGTTTAAATTTTGAAGACATACAATGGGGATAAATAAGGCACCTGAAGAGAGATCTCCAAAGAAAAGGGGAGAGATACAAGCTGAAATGCTAAGTTTAAATTGGAGATAAACAGAAATACAACTTGTTAAGCATCAGGTGGTATCTTGACAACAAACCAAGCTAGAGTAGATCCCTGTCGCAATGAAATGTATCTACTAACCTTGGGCTAATCATTCCCTTTCTGCTTGATCTACCTCAAGCACAGGCAAGACCCAAACACTATGCCTGAGCTCCTCAAAAAGGCATCAGAACAAAGATGAAGTAGTTGTCAAAGGACTTTTGATGGTGTAAAGTATAAACAGGTTAGGACTGTAATCAACTGGGTATTTTAAAAATTCAAACATCTTAATGAGATCAGATTTTATTCAAGCTTCATTTTCTATTTTACAGCTAATAACTATCAAGAATGATTTTCCCACATAACACAAAGCCTTAAGCTGGAATGGGGTCAATCCACACAAGGTGAAATTCTAGTATTTGAAAAGCTCACAGTGACTGTACATGTAAATCAACTCACTTAAACTGAGTTAATGTGATAAGCAAGCCACCAAACACTTAACATAATCAATGCTAGAAAAATTCAGTATCTTTCCACACTAAAGATCTATAGGTATGATGAAGTCAGGTCCCAGATACGTAGTTCCATTAACTCAGCTACACTAAATTCAGGAATGACAGTGAGTCATCTACAGGATTCTCTTTTAGGATTCTCTTTAAATGAGTGCATATTACATACTAGAACATCTTTTCAACCTGTTCATTTGTATTTTTTTTCTTCCTCTGATTTAACAAAGATATGAAGTTAAACAACTGTTCATCAACACTCCAAAGTTACCGCCTTTCTCCTTAAAGTGTTTAAGTAAGGAGCAGTGATGTAGCACTGGATGTAGCTTTGCGCACTGGACTGCTGATTATGGACATGTGGGTCTGAATTCCCCTCAGTCATGAAGCTCACTGGGTATCCTTGTGTGAGTCACACTTTCTCAGCCTCAGAAGAAAGCAAGTGCAAATCCTCTCTGAATAAATTCTGCCAAGAAAACCCTGTGACAAGCTTGG
This sequence comes from Ctenosaura bakeri, assembly GCA_948474755.1. Lineage (NCBI taxonomy): Eukaryota > Metazoa > Chordata > Lepidosauria > Squamata > Iguanidae > Ctenosaura > Ctenosaura bakeri. Next base: position 92,974 of record CAOLHI010002252.1, read on the forward strand.
TTTAGGGGTGCCATAAATGACAAGTGACTTGAAGGCACACAATACCAAACTTAAGGAAAAGCCATGATTTAAATCCATAATGAAGGGTTTGTTTAGATGGAAGATATCTTGCCCTAAAATTGTATTGTTCAAGATGCAGATATGCCAAATAAAATAGCTACTGAAAACAAGTTTTAGAGTTTTCAGCCACATAAGGAAATTTAGTTCCAAGATTTCAACTTACTATTCTATTTTAGGTACTCCAAAGCTAATTAACTGCACAAAAAGGACACATCTAGACACTTAAAGATACACTATAAGAGATTTCTGAGAAGGAATTACATACCGAACACAGTAATGGAAGTTTTACTGCTCAAAAGTGAAAGAGCTTTACTATTTCAAAATAATCTACTTAATATAAGATCTTTTTTTGTCTGGCTGACAAGAACTAAAAGTTTCAGGTCACAATTCCCTATGCAATTTATACATGCAAGTTATGCCACTAATCAAAACACATTTTTAAAATTCATTGTACCATAGGATTACCACTTCTGGTCCTATGAATTCTAGAACAGTGCACAGGTATCAATTTAAGTCAACACAGGGAAGCAAACTACCAGCCCTAATTGTATCAAGGTGTTTAGTGTCCAGGCTACAGATTTTGGCTCTTTTGAGAGCATGTTCTTATTTTAAGAATCTGGAAAAGGCTATGGGTCAGAGCCATACTGTCATACTTTGCACAGAACAAAGGAGAGAATCTCGTGACACCAAACTGCAACTTCCAGCAATCCTAGCTTGCCTCACCAATTTATGTGGAATGCTGGGAGAATGAAGTCCAACATCCTCTGGAAGGCCACATGATTCCTACCTCAGAGTAGGTCCAGTGAAATTAGTAAAGGTAAGTTATTTATCACTTAAGTCATTATTTCTGTGTGCTTCCTCAAAGTATGGCTAAGTATGACTACAGCCCTAAGCCATCACTTCACAGGTGTAACACTCTACATGAGGAGAGGACAATTTAGAACACTCTGGTTGTTTGGACTTACAACTCCCTAAACCCACAGTCACTGGTCACACTGACTGGTGCTTCTGGGAGCTGCAGTTCAAACTCATCTGGAAAACACCAAGATTTTGTGTGTTTCTCTGAAAATATAAGCAGAACAAGCACACTGTCACACATGTTAGCGAGTTCATCTTACTTCCCATTTAGTTTCCCTAGTTCTACAGTATATGCCCACACAATGTTAATAGGCTTTAAAATCAGAGTGTTAAACATTTCACCGCCATGCTGCTGACATAACTAATTAGAACAGGGCAACTCCCTTAAGAATTATATTCTCTATTGTGAAGGAAACAAATTTGAATGCAAGTTCACCAGAAACTACTGAGGTTTAATACTAATTCTGTTCAAAAACAACTGTAGTCAAAATGCCAAAGCAAGGGCTCTGTCTGACATGGGCACTGCGAGTTCTGTAAACATCTGGCAAAGGCAACCGCTTAAAAGAAGCAGTTCACCTAGAAAAGGCATAACCAGGTTTTTATTTTGTGAGCCGGAGTCCAAGATCACTGAACAGCTAAAACTCCGAAGGGGGCATCTGTCACATCTGACCCCTTCCGTTTACCGAACGTCACCGGCGAAACCGGGAGGGCGAAGGCATTACCTAAACCGCACCCTCCGCCACCACAAGCAAGGCTTCCACTCGGAATAAGGTCTGACTTCCTCCACCACGACACTCATTTCAAATTAGCTCGTTACTCCACCCTCCTTCTAGATTGTGCAAGAACGAAATTCTCGATGCATCACACACAGTCACCACAGACTTCCGCTCCTTGTCAAGAACAGAAGCAAAAGACACACATTCCGCATTTAACAAAAACGGGACCCCCCCAAGAAGGTCAGGGGCGACCGGTGGCTGCAGCTGTGGGAGCGAATATGGATGCGTGCGGGTGTCAGTCACGTTAACGCTGAAACCTGGCGAGAGGAGAAGGGGAGAGAGAGAGAGAGAGAAGAGATCCCGGGGAAGCGCCTGAACTAGGCAAACCCGCCGCCATCTTACAATGCGGGAAAGAAGTTCCCGGCCAGAACACAGAAAACGACTAAGAGGAAGGTGGATTCGGCACATACAGAGGCACACACGTATACACGCGGGGTTACACGGGGACAATTTTTACCCAGCCGCTCGCCCGAGTGCGGTTTAAAGGGGGATTCCTTAAAATCACAGCCGTGAGCAGGCTTTGTCATGACAACAATACCAGAGTCGAAGTCTGCCGGGCAGACCAATGGGGCTCCCAATCGTGAGAATTAATCCCCCATATATTGTGGAGCCCCCCCAGGGACCAGCCCGAGCCTGTACCCCACCCCCCCAAGGGCCCCACAGACCGACCCCAAAGCCTCAGGCAGGACAGGGGCAGCGCGGCAACAACAAGGCCCGAACCAGGGAAGGGCGACGGGGAGAAAATCCGGCCACCCGTTTCTTTTCATGGCGGGTCCCCCGACCGCCTCGGTATTTGTCACCGCGGGGTCCACCCTCCGCGGCCCACCGACTCTCGCGGGCCGCCGCCAAACCCCCCGAAGGCGGAAGTGCCGGAGGAGGGCAACTTCGCCCTCCTTCGCTCCTGGTTTGCTGCCCCCCGTAAGGGCTCCGCGGAGCCGGGGAGGTCGGGGCGCCTCGGCTCACCTTGTTGATGCGTTTCAGCGCCATCCTTCGCTGTGCGAGAGGCGAGAGTCGCCGCGTTGGTGTCGTGGGTGGTGGAGGTGGCCGCCGCGGCCGGGGGTTGCTATAGCTGCTGCTCCGCCTTCGCCGCCTTCGCCGCCGCCGCCTGGTCGGGCCTGCCTCTGCGCCGCCGCCGCTGCCGCACTCCCTCCCTGCGGGTGGGGGATGGAGCCGCTCGCTCACTCGCTGCCTGCGCTTCTCCTTCCTCCGGAAACAGCCGGGGGCGCCCGCCCGCACCGAACCCCAGCCGCGACGTCACCGGCGCCTCCTCCTCCTCCTCCGCCCACCTCTTTCGCGTCTCTGGCTCCCTCACCGGGTAGGTCCGCGGCCCAGTTTCCACCGGCGAAGAGTAAAGCCCGGGAGGCCTCGGCGACCTAGCCGAGAAAACGAACAGATCAAGCGCTCGGCTAAGTCTGAGGCGCAGCCGCCGCCACCGCCGATGGCGAGGCCGAAGAAAGGGGCGGGCCTAAATAGAGGCTCCACCTCCTCCCCGCCGCCGCCGCCGCCGCCCTCCCTCCTGGGGGCGAGGGCGGGCTCAAGGCCGCGTGACGCCCCGCCCCCCGAGGCCTTTCCGATTGGAGGAGGCCAGCAACGCTAAACCGCCACCGTAGGGAGGCGGAGGGTGGCCGCGCGGGAGGAAAGAACGGGAAGGAATGCTGAAGGAAGAGAGTAGAGGGGGATAGGATCGGCGCAGGCGCCCTTCGCGGTGTTTGTTTCTATTCTGACCCCACCCCGCCCCTACAGATGCAAACGAAAACGAGGGAGAGAACGCGGCCCCGCTGAACCTCTCGCGAGAAAAGGCGCGCGCGCACGCCAGCCCGGTTACTTAAAAAAAAAAATCTACCTCATGATTGGCAGGAGTGGAAGCATACCGTGAGCGGCAGTCCCTCCCCCCCCACGCGCGTTCTCGATGTTCGGTCTCATTCAACCTTCTCCCTCCCATCCTTCCTCCTCCCTGAGAAGAACGGTATTCTCATTTTCAAAAGGCTCTTGAAGGGACACTCGGCTTACTTACAGCTTAGCTCAGCAGCCGCGCGAGACCAGGGCAGGGCGCATGCGCGCTCGAGACTGCCGCCAGCAGCTTCCCGGACCCTCTTCCTTCTCGGGTTCGCGCTTTCGCCAAATGGCCGCCGACGCCGGCACTATTTGGCACGAGAGAACGTCCCCTTGTATCCTTCCGCGCAGATGAAGTGGTTCTCCCAAGGGGGCCAAGGCCATTTCCGCACGAGGCTGTTATCGCGCGATGATTCCACTTTCAACCTCCTCTGGAATCCTGGGGTTTGCAGTTTCGGGAGGGGCCCGAAACTGCAAACCCCAGGATTCCAGAGGAGGTTGAAAGTGGAATCATCGCGCGATAACAGCCTCGTGAGGAAATGGCCCAAGTCTTCCGTCTGATCGTTCGCTCTCCAGTTCCCCCTTTTTTAAAAAAAGAAACATTTTCAAGGCCCCTTCGTATCCCGTGGAGTCCTTTTTGGTGAGGGGCGAGGCACATTTACTAAAACGTATCTCGTAAATCGGCGTGAGGATTGCGAGTCTGCGATTTCATACAGGCCCCTCCTGTCCACTCAGGGCCGCCTCGAGAAAAACCAATTTTATAGTCCTGAGCTAAAACGTGATCTTCGAAGATACTTCGGAGTAAACATGCATAACAATCAGGATATAGTTGCCTTTGAACGTTTGCGCGGGGTCTCCATAAGTCGACAGAATACCTAAATGTCCTTGTTCGCATACATTAATAGCAACACAACAGAGGAAGCTCTTTCCAAATACAAAATTTCATTTTTTTAATGTCGTAGGCCTTCTTAGCTTGAAGAGCCGGACGCTAATTGACCAGCAGGAAAGTTGAGGTAAAACAAGGAAACCAACTCCAGAAAACTGAGCAGCCAAATCCAGAATAAGGCCTACCGAATGTCATTTATTGGGTAGCCAAAAATGTTTTACCTGCTGAATTCCAAAACCCTGAAGCCCACATTTTATCCTGCCATCAATTTTTAATTTCATGCCTGACGATATCATTCTTAAATTTTCCTTTCTCCATTTCCCCACAAGATGTGCCTGTGAAGGTGGTGAGGCCAACTGAAGTTTTCTCCATAATTCAAAACCTATTTAAATGTCTTGTGCACATACATTAGTAGCAATGCAACAAAGGAAGCTCTTTCTGAATATAACATTTCATTTTTGTTAGTATCATAGGCCTTCTTAGCTTGAAGAGCCAGACACTATTTGGCCAGCAAGAAGGTTGAGCTAAAACAAGGGAGCTAGATCCAGAAAACTGCAGAAGAAGCTTTCCTGTAGAAGAAGAAGATACATATATAATATAGGTTAATGTAGGAAGAAACTGTTCTTCCACTAGCCTGGATTGAAGCCATAATGGTTTCATCAGTCAAAACTGACAATTAGAATTGTGGCCATTTCCAAACTAGACTGTTATAGTGTTATTATTCCACTTTCAACATCCTATGGAATCCTGGGGTTTGCAGTTTAGGGAGGGGCCAGCGGGTCCTTCCCTAAACTGCAAACCTCAGGGTTCCATAGGATGTTGAAAATGGAATAATAGCACTATAACAGTCTAGTGCAGAAATGGCCTTTGTCTTGAAACAGCTCAGTAGCCAGCATGCCTGTTGTAACATGTGAGCTTATGCTCCAGGCAACTTGTCCTTAATACTCTTGAGTGCAGGCCTTTGGACGAAGTGAAACTTCTGAGCACTTTTCAAAGCCAATGTTGCCCCATAACATATGATTTACAGTGGTGCATTATTTTTTGGTATCTTTTATAACACTTCAAACACTTTCAATACAACAAGTTAAAACACAAATAAACAAAATATTTAAGCAAATTTGTCTGTGCCAAAATCAGTGGGACTTAACAGATTCCAGTGTGTACATTAAGTGGTTTATGGTTTACAGGCAATGTGTCATTTAAAGAGACTTACCATGAGACAAGGTGAGCACTTCTGTCTCATTTCTGGGATCCATGTACAAACTGTTGTTAATTACAGGTTGCATTTAACTGTATGCTTACTCACGTAAATACCTTCTTTTAAATAGGTCATTTTGTGAAAATTACACATGACATCAGTCAGCAGTGCAGATCTCATTTCCTCAGAGTTGAGATCTGTTAAGAATTTTATTTATTAGTTACATCCCTATCGTGCCTTCCCTCTAATGACTCTCCTCCCCATTCTGTTCTCACAGCAACTGTGTAAGATAGATCATGCTGAGAGAGAATGACTCGTGGCCCAAGTTGACCCTGTGAGTTTCATGATTCAGTGGGAACAAAACTGGATCTCCCAGATCAACACTTTTAACTGCTATGTCACACCAACTGAACAAAATTCTGCTGTCTGCACCCTGAGATAAACTGCATCATCTTAGATAATCATTTGGATGGAATATCCAGCATACAACCCCACACTAGAAAAAAATGAGCATGCACACACCATTCCACATTAGTGAGGGAGGGCATTCAAAGATGCAAATGCCTGCCTGGATTCAATAAATATCCTAGGGAGGAACATCCAGGAGTATCCCAGTCGCTAGAATTGATTATAGGATAGGCTGCCTCTCCTTCATGATCTGTATGGAATGGGCTGTAATTCTGCCCTTGTTGAAAAACAGCTGGCAAAGAACAGAGGCACACTGAGCAGACAGCAATAGGTAGCAGTTGAAAACATAGATGTTGGACTGATGCATGAAAGAGAGAGAAGGAAGAGGAGGAGAAATGTCATATGAATACACAGTCAGTACTTACATCCCAAGTCCTGGTTGTATTCACCTCTTCAGCCCTTTGGACTTGTAGTGGAACTCTGGATGTGCAGAAACACTTGCTTGTTCTTTTCAGTTACATTTTTATCCTGCCTTTTCTCAAGTTTATTTAAGGTAGTATCTGTGGCTCCCCAGCTATTACTGTCACAACATACATGTAAGGTAGGTCAGGCTGAGAAAAATAACTGGCCTTAGATCAACTGTGAGTTTCTTGGCTCAGTGAAGTGTAGAAACTGAATTTCCCAAATCAAAATCTTTCTTAAGGCACACTTAAGGCTTCATCAGGGTTATGATGCCTTCCTTTTGTGGGAGACATGAGTTCCATGTCTGAAAGAGCAATCCAGTTCAAACCAAGTGGAGTAGTTGGTTATGGGAAAGGAGGCAAGGTGGAAAGACATAGAGATGGTTTCAGTATATCTAAGATGCTTCATCGGTGTGTCTTTTGTGGTTGTCCTATATCTGTTTTATAGAGGAGGGCTTTATATCCTCCGCTGACATATTCTTGGGTATATGCTCATTGAATAGGTTATACAGCCACAAAACCCTGTGTGTTGCAAACAGACAAAAGCAATCAGGCAGAAAAAGGGATGTTCCCCAGTAATGGTTGATTATATTTGTTTGGAAAAATTCGGAGACGGTATTTGCCTACTGTTTGACAAGATAAAACAGCATGGAATTAAATAAAATGGCTAAACGATCTGAACAGACATCATAAACTCCCTTTCAAAAATTGCTTGGCCATAGCAGTTAGGGGTTTTATAGCCAAGATTAAAACAGACTGACACAAGCATTATATTTAACATAAAGATGCCACTTGAAATAGCCTTTCTGTGCCAAGCACTCCCCACATAGTTATAATGGTTGGAAATGTATACCACATACTTTACCTACCACATGTTAACAATTTCCTTTCTAGCAGCCATCAGTAACATCCAGTGGAGGTGTGACACAGTGGCTATATATGTGGTAAACAATCTAAATGTGGCATCTTAACAGTTCAGATAATGTATTATACTATGTTTTATAGAAGAGGAAGCTTGAGTAGTTAGGATGCACTCAAAAGAAATATCCTCATCATTCAGCAGCATAGCAGGGCATCAGTGACAGTTGTACTGACATTCAGTGAAGACTCCACTCATTGTATCTGATTAATGGACACCAGCTCCCATGTGGTTACAAAGGGTATGATATGGTCAGCAGTTAATCTCTCAGACCTGGCATTTTCATCCTATGAATCATTTACATTGATGGTAGACTTGAGGTCATTCCTTTCTTATGAGCTGAGAAGTCGTCTTGCAGGAATGTGATCCCATGTCTTAACTGCCTGACACAAGGATTTATAATCACTTACTAGGCATAAATACTCTGAAAGCAACAGATTATGTCTGATTTTGGAAGCTAAGCAGGGCTAAGTATGGTTAGTCCTTGGATGGGAGGCCACCAAGGAATACCAAGTACTGTGGGATATATTTCAGAGGATGCCCAACAGCAAATCACCTCTGAACATTCCTTGCCTAAGAACAAAACCCTTTGAAATTGATGTCGTTATCATGTAGTCATCATAAGTTCATGGGTGACTAGAAGTCATACACAAACATTCAGAAATCCCAAGGTGTGATTATGTAACAATTGCACTTTGTGGTGTCAAAGCATCACAGATAGCCTTAGAGTACATTAATTATAATTAATGTATAATAAATGTGGCAAGGTCTGAGACCAAGGTCTCTTGTTCCTATACTGTTTTTCTTCTTGTGATTCCTACTTAATACTATATGTGCTAGGCTTAAAACACTATTTGCACAAATCTGAGATTTGCCAACATCTCAAAATATTAACTTTTCAGAGCTTTTTAAGGAGGAGCACAGGGGGCAATTGCCATGTGCCTCACAATTAAGCACATCAACATTGACATTGCTGCATTGTTACTAACTAATTTCTTTCAAATACCACTAACTCAGGCTTTACAAACCTAATGGGGAAGGGAATATAGCAAACACTACTGGTGATATTGTCCTTCTGTCTTGAGTCATGGCACAAGAATGTTACATCTGCTGGCAGTGCACATGGTATCAATCCACCCAAATCATACTCAGCCATTTTTTTAATTATTACACTTATTTCCCTCCTCTTCCCCCCCCTTCATGGATCCCAAGGAATATTGAACAATCCTCCTACTCCTCTTCATTTTATCCTTGTAACAACATTGTGAGGAAGATTAGACTGAGAGTCAACGGCTGGACCAAAATGGAGCTTCACAGTTCTTGAGCTGCACAGCTGATTGGGGACTAGACTCCGAACTCAACACTGCTTTGATGCCACATTCACTACTGCCTCAGGATTGTCAGTGCAGTGCTAAGGACACAAATACACACACTGAGACCTACAGAGTGGCCTCCATGTTTTTTACTCCCTTTACTGCACGATTATACATTATAATGACCAATTTTTCTCAGCAACATAATTTTCTTAGGCCTTCTACCATTATAATAAACCACAAAATCAGAAATGGATTCTGTCAGTAAAGAGAAAAGAGACAAGTTAGATCTCTCTTCTCCAGTTATAACACTAATCAGAATTGAGAGAACAGTTCTAACTAGATAGGATCAGCAGAGAGAGGACCATTCCGATGGGACAGTATCAGCAGGAGTACATGTAAATTTTGAGGAGATATGAAGTAAATATCCTATTTGCTGGCATATAAGACTCAATTTTTCCCCAAAAAAATACTGATTGAAAATGGTGTGTTTCTTATACACCAGTGTGTCTTATACACTGGCAAATAGTATTTGTTGGTGTATAAATGTGGTGTGTCTTATATGCTGGTGTGTCTTATACATCGTCAAATATGGTACTAGTACATGTGCCTCAAAGGAAAAAGGTAAGAAAGGGAAAAGGAAAAACATGGAAGATCTAGACAAGGGACTGGGGAAGAAATTCAAATTGAGAAGCCATGGTCTGTATGGGAGGAAAAGGCTATGCATGTGAGGCCATTTCCGTAGTCGACTGTTATAGTGCTATTATTCCACTTTGAACATCCTATGGAATCTTGGGGTTTGCATTTTAGGGAGAGGTCTTTGAGGAGTAGGTTCCATAGGATGTTCAAAATGGAATAATAGCACTATAACAGTCTAATCCAGAAATGCCTTGAGCATCTGTGGCATTTTTAAGGCCCTTTTCGCACTGAGGCTTCTAGCGCAAGCGGGGGAGGCCGGCAAGCGCAAGAAGGCTCCTCCGGGAGGCTGCCGCTTCCCCCTCCTTCCTTCCGCAGGCGAAGGAACCAGTGGGGAAGCGGCACCGAAGGAGGCTTGCCGCGCAAGCCGCCCTCCCCCCGTGCGAAGCAGGCGGCGTCGCGCCGGATCCCCCCGTGCGCGCGAAGCGGGCGGCATCGCGTCCCCCCCGCGCGCACGCGCAGCGGGCGTCGTGTCCGTCGCGCTAGCTCCCCACCCCGCTCCTTCCTTCCGCAGGGGCGGAGGGAAGGAAGCGCGACCCGGCCGGCTCCCAGAGGCTCCGCACGAAAGGTAAGTGCGGGTGGGCACCGGGAGCGTTGCGCGAGCGCGGGGTGATTTTCGCTTGGACGCGAAAATCAAAAAACCCACGCTTGCGCCGCTTCAGCCCCGTGAGCCGGGCGGAAGTGGGAGTGCGTCGTGTGGAGCGACGCTCCCACTCCCACTCCCACGAGGCTCAGGGGGCTGTCGTGTGAGCAAAGGCCCGTGCGAAAAGGGCCTAAGTCTGGAGATGATTTGGGAAAGTGCCTGGCCTTCTATCTAGGACTCCCAGGTTTTCTGGAAATCCAACAGGATGTGTGAGCCGGGCCTATCTAAGGCTGCCTCAGATCTTGTGAGATGAGGCTCTTATGAGATCTCTGGGTTACCACGAGATTTCAAATCTCACAGGAACTCGAAACACATGCAGATCAAATGATGGCAGTCCAACTATCGGATGATAAAAAGTAGCTCTGTTGCTTAGCATCAGCCTAGCCAGATGGAAAGAAGGAAGAGTGTTGCCTTGCCAGCTGCTAATCCAGCTAAGTGACCCTAGCATTTGGTGTGTAAGGCCTGACTGTTGCCCCCGTAATAAATTGTTGTGGATGAGTACAGTAGAACTACAGGATCTGGGGCATCCCGTATCACCTTGATATGGGATTGGACTTCAGAACACAAATGCAGGATGTTCTGTACAAAATGGGACACCTGGCAGCTCTACTTGTGTGAAATGTATGCTATTGTGAATGAAAATCCTCTCAGTTTAAAGGAATGGTTTTATGTTTTGGTTCTCATCTACTCCACCTCTGAATTTCATGACTGCGAAAAAGACAATGATATAACTTTGAAAACATTCTGAATGAAGTTGATGATTATGTGTAAATATTGTAACTTTAGTCATGAATTCATAATTTTCTCATGTCAAATACAGCTGTGCATGCCATTTGGGGTGAGGGTCAGCTGAGGGAGAAATACATGAGAGACACTAGATGCTTTGAGAAGGAGACAGACTGAATATTTTGCTTTGAGGTCTCTCAGTGGCTTGATACCCTCCAACATTTAACAGATGAAAACTAGAAGATGTGTAGCAAAACAAGATCAGAGTGTGATGAAGATAATAGAAGTTATTAATGAGGGACACACACAAGCCAGAAGAGGCTACAGCAATTTGCTTTTGCCTGATCTTACTGGGAGAGTGATATTCAGCCTTCTGTACTCCCTTACCCCACTGAGTTAATTGAGTGCAAACAACTTTGCACTTTGAACTGAGACCATTTCCGCACTGGACTGTTACAGTGCTATTATTCCACTTTCAACAGCTTATGGAACCCTGGGGTTTGCAGTTTAGGGAAGAGCCAGCCAGCCCCTCCCTAAACTGCAAACCCCAGGATTCCATAGGCTGTTGAAAGTGGAATAATAGCACTATAACACGCCAGTGCGGAAATGGCAAGAGTTTGCAGTAATTGAAGTAAGTCAAGAACGAAGGGGGGAAGTGGAGGGAGAGAGAAACTAGGACATTTTCAAAGCAGTTGAAAAATGAGGTGGCAGAGGACATATTGGGATTGTTTCTGTCAAATCAGGACAATTGGAGGGTATGTGCCTTTAAAAAGTCTTGCAGCTTCTGAGTGTTGAATATTGTCAACACTTACATCTTCTTAACTTTTGTGGATGGGTTTTAAATCACTGGTATTAAGCTCTTTTCCTAAATTTAGTTTAAAATATAATGTTTTTCTTGAGCTTATTCCTCTCAGCACTACCTAAATTAATCTTTAACTGCTGCAACTAGTTCCTTTAAAATTTTTCAGACATGACCCTTGCTGCACATTTTCCTTCTGTAGCAAATTTCTGTGAATCCACTTGATAAAAATACCATTCTTTAGCACTGTTGTCTTTTTCATCCATTGTTCGCATTCTAGTTCTGTGCACATCTACAGCAACAAAGAGCAGAACACACCTGCTATTTGAGAAGAATAGTAGGGTCAAAGGACAATATTAAAAGAACAGCAACAGTTCCAAAATGAACAATGAAATATAGCTTTCCAAATTAGAATGTGCCTCACTTTTACCTGCTGTGTCAGGCATTTAACTTAATAAATGGCTTGATCTATTAATGATCTCAGATCTACTCTCTACTGCTTTACATTTTTTTCCTAATATTTTCCCCTTCTTTACGGAGACAATTAAAGTAAAACAAAAAGTAACATTTCTAGTTCTCTTTTGTCCTTACTATTAATATCTTATGGCATGGCACTAAATCACAAAGGTATAGGTAGCTATGTTAGAGTGTTGCAGCAAAAATATCAGTCTTGTGGCTCTTTAAACACTAATGGGAAGAATATCAGATAAAACCTTCTTACTATTTGAGTTGCTGTAAGACTCTCTGTTGTTTTTCCAAACATGTGCCAGCTGAAAAACAAATAAAACATTGGACCACAATTCAGCCAATGTAGGTTACCTGACATTGATTTCATTGAGAGGATTATGTGTGGGTCTAAAAGTCAAATAAATTGAACTTAACAATTCCTAATGTTGACCAGATCATTGTTGTTTGCCAAGTCTGCACTAGCTGGTTATAGTGCTATTATTCCACTTTCAACATCCTACGGAATCCTGTGCTTTGCAGTTTAGAGAGTGGCCTTTAGAATTGTCAGCCAGAGAGCTCTGTGGCCTCAGTAAACTACAAACCCCAGAATTCCACAGGATGTTGGAAGTGAAATAATAGCACTATAACAATGTAGTGCAGAAAGGCCCAAAGTGTCCCCCAACATGCCCCGTCTCTCCTGTGATGTCTTTATGATGGGACACGCAATGAAGAAGTATGGGTTCTTTGTCCTTCAGCGCAATGCTCTCAAATCACTAACAGTCTGAGGCATAACCATAGTCTTATTAATGGGATGCTAGCAAGATGGTGGGGCAAAACGTCAACAGCCTGATGACCTACCTCCACCTTCCCTAGAGTTTCATCAGAACTTGCAGATATTGCTATTGTTTTTATTTAAGCCTATTGCCAAAGTTATTTTAACTTTGCTGCCATGCTGACTGAGATGCTAGGAGTAGTAGCCTACAAAAAGTATCTCCAAACTGGAATTTAGATTGGAGTGAACAGTCACACATGATGTGCTGTCTCAGTCTGGCACATTATTTGGGTGTGACTATAACCCTATGAAATTCATGGGGGTCACTGTAAGCCAATAGGCGAATTGAAGGCATATTCACACACACATATAATTGTAGTTGTCATATATAAAAACAGCAATCATTGACTTAACAGTGGCATGTAGGCTCAAATCATGGCCATGGCAACACTTGTACTCAGCATATAGGCTCACTCTGTGTACTGAGCATATAGTGTAAGAGAACAGGGAGGGAACTGGGGGACAGGCAGGTGGTGCCAGGTGGATCCATTGGCAGGCAGCCTAAGGCAGTGATCCTCCCAGTCCAATGTTAGTTATGCCAGTGCTGGCTCATCAAAATGGTTCTGCCTTTGCTGCATATTGACTAATGCCTCTCAGCTGTGCTTAATGTGTGGGTGTTACTGGAGAGTACTACTGTGAGTGATGGTTTGTATTATAGTTGCCAGGCATTTTGTGGGTGTGGATGTTGCTGCTATGTTTGTTTGTTTGTTTTTCTCTTCTTTCTGCTACTGTTTAGCTGTTGACTTTGCTGCTGGAAGAGGACATCATAATATCACAGTGCTTGTGGGTCCCAGGGGCTACAAAAATGGCCCTGGGGGAAGCTAAAGCCTGGAGGCTCCATTTAGCCCACCACTGGTCTAAGATGTCTACAAAAAGGCATATCTGTGTAGAAATAAATGCTTACGTTACTGAACATGTTTATGGCAAAATGACTTACCTGGGCATGAGGTCTATGCAGCTAGGCTTAGATAAGTGGGCAGAAGGAACCATTTGTTCTTCTGGCTCAAGCAGTAAAGTGTTTTCTGCTGGCCCTGTGACACACACAGTGGAAATTAAATGAAGCTGAATTATTCCATCTAGTCTTTTACACTTAGGCATGGATATCTGAACACATTCAGGCGCTTACTAATATTTTCACATTTCAGTTTGAAAGTCCTCATCTACTAGCAACTTCTGGCTACAAATAAAGCCTTATAAGAGCGTGAAATTAAATCCCCAGAGAAGAATTAACTGGACTGTTCAGTCTATTTGCTGAATCCATAGTGAAGGGATTTATTACACATCACACTGGAAGGTAATTTATTTCCACCTCTAGTAAAAAGGGTAGTGATTATGTAAAATATCTTTTGTAGTGTCTCACATGAAGTTATTACACACTGAGTCAGATTCTTCCATTTCTCCCAGTTTGTACACACAAACACACTTATGGAATCACTGGGAGAAGTGAGCAGTTCCTACTGTGATCACAGTCATAATCACAGCTTTGTCACCAACAATTGGGTAGTTTCAGAATTGTTGGCTGGAGGGAAGGAGTGAGCCTGTTATATAATGGTCTAAGCACTCAAGTGAGTTTACATACGTGTTGACTCAATGTTCAACAATTAATGCAGTGGCCCTACTTTAGCTGGATTCCAGGATTTCCAGCAGGATTCCAGCCCATATGTCAAGAACAAGATAGAATCATAACATTTTTAACTGGAAACAATCTCATGGTTCATCTACTCTTCCCCTCTGACAGGCAGGAATCTACAACTGAAGTATCCAGAGAAGACAGACGTGCTCCTTGCCACCCAGATGGCAGATCAGGGAACAGGGGTTTGGCCTATGGTGAATGGGTTTACAGCCCTCGCCACAAAAATCTCAGGTTTGCAGCTTGGGTGTGCTCCTGGACTTGAATCTGAACCTGGATGCTCAAGTTTCAGATTGCATTTGCACAGTATGCCAGCTGTGTCCATTCCTTGAGAAGTCAGATCTAGGTCCAGTGACACATGTCTTGATTACATCCTCTTTGGACTACTGTAATGCACTCTACATGGGGCTGCCTTTGGAAACTGTTCAGAAACTTCAATGAGTTCAAAATGCTGCAGCCAGGCCGTTTACTGGTGATGGGTACAGGGATCACATGACTCTCATGTTGAAACAGCTCCATTTCTGGGCAGAATTAAAGGAATGGTTTTGACCTTTAAAGCTCTACAAGACTTGGGTGTGGACTACCGGAAAAACCATATCACTTTATATAAACCAGTGCAAACTTTAAGATCTGCAGAGGAGGACTTTATCTCAGTCTCACTACCTTCACAGGCACAGGTGGTGAGGACTCAGAAGAGAGCCTTTTTTATGGCTGTTCCCAGGCTGTGGAACTTCCACAGGAGGTCTGGTTGTCCTCCTCCCTGTTATCTTTCTGCCAGCAGGTGAAGATGCTTTTATTCAGGCAGGGTTCTGAATTTTAATTATGGAGCAGCAGTGTATGGGAACCAGAGTGGCATAGTGATTTGAGTGTTGCACTATGATCTTGGAGACCAGGGTTCAATTCCCTACTCAGCCATGGAAACCAATGGGTGACCTTGGGTGCATCACCACATCTCAGCCACAGAAACACCATAATAGGTTTGCCTTAGGGTCCCCATAAGTGGGAAATGACATGAAGGTCCACAACAAGAAAAAGTATATGTGTAAAGTGGTGTGCTGTGTTTTTTAAATGATTTTTTTTAATTGAAAGTGCATTTTAAATATTTTAAATTTTAAATATGTTTTAAGTGTTTTTAACTATTTTAATCACGTTTTCAATAATATTTTTATTTAATTCTTTTTAACTTTTTTAAATGAATGTTTTAGCTGATCTTTTCGAAATGATTGTAAGCTGCTTCAAATCCCATTTTGGGAGAAAGGCAGGATATAAATTCAATCAATTGATCAAATCCAATCCCTGGAAGCAGAGCTTAATCAAGTTGTGACCAAGAAGGAGCATTATATTATTGGCTAAAATGGGACCAACAAGGAGTAACATTTGGGCACACAGGTTAAAAAGACCTCTAGAAGTATGGTATTTTTTACAGTTGCTCTCAAGAAGCTTTCCTTATTCAGGCACAGTGCCACAGCTTGTAATATACACAAACTGTAGAGTGTGTGAATTGTTCTTCAGTCTCTGAGAAGTCCAAGCACGGTTATATGATAAGAAAGCCACTTTAATGAAGCTAAGCAGGGATAGTACTCATTACTGCTTGGGTGGAAGACCATATGGGATTCCTATGTACACCACTTGGGTTCCATAATGATAGAAAGAGGGGGAACAAAGGCATATTTACCAACTAGGAGAAGCTGCAGCAGTTGGTTTTTGCCTTAATCTACAGAGAAGGGTAGGATTCTGCCCATTCCTTTCCTCCTGCCAACTTAAGTAAGTGCAAATCACTTTTACACATTGAACACAGTTTGCAGCAACTGAAGTAAACAGGGGACAAAGGGGGAAAATGAGAGAACAGAGAAACTGGGACCTTATAAAAGCAGCTGAAAAAGCAGGATGACAGAGGAGTAATTGGGACTATCATGGCCAAGGTGGGACAGTTGGAAGGTATGCAAATACAAAGAACAAACAAATAAAATGAGACAGCAGGTATATAATAACACTGCTCTTCCTCCAGCTCTCAGTTCTGTGCCCTTTTCATTTGATTTCTACTTTGACTTCTACAACAAGCCTTTCATTTTAATATAGGCCAAGTCTTCGTCACATCTATTGATGTTTATGTAGTGAATGGAAAAGCAATAAAAACCCTTCTGCTCAGCATGTTCAGTGTGTCTGTACCCACCCTGAAAGGAGCCTAGATCAAAGCCAATCGAGCAAGACTCAGGAGCTTCAGACATACATTTCAAGTGCTTTCAGCCATAGGCAGAACTATGTAGAGATGAGAAACAAAGGGAAGCATAAAATACATGCAGAGGATAGTACTGATCTGAATGGGCTTCACTTTGTTTCATACTGCACTGCTGAAGCCTTTTGGATTGTTTGTCTACAATAAACTCAAGAGCAAGTTGTGTGATCTGGGAGTGAAGATTGTTCTTTTTAAAATTCTCCCCCAAAGTATTTGAACATTTGTGACAAGAGTATTACTGTTATTTTGTGGTCAATCTTTATTTTTAATTTTGATGACAAGAGTCAGAATCCATTCAGAAATCAAAGACAACCATCAGAATTGTAAAGACGAAACAGAAAAACAAAGCATTTGAGGTAGACAGAGGGAAGATTTTTAAATGCTAACAGACATTACTTCTAGGGTGCAAACTGATGAGCAGAAGGTAGATTTGGATCCAAGGACAGATTTATGGGTGATCTGCAGTAGATCAGCAGGTGTTTCTGTCTCTTAAACGTTTTTTAAATGATAGCAATAACAAAATGACTCCCTCTTCCCCTGCGCTACACTATATTGCTGAAATGAAAGAACCCTGGGATAACTAGGAGTGGATTTTATGTAAAACTGTAGTCTGTGTTCAGTACACAAAACAAATTCTTAACTTCTCAACATAAGTCTTGCAACAAACAGTTTTCAGAGATCTTGATTAAAAATCCTGAAAGTGTGAGGTTTAACCCACAATGATGATATGTCTACAACTTTTTATACTGTTTCCAAATACAGTTGATGGGTTTCCTGTCAGATTTCCATGGTTAGGATTGGCAGGATGGGTTGCCTTGAGAGGTGATACCTCTTGGTGCCTCAGGCAAAAGTGAGAGTTTTGGGCTTCCCCACCACCAGCAACTACCGTAAATCCAGTTAGTAACAGATCTCTGGGAGCATATTTCAGTGGCTGAGGTATGGAGTAAAGTCCTGGATAAAACAAAGCAGCCGGGACCATCTTAACAATTTGGACATTTTTTCACTAGGTATATAAAAGAGAGCTCAGTTCCACACATGTCTACTACACAGAGTTTTGCTTCAGTAGTTTTTAAGCATGGAAAGTTAACTCAATTCTATATTTCTCTGCTTAAGAAGAAGGTTCAATGCAATAGCTTTCAGGAATGCAATGAACAGTTCAGTTCTCAGGCTGCAAACCATACTCTTTCACTTGACAAAAGAATGGTGATACTCTGTAATAATTCATTTGGATTCCCTAAAGAGGCAAAGTGCTTCCCCAGATGGTCAGTCTCTATCCCATATATGAGATTTCTGAAAGCAAAATCTAATTAATAACAATGCATACATTGCATTAAGGCTCCCATCCTAAACAGGTTTGCTTAGATGTAAGCTTTATTGTATTTTTTTATTGAAACAGCCATGCTAGTCCATTGAGAGGAAAAATCCAAATCCCATAGAGGAGGGGAAAAAGTTACTAGTGCCAGCCAAAGTGCCACAAAAGTACACAAAATGTGCAAGCTTTTGATTACAACTGCAAGCGTGAAGTAACAAAGGTATGCTTTGCTGGTTGAGGAAAACAGAGACACACATACATGCCACCTATATATTATTTCCAAATAGGCAGTTCTGTTTATCTGTTGCAGCAAAAACAATGGACATACCTGTGATACCTTGTTGTCGTGTGTCTTTATTTCTGACTTATGGCAACCCTAAGGTGAACTTACCATGGGGTATTTTTGGCAAGACTTTTTTCAGAGTGTTTGCTATTGCCCACCTCTCTGGCCAAGAGAGTGTGACTTGCCCAAGATCACACGCAGTGGATTTCTTTGACCAAATGGGAATTTGGTCTCCTGGAGTCCTAGCCATCACTCAAACCACTACACCACACTGGTTCTTTGTGACACCTTAAAGACATAAAAATGGAAAGAAGAGACAGTTGTACCAGCCTTAAAAAAAAGAATATTCTAAAACTCATATTAGGGCAATAATTCAATGAAAAAGAAAACACACAAATACGTGCAAGTTTTAGACATTTTGAGATTGCTTCATCAGGCAAAATGTTACAAAAAACACTTGGAAACCCACTGTGTGACCTTGGGCAAGTGACACTCTCTCAGCCTCAGAGAGTGTCACTTTGTTATCTTGGTTATGATATGTCTGGTGAGAGCACTAGATATCCTTTTGATATCAAATAATTCGGCCTTTGCTTGACCTTTCTCTGCCACCCTACTCCACGTGTTTGCAGAGGTCCTCCGGGCAAGCACGTCTGGGGTGCAGCTGTTAATGGGTAAACATTCCAAACCTCTTTCAGGCAGGCAACTTAAGCCTCTCCGTTGCTTTAGGGAAAAACCTCCCTGCAAACCGGCTCTGCTCGGTGCATATCCACACAAAGCCGCACAGCCAAGAACCAAGTCATTTCTTTATGTCGGGCCATCAACGTACTGGCCACGCTATTGTCTTAAGAGCTAAATCCATCATGCAGAGCATGACCTTTTCCAACTCCTTTGTACAGCTCCAAATTTTCTTTGTTCTCACCAAACATGACATAGCCTGTAGGTAAAATCCACCCTATAAAGTGTTCCCACTTTTGGGACTTCCTTGGATCACTCTGGACTTCCATCCCGCCCTGCTGCCGCTCTGTCCAGTGAAATTTTCCCCTCAGTTTTCCACAACTGAGCCTGCCTCCTTCCTTGGAACCCTGTCTTTCTCTCCAGGACTACTAGACCAAGTGTCGTATTACCCATCCCTAAGCTCTCTATTTCTGCTTCCAAGTTAGCTAGTGTGTGTGTTGTTTTATTTGCTGTTTATCTTTCAATACAACTGTTATTTTTGTTACTTTTAAACTTGCTTGCCTGCTCTCTGACCTGAAGCCGTAGACATAGGGTTAAAGATCCTTGCTAAAGTTACCCTGCCTCTCGTTTAGCCAAGAGAGTGCTCAAGCTAAATTCCCCCAACTTGTGTTTTTATTTGGTTATTTGGGCGCCCCTCCCGGGACCCCCAACATACAGGGTAACAACTTTGGGCAAGTGACACCCTCTCAACCTCAGAGAAAGGCAATGGCAACCCACTCCCTCAACAAATCTTGCCAAGAAAACTGTAGATCAGAAATGACATCAAGGCATACAACAAAAAACTTGAAATTGTTATCTGGTATAAGACTAAAGACTGTGGTTTGTTAAACACTAACAAACTTTAAATAGTGTGAGCTTTCATGGACAGCAACTCAGATGTAAAGAATTCAAACGAGGCTCTGACTGGTAATTTGAGGATTTTAAAAATTCCACTGGAAGCAATACCTAGGGATTAGAACTCTGCAACCCTCCAGAGGTTCCTTAAAAGCAAATCCCAGCATTCTTGATACCCACCTTTTCCTATTCAGTGGCTGCTTTCAGGCAATGAAATTCCCTTTCAAAGGAGACTAGGGCCCTTTCAGAGATCTTACATCAAGAGTGTGAGGAGGAGATAGTTAAAACTACGATGATACAATGGGCACAAAATGTTGGACATCCAATACAGTTAGAATGGTGGGAACAAAGTTGGCAAAGAACACAGAAATTTACTGCTGCTCAGAACCTAAAAGAAAATTATTATAAACTTTTTGATAGATGGTACATGACACCTGAAAAATTAAAGACAATTTACAAGACGGGTACAGGGAAATGTTGGAAATGTCAAGAGAGTTCTGGTACACTATTTCATATGTGGTGGTCATATCCCAAAGCAAAAAAAATATTGGAATGAAATACATAAGAAAATATGTTCAATACTGAAGGTTCAACTTGATATGACACCTGAATTGTATCTGTTTAATATGACATATATGTTAGATAGAACTTTAGCGAAGAAATATTGGAGAATAGTATTATATATACGATGGCCTGTATTGAGTATGCAAGACTATGGGAAAATCAAACTACACCAACAATTGAACAGTGGTGGGCCACTTTTATGGAAAACAGAAATGCGGGCATTGTTTCACAGAGGTTAAAAGGTTAATCAGATGAGGATATTAGCAAAGAGTGGAAGATTAACAAAGTGGATATTAACAAAGAGTTTGGGATTTGGGTTGGGTGTTGACAGAAAATAATGCATAATTCATGATAGCAATTGTTTTATAAGCTCTTGTTCAGAGAAATATCATGGAACATTTAAAGTTGAGAAATATAGCAGGAACTAATGACTCAAGTATAATTACTAACAATTTATTGCAATGTGTTGTTTAACAAATCAATAAATTATCAATAATTGTAATCCAGAAAGGAAAGGAAGCAGATGTAACAATGCATTTAAATATTACAGAGATAATTATTTGTTTTATTTGTTAAAATTATAATAAAATTATAATTAAAAAAAGGAGACTAGGGCCATTTCTGCACTACATTGTTACACTGCTATTATTTCACTTTCAGCATCCTATGGAATCCTGGGGTTTGTAGTTTACTGAAGCCAAAGAGCTCTCTGGCTGAGAATTCTAAAGGCCCCTCCCTAAACTGCAAACCCCAGGATTCCACTGGATGTTGAAAGTGGAATAAGAACACTCTAGCAGTGTAGTGCAGAAATGGCCTAGGCTTGCCTTCTCCTTCTCCTGGCAGGTAAAAACCTATTAAGATGGGCTTCTAGCAACTGAGGAAGGAGCTTTTAACAAGTGATTGTTGATACCTTTCTATCAATGTGTTTTGAAACTAATTTTCAGTTCAACAGTCGTTTAGTATTATATTTAGTTGACTTATATTAACACTATAACCTTTCAATGTTTCTGTGTGCATCTGTTTTTAACCTTGTTGTTGCCTCAGTTTTGAGAGAAAGGTGGATTTTTTTACTGTTGTTAATTGCTATCAAATCAGCTTCCACTTACACATAAGAGACTTCCAAGACACCCTGTCAATCAACACTTTGCTCAGGTCCTGCAGACACAGGGCTGTGGCTTCCTTGACTGAGTCAATCCATTTATCATGAGGTCTTTTTCTTTTCTGATTGCCTCATACCTTGCCAACTACTGTATTATCATATTTTCTAATGCATCATGTTGTCTTATGGCAGTGGTTCTCAACCTTTCTAATGCCGCGACCCCTTAATACAGTTCCTCCTGTTGTGGCGACCCCCAACCATAAAATTATTTACGTTATTTATTTATTTATTATTTATTTATTTAGTTAGTTAGTTGTTTCCAACATCGAATAGCTTGGAAACACTGCCCTAAATCACTGCTCTGGATAGACTTCTAATGCCTAAAAACTGGTAACCCTCCCCCTTTTTTTTAAGCACAGAAAGCATCCACCAATGCCAGAATTAAGGCAGTAGTTCTAGTTCTGAATGTTGGGTTTCCACAGTTCAAAAAGCCAGTCAGTCCCAAAGGCAATGCTGAAACAGCCCACATTTTACACGAGGCGCAGGGAGGAAAGGACAGGGAGAGAGGAAAGATGGCGGCGGCATAAACAGACGCGTTTTGTTTCACTCCCTCCCTCCCTTAAAGGAAGTGCAGCTGCTCGGACGCTCTCACTCCCACGTCGCACGGGCGCCCCTTCCTTCCTCCTTTCGTCCCTCTGAGGGCTCGGGAGTGGGGTGCGATACCTGCTGTAGCCCCTTGACCACGCTACACCCGCAAGCCCCTCTTGGTCTCCCTACCTCTGCCCCCCACCCGGCAGGGAAAGATGGCAAAACGTCCCCACATGCGCCCAGCATGCCTCCTCTCCCCTCCTCCCAGCGTGGGGTCTGAGAAACAGCGCTCCCATTGGCTGTGAGGCCGCCTTCTTTCAAAAGGGGGCGGGGTGGGAAGAGGAGCGGCGACCCCTGTGAAATGGTCATTCGACCCCCAAAGGGGTCGCGACCCACAGGTTGAGAACCGCTGTCTTATGGTATAGCCAAAGTACAATATCCTCAATTTGCTTTCAGGAAGAATTCATGTTCGATTTGCTCTTTGCTGTTGTTGTGTGTCTTCAAGTCATTTCCAACTTATGGTGACCCTAAGGTGAAACTATCACAGGGGCTCAGAGTGTGATGCATCCAAGGTCACACAGTGGGTTTTCATGGGATGACAGAGCACAGTGGTGGCAGGGCAGACCAAGCGACAGGTTGCCATATAACCAAAGTGGCTCAGTGTGAGAGCAACCCAGCCCATTAATGAGAGGTTGGAGAGGAGAAGGCACAAGAATATTCCCAAAGAGTGCTCTAGGATAGAGGCCTTCAGTCAGCTGGGGAGCTCTCTGAATAAGAGTGGTTGTCTTCTCAGAGGTCTATAGGGAGGGACAGAGGAGAAATCAAACCATTTTTCAGCTATGTCCAAAGGTGTGACTCTAGTTTGGGAATAAGCCTTTGAGCAAAAGGGAAGCCAAAGGCCTGTGTGTTCTCTATCTGTATACTGGGTTAAACTATAAGAAACTGGACAAGCACCTTTTTTGAAGTTTTGTACTGCTTGGAGATGCTTATGACACCCAATATCTGTTTGTTATTTTAATAAATATTACCTTATATTTTTATAAATTCTGACTCAGTAGAGTACTTCCATTAGTTCTCAACAGCTAGCAACATGCTACCACAGATCAGTAAACCATTTTGAATAACTGAGAGGCTTTACTCTTTATACCCTAAAGTGGTGGTTTTAAAGAGGAAAGATGGGGCAAGGCACTTCAGCAGACTGGGTGAACAGTTGCTGGCCCAGTCTGTGAGAAGGAAAGCAGGCCGGGCCTCCACACATGGGCAAGGGGAGAATTGAACCCTGGTCTCCAGAGCTGTAGTCCAGGGCTCAAACCACGACACTATGCTGGCTCTAGGAACCATTTATTGATCCATGTGGCACTACATGGTGTCCACAGAACTCTTCTCTGCCACATATCAAACGAGTTATTGGTGTTGTGTACTCTTAAGTCAGCTTGGACTTATGGCAACTCTGTGAATGAGAGATCTCTAGGAGTTCCTGTTATTTACAGCCTGCTCAGGTCTTGCAAAGTGAGAGGGCTTGGTCTTCCTTGACTGAATCACTAATATGATCTTTCTCTTTTCCTACTACCTTAACCCTTACCATGCATCATCATCTCATAAATAATCACTCTGGCCATTTTCACTGTGGTGGCGCAGTGGTTAAAATGCCAGTACTGCAAGCCACAAGGTTGTGAGTTCAATCCTGCCCGGCTCCAAGGTTGACTCAGCCTTCCATCCTTTCGCAGGTCGGTAAAATGAGTACCCAGCTTGTTGGGGGCATGTATAGAAATGTTTCGAAATACATGCTATTTGTAAGTTGTTCGCCGCCTCAATCCACATGGAGAGGCAGGATACAAATAAATAAATAAATAAAATAAAAACTACACTGTTATAGTACTACTATTCCACTTTTAACAGAATTCTGGGGTTTGTAGTTTAGGGAGGGGCATTTAGAATTCTCAGCCAGAGAGCTCTTTGGCCTCACTAAACTACAAACCCCAGAATTCCACAGGATGTTGAAAGTGGAATAAGAGCACTATAACAATGTAGTACGGAAATGGCCTCTGGCTTCTAGTTCAGGCTTGACTTATTTTCAGAGCCATTTATTCAGCTTTTTGGCTTTCCACGGCACCCTTAGAGTGCTCCTCCAGAACCCACATTTCAAATGGGTTTATTTTCTTCTTGTCAGTTTTCTTCACTGTCCACCTTCCATATGCATTCAAGGGCATTGGAAATGCTGCTATTTGTAATGTATAATGTATTTCACGTTGTTCGCTGCCTCGATCCATGTGGAGAGGCGGGATACAAATAAATAAATATCATTATTATTATATATATTTTTCTTTCTCTCTCTCTGGCCATTTCCGCACTAGACTGTTATAGCGTAATTATTCCACTTTCAACATCCTATGGAATCCTGGGGTTTGCAGTTGAGGGAGGGAGCCTAAACTGCAAACCCCAGGATTCCACAGGATGTTGAAAGTGGAATGATCGCGCTATAGCAGTTTAGTGCGGAAATGGGTCTCTCTCCAAGAAGACACTCTGAACTCCTTTGGGCGGGCTTTGGAGTTTGCATAACCCTGCAAGATGCTGATGAACAAACGCACAGGGCCCGCTCGTCCAGCCCCTCCCGGGGGCCCTGCCAGCCCAGCCCAACGGCCGCTGAGGCTCCCGGGCCGGCCCAAACCCTCACCCCCCGCTTCCCCCGGCGGCTCCCTTTTTCCAGGCCCCCTCCTTTTCCCTCAGCATCCCCGCCCTCCGCGCGCATGCTCCTTCGCTGGAAAGGGTCCTTTTCCTGTGAGGGGGGTGGGGAAAAAGAAAAAAAAAAAGGGAAAGAAAAGAAAGGGCAAAGTCGAACCGGACATGAAAGGGAGCTGCGTGAGCGAGAGGAGGTAGCAGCGCCGGAGAGCCCTCAGCAGCCGCCCTCAGCGTCCCTCTCTTCCCTCAGCGCCTCACCGCCGGCGCCATGGTGTTGGATAGCTTAGTCCGCATCATCAAAGTGCAGCTGCCCGCCTACCTCAAGCGCCTGCCGCTGCCCGAAAGCCTCGGGGGCTTCCTCCGGCTGACAGGTTAGGGGGCAGGACTAGGGCGAGGGGACGCGGGGGAGGCGGTGTGTGTGTGGGGGGGCTTCAGGGGTCAGAATACGGTTTGTGTGGCGAACTGGCTTTCTTTTTTCGGGCAACTTCCTTGTGGGCGAGTTTGCTCAGAATCCTTTCCCCTTTCCGCACGAGCCTGTTATAGCGCGATGATCCCACTTTCAACCTCCTCTGGAATCCTGGGGTTTGCAGTTTCGAAACTGCAAACCCCAGGATTCCAGAGGAGGTTGAAAGTGGGATCATCGCGCTATAACAGGCTCGTGCGGAACTGGCCCTTTTCTTCTCTATGCCCTTCCTGGCGCTGGGGAGAAAATGGAACCAATCTGTGTCCTTTAGGTCACGCTGGGCCTTTCTGCACTACACTGTTATAGTGCTATGATTCCAGTTCCAACACCTTGTGGAATTCTGGGGTTTGTAGTTTACTGAGATTATAAGAGCCCTCTGGCTGAGAATTCTAAATGCTCCTCCCTAAACTGCAAACCCTAGGATTCCAGAGGATGTTGAAAGTGGAATCATAGCGCTATTAACAGTCTAGTGCGGAAATGGCCACTGTCAACCTGTTGCAGTACATGGCCATTGCCGCACTACACTGCTATAGTGCTATTATTCCACTTTCAGCATCCTATGGAATCCTGGGGTTTTCAGTTTGGGGAGGGGCACCTTTGGGCTCAGGAAACTACAAACCCCAGAATTCCACAGGATGTTGAAAGTGGAATAATAGCACTCTGGTGTAGGGCAGAAATAGCCCCTGTCTGCACAAAAGGAAGAAGCCCCATTCTGTTTGGTGGGCGCACCCCAGGGAAAGTGGGCATAGAACCACAGGCTAAATGCTGTTCTAATACTTGGGTAGGCCGGCGAATGGAGGAGGGGGAGATTCCTGCAAACTTTTGAGAACTTCAGGTCTCTTTATCAGGCAAGATGTGGAACAAAAACAAATCAGGCAAGGGGAAGAGGCTTGACCTCGGCCATTTCCGCACTACACTGTTATAGTGCTATTATTCCACTTTCAACCTCCTGTGGAATTCTGGAGTTTGTAGTTTGCTGAGCCCAAAGAGTTCTCTGGCTGAGAAAACTAAATGCCCCTCCCTAAACTGCAAACCCCAGGATTCCATAGGAGGTTGAAAGTGGAGTAATAACACTATAACAGTGTAGTGCGGAAGTGGCCCTCATGTAAAAGTAAAATGTGCTTCCTTTAAAAGTAATGCTGGCAAGCTGTATGTGTTTTGGAAGCTTTCTTCAGCTTCAGACGAGAGAGCATCATTGCACTGTTTGTTTTACAGCACAACTTTATATGTGTCTGTTATGTAAGAATAAAGTTTACTTAATAGGACTTGTGTATGTGTCTTCAAATTGCCTGTCAACTTATGGTGACCCCATGGATTTCATAGGGTTTTCTTAGGCAAGGAGTACTTAGAGGTGGGTTTGCCAGTTCCTGCCTCTGCAGTATACCCTACAGCACCTGGTATTCCTTAGTGGCCTCCCATGCAAGTACTAACCAGAGGTGACCCTACCTAGAGTACAGGCAAGTAGGCCTGGCATCAGCATTGGGTATACCAGCAGCCACCAGTTATAATGCAGCTCACTGGAACAGCTTTACATTCTTCTTTTGGAAAAAGATATTGTTATTGTTACCCTCCTGCCTTTTTGCAAGTTTGGGACTCAAGGCATTGTACAACAGTTAAAACAAACCTAGTAAAATTTCACAGTGTACAAAAATTACAAAGCAATTAAACTACAAAAAAGTTAAAACTGGTTAAAAATGTAAACCATTTTTTAAAAGGACAAAAAATCCAGCATGTTATATGAGATTTTTATTTTTAATTTTTTGCCCCTAAAAAAAGTTTTCACCAGGCCTGGCTGAGGTGGCCAGGCATGTGATACAAGCATATACAGTTGCTTGTATCTTTATTTTTATTTAAAAATAAATACTACTCACTGCCAGAACAAATGCTGTGTAATTCTAAGTGCTTGGCATCAAAACATTAGAAGCAAGTTCCATTTTATTTCTTTAGTCATGATGGCACTATGATTTTGATATTTCCAGGATTGTCAGACATTAAAAAAAAAAAAAGTCTTAAACATACCAGGTCGTAGGAGCAGTTTTAAAACGTGGTGAGGAAGTAATACATGTGACAGTTTAGAGCAGGGATGTCCTCCCCCCAGGATGTTTTTGGGGCCCTCAACATTTCCAGGATCCTCAGACCAATCTTTTTCTAGCCAAAACAAGAGAGAGAGTGTGAATTGCCAGTCCTGGAAGCCCCCAGATGCAACAGGTTACCTTTTAAATAGGTTGCAAAAGCTCATTGCATTATTTAACATTTTTTTTTAAATGACTTTTTTTTTAAGAACCAGAGATGGGCTTATGGCCCCATCAGGGTTTTGTTTTTGGGGGGGTAGGGCATGCAGCCCACAGAGTGTCCTGGGGGCATAGAGATGTCTTCCAGATTTGCCACAATTGCCCACCCTGGTCTAGAGGTTGGCCCTATGAGGCTGTTAAGTCCAAGGTTAAGCACAGGGTGGGCAATCTGTTGCCATCCAGATGTTGTTAGAATGGAACTTGTATCAGTGTTACCAAACTAGTATAGCCGTTGGAGGTGAATGCTAGGAGTTGCAATCCAACAGTAACTGGAGCTTCAGTTTTCCACTCCTTGACTAAAATTACATGTGTCTACCACTACTTGTATATTTTTCCTTCTTATTCTCTGGGTTTTCTCACGTTGCTTCCTATGTTTTATTTTCTTATGACTTTTAACTGCTTTCTGTCTGCTTTCTGTCTGAACTGCAGATTTGCTTACACGCCTGCATTTTGTGTGCACCTGTAAATGCTGTCCATGCGGGACAGAAAACAAGAGGAGAGCTATTTCTAATTTGTAATCATTCACTTACGTTTGAATTATAAGAAATGTAAAATGACTGTTTACATGAAAGAACAGTCCTTCCTTCACATTTTCAGGTTTGAACTTCACAAATTTGATTGTTTGGGAGGTGCGTACATGCTTTCCCTCCCTGCACTCATTGAAATGAGAAGGCTGTGGGAGGTGGGAGCATGGTAAGGGAATGCACACATGTGCCTTCCTTCTCCACACCTAGACAAAAGGCAAGGGAATGGGAGGGGGAGCCTGGGGAGGGAAGGTATGCACATGCCTTCCTTCTCTGCACTTGAGCAAAAGGCAAGAGAATAGGATGGGGAAGCCCCAGGAGGGAATGGAATGGGGAGCCCAAGAAGGGAAAGCATGTGCATCGTTCCCTTGCTTTCTCATTCTGCCAGGGGGAAGCTATGTGCCCTTTTTAGGCTTTTGTGAGAGTCCTGTGCCTTGAATCCTCATGAAAGTGGAGGGGTCACTGTAAGTCCAACTGGCCAAGGAAATTATACTGCAGTTTGTGAAGTTAGGCACAGATGAGACTATTGATTTGTATCGATTTTGGTTTACTTAACTCTGTATAGCCCTGTGGTACTACACACAGTGACATCACATTGTAACAAGTCACATTCTCTCAGCCTCAGAAAAAGGCAAAGGCAAAAACCCTATCTGAACAAATTTTGCCAAGAAAACCCTGTGATAGGTTTGCTTTAGGGTTTCCATAAGTCAAAAATTATGTGAAAGCACAGACCACCAGTTTTACAGTGCTATATGCTTTTTCATTATATTTGCAGCAACTGACTAATATGACTGTTCCTTCAGAGGATGTCATCAAAATAAATTAAATAACACAGCAAATCTGTGCTTTTAGTAAATCAAAGTGTAGTAGGGTTTTTTCTTTATTCTTCTGTTTCTTGGCTTTTGAGAGTACATATAAATTAAGAGAAAAGAATAATTTTGACAGCAAAGCACATGATCAGCATGGTAATTTATTCCTTGGTTCTTCAAATAGAAATGATTCTTATTCTTTATGAATCTTTAATACTTTACATACTGTTATTTTTTTCTGAAGTGAACTAGCCCAAAAAACATGTTAACTTGTTAGTTTTTATGAAACTGTGAATAAAAAGCGTGATATTTCCTCAATATGTGTACTCTTGTAAGCCATAAAAGTTGCTCATGCAGCAAACCTGTACAGATGCACTTGGCACATAGTGGCATAGTTGTCACATAGTCAAAGAGTTGGAATGGTATTGATTCTCCAGAGAAGACTGGACTGGAACCCCATCATCTCCAGTCAGCATATCCAATGGTGAGAGATCATGGGAGTTTTAGTCCATGTTTTCTCTATCCATGCCCATTGCAATGGGTAAGGATTATATGTCTACATGTTCTCATATATTTTAGTCATACTGATCCCAAACGTGAAGAGAAATGCAATCAGATTTTTAATTGGTCCACCAGCAAGGAGGGCCATAGCTCATTGGCAGAGTGCAAGCTTTGCATCGACATTCTTCCAGCATCCCGTTAAGAGTCTTGGATGGAGAACTGGGAATAGCTTTCTCTGCACTGGGAGAGTTGCTGCTAGTCAAGAGTATGGGAATACACTCTCCTGTTCTGAGCCATGATGCTCAGTAAAGGCCTGCATTTTGCAGTGAAGCCATGAGGTTCAAAAACTTGCAACACTCTTTAAACATTCAGTAATTCCATGAAAGATGTCACAACTTGTGGTATTTGCCTCTTGGGAGAGGAGACCACATTATTCTGCTTCTTTATGATACTTTTTCTTCAAAGGAGAGAGAGAGGGACAGACACACACACACACACACACTAAGAGAAAAGTTTGTGGCATAAATGTGATTGTGTGTTGACTTTTTTTCTCCGCCAAAATTTACCTACAGAGGTGGTACAGTTCTAAATTAGATCTCTTTTTTCTTAACAAACACAGCATTTCTGTTATCTTGATTTTTTTTTCTTTTATATGTCCCCTCCAGCTATGAACAATTTGCTGCCTAGTAAATCCAGAGGTTCTAGAAAGGTAAATAGACTTCAGCTTACATGTTGTAACAGCTTTGTGGGCTCTGCATGGCCGAGGGAGTTAAAAACAAGTTAGTTGAGGCAGGCACAACCTGAAGGCCAGAAAGAGAAAAATCCTCCAGTAAAAACAAAGGAATGCTGTTCTGCATATCTTTCCTGATTGCAGCCACAAGGTAACTTCTGTAATCTTATTTTTCAGTTTGTAAAGCATAGCGAAGATACAGTTACCAAATTTAATGGTTGGGGAAAGCATTCTTCCTGATCCATTTTTCACTTGATTGCCACTTTTGCCCTGTTGTAACTAATTCAGTATTATTCAGTTCTTGAGCTGTTTGGCATCAGTGGCTTAGCATCAGTAGTTGGTACCATCATTTATTTTCAGGAGCTCACAGACCTGCAAGAAGTGGGATGTCAAGCAAGAAGTGGGAGCCCACTCCACATAATAAATCTGTACTGTAAGCAGGACTCTTCTGCTTCCCTGAATGAGTGTGAGATGCTTCCACAGCCCTGTAAGTGAGCTGTCACTGTTGGTAATGGGAAGAACAGTCTCTGCTCCATTGTGAGAACACATGAAGAGGCCTTCTGGATCAGTTGAAAGTTCTAATTCAAGGCCTGGGAACCTCTTTTGGCCCAAAGGTCAAATTTCAGGATCAGAGTTGTTGGGGCCACATCAGGAAATTAGGTTCTATCCCAGAAAGATCTTGGTGACTACAGTGGGCCCTTGGTATCCACTACAGTTTAGATCCAGGACCCCCTGTGGATAACAAAACGTAGAGGCTTGAGTCCCATTTTGTACAATGGTGTAGTAAAATGGTGTCCCCTTTATAAAAAGGCAAATTCAAAATTTGCTTTTTGGATTTTTGAAAAAAACATTTTCAAGCAGTGGTTTGTTGAAAACATGGATACAGAATCTGTGGATATGAAGGGCTGACTATATGTTGAGCTTTGTTCTTTCGCATTAATAACTGGAAGTCTGGATGCAATACAGCTCTTGGAAGGAAATCACCCTGTTTTCATTTGGCCTTATTCTCAGATAATTGTCCATAGAATTGCAGCCTTTAGGTCATATTGTAGTGATACCAACTACATTGATCAAAAAGGTGCATATTCATAATACTAGCTTTTCAAGTTCACAGGTGTTTTTTTTTCATGAAGCAAAAATATTGTAAAAAGGCATGCAAGGGAAGAATAGTGATGTGTTAAAGTCGTAGAGTCTCTATTTTTCGATGCTAAACATAGTTATTAGGTAGTAAATTGTTCTGAATTCACTTCTTGCTACATCTGATGCATTAAGATTCACAAAGAAGAACAGTATAAAAATTGTTTTGAATTCACTTCTTGCTACATCTGATGCATTAAGATTCACAAAGAAGAATGGTATAAAAAAACAGCATGGAAAGCATCTTGCATCCATTTTTCACATAGATAAATCAGTTTTAATCATGATCTGTTTTTGCACATTAATTTTCTTTTTGTCATGCTTATACATTAGTGCAAGATTTTAATAGAAGGAAGTTTTGACATCCACAAGAGAATGCAATGTCCATAAAAGATTAGCCCTTGTAGAAACAAGGTGAAGAAGCAAGCAAGAAAATAAATACAGTTAAATATGCATTGTGTTGCACTCTAGGTTTTCCTTCTCTCAGTTCCTGTTCATGTTTTGAACAATACTGCTGAAATGTACACTAGTGTCTCATGATGACTATGCTTTTTATAATGGTATCATTGATTAAACTGGTAGTAACAGTAACATAGCTTTTATCAGTTCTCTGCAGAGTATCTATGACTGAGTCAGAGGAATATGTTCAGCTCCCTCTGAAAATTGTTTTAGAAATGCAGACACTTTGTAAGCAAAGCATAAAAATAAATACTGCTTTTTTATTTGTACTTGTCTAAGATGCCATGAATGCAAGAATCAACAAGTTGGGGTAGGCAAAAGGGTTTGTTTATGTTGCAGTCCTAAACTTGTTTGACAAGGGCATGTCCCATTAAACTAAGTGAGACTGACTTGGAGTGCGTAGGCATAGGGTTATACTGTCGTGGGGAAATTGCAACCACAGCCCCATTTTTGCTGATCTTCAAAAGCCCTCAGTTTATTTGCAAAGTGCTCAGGTCCCCCAATTTTTAAATTTTTTCAGAGGGGGGTGATTTTTGTGGCTCTAGGCCATAATGGCTTGTGTTGTTGTTGTGTGCCCTCAAATAGTTTCCAACTTATGTGACCCTAAGTTGAACCTAGCACAGGGCTTTCTGGGGCTAAGGGTGTGTGTGACATGTCCAGTGGGCTCTCATGGCCAAGCGGAGAATCAAACTCTAGCCTCTAGGGTAGTAGTCCAGCACTCAAACAGCTACACTTGCTTTAAGTACCCCATAACTGCCTGAAAATGTGGCATTTTGTTTCTTTTATCTCCCCCTCCCAGACTCCAGATGTTTGGTTGAAAATAAGCCCAAAGAGGGAACCGGAACTGATGTGATATGTAAAACTCCCACCCTCATGCCCATGTAGTTGCTTGTCCTTAGATTACATTCTTAGGCCATTTCTGACCTACACTGTTATAGCGCTATTATTCCACTTCCAACATTATGTGGAATTCTGGGGTTTGTAGTTTCCTGAAGCCAAAGAGCTCTCCAGCTGAAAATTCTAAGTGCCCCTCAGTAAATTGCAAAGCCTGAGATTCCATAGGATTTTGAAAGTGGAATAATAGCACTATAACAGTGTGGTGCAGAAATGACTTTATTCCAGTACTGTGTCTCCAGCATTGGCCGGCTAGGTGAGTCTAGAAAGTTTGCTTCTGCCCATGTTGGTGAGAGCTGTCCTTTAACAACCTTATCCCCACCCCGTTTGGGAACTGGAAACTTCCTTTGAATGTTGGTGTTCTTTTCTTGTTATGGCTATTAGCAGAAATAAAAATATTGTTAAAATACATCTAATAATTTTTTCCTTTAAATTACCTGTGGTTTTAGTTCTCCCACTATTCTGTGGTGATTGATTCTATAAACTAATTGGTTCTAAATTGTATTTCCAATAATTTTACTTGTGGAAACATAAGAAGAACTGTGTTATATTAGACCAAAGGCTAATTATTCTAGCATTCTCTTTACACAGTGTTCAGCTATAGCTCCTTCTGGAAAGCCCACAAGCCAAACAAAGAAAAAGAGCATAATAGTATCCTTTTGCTCATATTGTCCAGCAACTAGGATTCTGAGGTATACCACCTCTTATATTGAAAAGAATATATAGCCATGTTATTACTATGTATCATAGAATATGATCATGATAATCATTGACAGGCCCATCCTCCATGAATTTGCTACCTCTGTAAAGTTGGCTAACTTGATAGCTATCGTTACATCCTGCAATAGTTTATTATAGAGTAAGATTATGCACTGATTGAAATGGTACTTTTTGGACTGTCCTGGATCTCTGTATTGAGCTTCACTGGATGTTTTTATACCTAGTATTGAGAGTGAAAGAAAGAGAAAGAAAGAGAAAAGTCTCCCCATTCAGTTTCCTCACTCCATATATAAATTTATACCTCCCTAATATTTCTATCTCCCTACTATTTTCTACTTTTTTTCCTAAGCTAAAAAGGCCTTCACTTCTAGAAGATTTGTCCCATCCACTTTATCATTTGAGTCACCCTTCATTAAACCGTTTCCTGTTTTGCATTATATGTATTCTGAGGTGAAGTGTTAACAGAGTTCCAAATTTGGGCCCACTACAGTTATGTATAAGGCATTGCATTTTCAGTTCTGATGATCCCACATATGGCATCATGTCTTTTTCATGTCTTTTTGAAATTTTTGTGGTCAGCCAGTACAGTTCAGATTCCTTCAGTGAATCACATTGGGTCCTATGCTGGGAGAATGGCAAGATATAAATAAAATAAAATAAATTCAGTGTAAATATGAAATTTGGATATTTTCTCCCGATATACATCAATATACATTTGCTTTTATTGAGACATATTTGCCATTGCAATGTCCATTTTTCAGGTTTGAAGAAGTCCTTTGGGATTTTGTGTGGCCTTTTTTGCTTTAATGATTCTGAATAATTTTGTGTCATCTGCAAACTGGATTTCTTCACTGCTGATTTCAACTCTGCATCATTCATGAACAAATTAATAAAGAGGGATCTCAGTTCAATTTTTGGGGACCTCAGTGCTTATATCTCCACCCATTTATCCATATTGTTTATTTCTGATTCTTTATCTCTAGAAGATTCTTATGATCTGTTTGAGCACCTCTCCTCTTAACCCATGATTGCCAAATTTGCTCAGGAAATATATTTTACTCTTGCATATAATTTACTGAAGTTAAACAACTTCTTGATCCACAATTATCCATGCAGCTGTCTCCTATGCTTATTTATTCATGAAGAATCAAGTTACATTGACAGACTAAACTCTGTGCTTATTAGCATGTAACTTCCCAAAGTAAAAATGGAACACCACATGTCATATATGTAAATCCATCTAATATGCTTTGTTCAACTTAGTAATAAGCATTGTTTGTGGCATATAATAATTACATATGTATTATATAATTAATCTATATTATATAATATATTATGATGTAATATACTGTATATTAAGTTATATAATTGTATGTAATTTATATACAATTATATGATTAATTTATACATAATTATATATATTTTATGTATGATATATTTTTTTTTTTGTGTGTGTGTGTGTATAAAATGTTGTTATGGGCCTTCAAATCATTTCCAGCTTAATGGCAACCCTATCATGAGATTTTTTTTGCAAGACTTGTTCAGAGAGGATTTAGCTTTGCCTTCCTCTGAGGCTGAGAGAGAGTGACTTGCCTAAGGTCATTCAAGGGGTTTCTACACAGAGAAGGGTCTCAAACTTTGGTCTCCGGAATCATAGTCCAACACCCAGACCACCACACCATGCTAATATTATATGTTATAATTACATTATATAACTGTTATATCAAACTAGACAGTTATGTAAAAATTAATATAATAAATGGAACAGAAAAAAGATCTAGCCCCAGAGATATGATAAATTTCTGGTAAATTATATAATCTGATAACTTTCCTTAGATTGTTTCCTTTCCTGGTGAAAGCTGATGAATATATTATATATTAGCATTTATTTATTTATTTATTTATTTATTTCATTTATATGACATCTTTCTCCAGGAGTGGGACCCAAGGTGACTGACAAAAGGAGTCAGCTAAAAACAATAATATTTTAAAATGAAATGAAATTAAAATAGTTAACAACATCTAAAAGTTAAAAATAAAGACCACCCCCACATAAGAAGCCTCTCTGAAAGTAATTGCTCATTAAAAATCTGCTTGAACAAAAAGATCTTTGCCTGCTGGGAAAATGAGAGCAGGGAGAGGGCCAGCCTAGCCTTCTGTGGAAGGGAATTCCAGAGGGTGGGAGCAACCACTGAGAAGCCTCCGTCCCATGTCCTCATTAGAAGAGCCAGTGATGACGGTGGGACCAAGACAAAGTTGTCTTCTGTGGATCTTAAGACTCAGGTAGGTCCATATAGGGAGACACAGTCTTTCAGGTACAGTCAGCCCTCCACGTTTGTGGGTTTCACTTATTTGATTATTTGCAAGTTTTTTCAACCCCTGCCCTCATCTCAGGAGATTATTTTCCAGGGGAATCTTCCTTCTCGGCAACTCCAATCAGGCCTCATAGCCCTTTAAAAACCCACCTCTGGTCCTCTTCCTCCTCCACCAGCCACACTGCCTGGCCAGCTAAGGACAGCCTGCTGCCCACTTTCTCAGCACCACAGGTGCTCTCCCAATGCCCCCCCCACACCCAAGGAAGGAGATGGGCAAGAGAGAGGAAGTATAGGGCCACCATGCCAACTCACTCCCCTTTTCTCCCCTTTCCCTGACCTGCTTTGGACTCTGGATGCCCATTCTCCCCACCATGCCTTGACCTCTTTTCCACAGGCACATCCACCCATTTTGGTATTTGAGAATTTTTCATTTTCTTGAGGGTCCTGCACCCCTAACCCTAGCGAATGTGAACGACCAACTGTACTTTCAATCTAAGCAGCATAGAGCTTTATAGGTCATTACCAGTATTTTGAACTGTGCCTGGAAAGAAACTAGTAATAACATCCTGCAAATATACCAAACTGAGAAGAATTCATCTGGATATTCATTTTGTAAATATATTGTAAGGTCATGATCCAGGTGATTCCTCAGGAATTCATGCAGCCTTCCTTATGCTTGCATTTTTTTTGGTGGAGTTGGATCCCATATGTTGGTCTTTCAGCTTTAACAGCATTGGCTCTTAGTGCTGAATTTCCAGGTGGTGTGTCACATAAGTTTTTGGGAGGTAATATATGACATAGGCATCTAAATCTAGGTTTGACTGACAGAGTATAAGGTGAGACCAGCTAGTGGGTCCCTTTATCAAAGATAATGACCATTTCTGCACTAGCTTGTTATAGTGTTATTA
This sequence comes from Ctenosaura bakeri, assembly GCA_948474755.1. Classification (NCBI taxonomy): domain Eukaryota; kingdom Metazoa; phylum Chordata; class Lepidosauria; order Squamata; family Iguanidae; genus Ctenosaura; species Ctenosaura bakeri. The sequence goes on from CAOLHI010002252.1 coordinate 129,540, forward strand.
TTCTATGTTCAACATCCTATGGAATCCTGGGGTTTGCAGTTGAGGGAGAGGCCTTTGAGGCCCCTCCCTAAACTGCAGACCCCAGGATTCCATAGGATGTTGAAAGTGGAATAGTAACACTATAACAGGCTAGTGCGGAAATGGCTAGTGTTCCATTGGTAAGATATAATTGTTGCCGTCTCCATAAGCCTATTAAAAACATATGCCCTTTTAATAGACCTCTAAGGGTCTTTTGATTTGTTACTGGTATTCTATCATTGAACTTCTTGTAAAGTTATCTCTACCCTTTTCCAATCAGAAAACCCTCACATATTCTAAGATTGCACGTCTTGTCTGTAATACTGTTCTGGCTATTAATGTCGCTGAGGTCTGTTTGGGCTATTCTAGCTACTAATCCATTAAAGTCTGTAAGATTATTATGACAGTGGAGCTGGAAGATAGTACTCAGAAGTAACTAGCAATAACTTTATATTGGAAGGGGAAACATTCTCTGTAAACCTTGGGGAAAATATAATTCAGGAAGTAATGTTTTAATCTGCATAATACTTGGACTTGCAGACAGCATTGCTGTTTGACTTGGTCCATTGTGGGATTTTGCAGTAACTGTTCACTTTCATGAATCTAGTTGAGAAGGACTAGTTCCCAAGTATACACCTAGCAGATAATGTTTTCCTTTGTTTGCTGAAGGCCCTTCGTGTTATCAGTATGATGTGGAAAGTTTCAGTGTTAGCCATTATTCAACAGTCTTTTCATTTTAATGCCTTTGTTGGTTTGGTTTGGTTTTTGCTTGAAGTTCATCCTTTATTCCATTCTCTCCACTATCTTTTTGAGTAGGTTGTATAGACATACAGTTTCAATCTCTGAACTGTCCTGTGTGGTTTTTTTCTTTTTGAATGAACGAATGGGAAGGAATGGCCCAATTTGCTCAATTTATGACTACTTTCAATACTGTTTTATTTTCTTTCATTTTCATTTCTTAAAAAGAGTTGAAAAAACCTGAAAGGATCACAGTGTTTTTTCTTTTTTTTTTTTTTTGAGGAAGTTTTGTTTATCCTTGCATTTTAAGGATTTGCTTATTTATACAAGGCAAGTGCATGGTTAATATTCCCACTATCCCAAGGAAAAATCTGTATCCCTTAATCCTGTGCTAGCAACCAGAACCTATTTAAGACAAAGGAAGTTCTTACAATACAGCTCCTTGCTTTTATCTAGCTTGATTAGATTATTTAACCAAGAAGAAGAAAATATATGCAACATTAACCATTCAGGGCAACTATATTTGATCTTGGCTCTGCAGTCCTTAGAACAGAAGAGGAATGTGGTCAATAGTCACGCTAAGAAGTGTCTTGCCTAAGCAAGTATCAATCTGGTCAGTGCCTGTCTAGGAGATGCCATAAGAATTTGATGTGTGCTCCTTTGAAGAAATGCAGAATATAAAATGTAGTTGAATGCATTGTGAAAGTTAGAGATATGTGCAAGGATTGGTTGTGTTGTATGGATGTGTTACAAATGGGATCTACAGTGTTCCTCTTGATGGTAACACTGCACACGGTATGGGACAGTGTATTATTGGCCTACGCCTACTTCTTCCAAAGAGGAAACTGAAAGTTTTTGTTTTTACCTGAAGGGTATGTAGCACTGTTAAACTATATTTTTATTCTGGAATAGAATGCCTTAGCTAAACTTGCTATAGTATGCTTTTTAAAATTATTTTTATTGCATTTCAAGGGAGAACGCTTTATGTTTTTTTCCCAATTCACAGGCTAATAAAGGAATAGTAAGTGAATAAATCTGTCATTGAATAAAACTTTAATGATGATACATGTTCTCCTAATGTGTTTGTGAATTATAAAGTGGAAATTAAATTACAAAGAGAAAATGAAGAAGTGATCTATCTGCTTCTATATGTCCTTCTATTGTTGAGGCATTTGGGTTTTTTAAAAGCTGACGTTTTCTCTCTGTCACATTTTCCACTTTCATCTTTGACTGTGTAACAGATTGTCTCATTTATATTTACTCTCTCTTTTGGCGTCCAAGCCAAGGTCAAAGAGAATGTTGCTGAAATGCAAAATAAGATCACAGGATAAATTCATCTTGTTATACCAGTGAATATGTATTAATCTTTTGTGTCCATCCTGGGCTACTTACATTGCGGTCTTATGACTTGCAAGCGGCATGCACTTGTGTAGTATTTCTTTTTTTTTGGTTGATGTAGAGGATGGTATCCTTTTCTTCTTCTACATTTTCCAAAGTGCCCCCCACACACATGTTACAGCAGAACTGCTCTAGCATACCTTCCCCTACCATTTAGTGGCTGGTAGAGTAGTAGATTGAAGAAACATCTGGCTGTGTCCCTACAGCCAGATATGAAATAATTATGTCACCCACTGAGGCCTACAGAGGACCTCAGCAGATGATGCAGTCATTTCACATCTGGCTTCTCTGATCCTTTCCTCACTTTCTGCCAGACACAAAATAACTGTGGGTGTGGGTATGTTACAGTGGCTCTATGGAAGGTCCAGGGGTGGCATAGTTCCACATGCAAAATTACTACATTACACTGAGCCGTACAGGATTCCCACCAGTATATGTTCACTTGGATAAAAGCCCCATAGAGTCCTATGACACACTTCCAGATAAATGCGTACACAATTCCAGCCTTAGCCAGTTGTTCCATAACTACTCTGTATTCAGTAAGACTATATAAATGCCCCCTTAGCCATGTGCATCTGGTGAAACAGGGCTTTTCAGTTGCCTATTGGAACAGAAGGAGGATTGTGTTTCCAGCCCACTCCCACCAGCAAGTGAGCCTGCGACAATCAGAAGCAGGACCCCTGTTGCAAATCTTCATGGTATCCTCACTCACTGGTGAGATGGAGCTGGAAATGTGATCCTCCTTGTGCCCTGATTGGCAGCTGAACAGACCTTTGCTTGATGTGGCAGTTGGCTATTAAGGTGGGCTGGGTGTGTGTGGATTAGACCAGGAGATGTTACAGAGTTACACATACATAACTATCAGTGAGAAATTGTAATAATTTTTTCTTTGATGAAGGTATAATATGAATAAAATTTTTATTCCTCCAAAGTTGTATAAACAGAAAATGTATATGGGGGAGAGGAATATAATTCTATAGCCTAAACAGTTATCCAAAATTTACTTTCTACTTCCTAAACTACTGCTTTGCATTCTCAAACCTCCGTTCATTGGAATTTCTTGGCATTTCATGCAAATATATATCATCACTCTGCTAAGTGAGTGAGCGTGTGTGCTTATGCAGATACTGCCAACATCAGAAGCAAAATGTGGAAAGAGTTCACATATAGGCTTACTCGAGTGTGAATAGATTGGTGTAATCATGGTTATCAGCTGTAAACATAGCTGTTTGCCTGGTTTTCTGGTCTGTGGTTCATATTCAAAAACTCATTGGAAGTATGCAAGAGGCAAGTGTTCTATTCACAGTCTGTAAATCTACCTCTGCATTTTCTTTCTTGATTTTCTTCAGTAATTGTTCTGAGTCTTTGCTGTTTCCTGCTAACAGTATGGTGTTGTTGTGCACCTTCAAGTCATTTCCCACTTATGGTGACCCCAAGGCAAACCTATCATGGGGTTTTCTGGGGCTAAGCGTGTGGGAGGTACCCACGGTCACCCAGTAGGTTTCCATGTCCAAGCTGGGAATTCAATGCTGGTTATGCTGAGAGCCATTGTGGTGTAGTGGTTTGAGTATCAGACTATAATCCTGGAGACCAGGGTTTGATTTCCCCCCTCGGCCATGGAAACTCACTGGGTGATCTTGGGCACATTTTACACTCTCAACCCCAGAGAAGCCTCCTTGGGGTTGCCACAAACCAGAAATGACTTGAAGGCACACAACAACAACTAGTATGGTGTCATCTAAATTGTTGTTCTTTGCTCCAGTTTTCATGCCTCCTTCCTGTGAGACTAATCCTGTTTTATATATGATATGTTCAGCAAACAAGTTACACAGATGATAAAATGCAGCCTTGTTCAACACCTTTGCCGGTTGGAATTGTTTTCCTGTATTCTGTCCTGAAGGTAGTCTCTTCTCCTGAGTACAAGTATGCAGCAGGGCAATCAAATGTTGTGACACATCCATTTTTTTAAGATTGAGCCATAGTTTTTTCCTGATCTACACAATCAACGGCTTTGCTATCTAATATATAAAAGTCAAAGTTTGTGAGTTTGTCGGTGTCAGGCAGGTGAAGACCTTATATGATTGACTGTGTCAGGCGAGAAGATCTCATATGATTGGCTGCCTGTGAAGAATCTGTGGAATCGCAGTTTAGGGAGGGGTCTTTAGAATTCTCAGCCAAAGAGCTCTGGGACCTGGCTGGTTGCTATGGAGACAAGGCCTAGCAGCAAGGAGAAGGCCAATGTATTCTCTCAAAAACCAAACCTCTGTTTGTTAACAACTGTGAATACAGATTAAATTGGGGACTGTGGGGGAAAGTTACAGGCACTGGACAAGACAGTTTGGGGAATTACAGACACAGGATCTCAAATCTGTGTATTTCAACTGCATCTAATTCCTAAGGTAAGGTAAGGTAATTCCTAAGGTATTTCTAACAAGTATTACCTATGAGAAAATAAAATCCCAGGCAACGCTGGATAAATATGCTAGTAATCTATATAGCACTGGCTGTTTTTCTTTTAAAATTCTTTGATGTGCTCCATTATCCAATGTATGTTTGCAATATGATCCCTAGTGCCTCTTCCTTTCCTGAACCCAGCTTGGACATCTGGCATTTTTTGCTCCATATATGGTAGACGTTTTGTTGTAGAATTTTGAGGTTGACCTAGCTTGCATGGAAAATTAATACAATGGTCCTGTTGTTACTGCAATTCTTAGCATCCTCTTTCTTGGGGATTGGAATGTGTATTGAGTGTTTCCAATTTATGGGCTGTTGTTTTGTTTTCCATATTGGTTGACACCTATGTCAACAAATCTAGAATCTAGAATAGATTCTGTCTGCAAGCATTTAGCTCTAGAAATTTATAGAGTTGGAATCCACGAGAAGCTAGAAGATGCAAATCAACACATTCCAAACAAGTTGATAAAATCCTAAGAGTCTTAGCTCAGAAACAGAGAGAATATCTTTGGCAAGCAGACAGTCCAAGATGCAGTCTTTGGCATCACAAGGTAGGAATGAGAGTGATGCCTGTCTGAAACCCTAAAGAGCTGCTGACAGTTATTGTCAACAATTTTCAGCTAGATGGACCAGAGATCTAACTTGATATAAGGCAGCTTCCTATAAACATCAATAGCCAAATAATTATAATTGAATAACTACACTTAATAAATAAAAAAATAGCTTTCTAAGCAGTGAAGATCTAAAGTCCTAATATTTGAACAGCATCTCCTGCAAACACCTCTCGTTTATTTCAGAGAAACTTGCATTCCATTATTTTCTGAAGTTCTGGAGGAAGTATCTACTTGGGCACTGCCCCCTCATAGATGCCTTGGTTTGACCAATTTATTCTCAATACGTGCAGAGGGAGAAGGCTGTTGCCTGTGTTGAGCGAGAGACACAGGTATACATGCTTTGGACCTCTCTTCACTGTGTGAAGTACAGAGTAATATGGTTTTCCAGAGAGCCAATTAGGTGTAGTAGTTGGACTCAAAATTTGTACCAGTGGTGGGCAACGGCAGATGACTGGTAGGGCATATTAGCCTGCTAGAAGATCTTGGAGAGTCGCATTTGCTCCTCGCCTCAAAATCTGCCCCTAAACTTGTTACATTATTCTGATTTTCCCATAGACTAGTTACTGTTATTTCACTGCAGAAAGTAATTTGCTAAATCCTCCTCTACTAACATGCTACTCTTATTCCTGTGATATTGGAAATTAGATGAAAATGTGCTCTGATTCCAGCTGTCTCTGTTCAACATGATTCTGAGTGGATTACTCTGCCTGGACTGGGTGGGGAGTGCAGCTATCATATACCTTTGACTGGAGAATGGTACGCTCCTTCTATCTGGGATGGTTGTCCTCTCCCACTGATTGACTGGGTGTGGGGAGACCACAAGGCTGCCACATGCAGTTCACTCAGATGCTTTGGTTGGGTATGGGGAAGCAATTAGTCATTCAGTCCCTTTCCCATCCCCCTGTCCTGTCCCTGCCCCAAATTTCTCAGAATCTCATGGCTGATCCAGCTTCAGTTATGCAGAGAAACGCCCTTCCCAAACTCCTTTACACAGCTCATACCAACTCAGCTGGCACAAATAAGCAATTCCTTTCATTTTTAAAAATTGCTTAGAATACCAGCTATAACCTGAGTCTGTAATGCACTCATGTTTTTAGGGTGTGCCCTTCTTCCATGTTGCAGGCTCTTTTGCTCTTTGCTAGCTGTATAAAGTGTTACAAGAGTGGCCATTGTGAAGTGAATCAGAACCTTGGTCATTACAGGCAAAGAAGTAACACCGTCCAACTACTTACTGCAAAAACTAACTAGCTGCTGAAGAAGCTCCTCAAGGGTGACACAGTATTTCAATACTCTGCTCTGAATTGACCTACTGTGAACAAAGCTACCTGAGCTATGCTGACCCAATTTAGAAGTTTTCGACCAGCTGAAAGTACTCAAAGCAGGTCTTTCTGAATCTGTGGATAGAAGCTAAACTGATACACCTTTTCTAGTTGGTGGTCTTGAGTTGTCCTAATTTATAGCTTTTATGTATTACCATTTTCCTTATCTGCAAATATACCAAAACTTATATTGCATGACAATGCCTGTCTTCAGTGTGAAGTACATCCATATTGCAAACATTTTTGCAGTGACATTGTAGAAACCATGACATTGTGAAAACTGTGTTCAGTACCTGCCTACAGAGAAATAACAAACATGCACACTCAGAGAAAAATGCCAGTAAATCAGGAATATTCCGTATTTTCTTTGGATGAAGAGAAATGGAACATTTAGAATGTGGCAGATATAGTTTACGTCCTGAAAAAAGCACATCTGTTCTACAGTAATAAATGAGGTAATACTTTCAGAGGCTACCTACTGAACCAACAGATTATAGAACTACTTAACTCAATGTCTCCTTTTTCAGTTTCATCATGTATTTCTATACAGCTTGTTTCTTTCACATTTTCAGACCCTAACATCTCGATTGTTCTTCCAGTATGTTGATGAAATAGGTATCTTTCACAATGCCATTTACAAGATAAAGTAAGAACTGGAGCTTGGAAATGTTAGTGTTTGGGAAGTTAGGCAATACCAAGGAGCTTTATGCTGTCATTGCTACTAGTGTGGAACGTTGTCCATGACGTGTTTCCTGCTTGTGTTGAAATGAAGAGCCAAGTCTACAATGCAAAAATTACATAGAGTGGCCTTTTCATGATGATTTTCCCTCCTTCACCATCTCTTCTCCCCTCCTCCTCCTCCTCCTCCTCCTCCTCTTTTTCTTCTAACATTCATACCCTTCTTTCTCTCTAGAGATTTCAGGGTGTTGTACAATAAAACCAATATGACAAATGTTAAACAATCTAATAAAAATGATTTTTAGAAGACCAGGAACATATTAAACAAATTAATAAGTTAAAAAGGTAGAATTTAAAGTTTAAGTAGTTTAAAACGATTAAAAATTTATGAACATTTGTGTAAAACCAATTAGTCCCCAAAAGCTTTAGTGAACAACTGTTTTCACCTTGTACCAGAATGTCAGCAATGTTGGTACCAATCAGACCACCAAGCAGAAGATGTTCCATAGCTGGGGTACCATAACAGCGAAGGCTTAGGGTATATCATTAGGTATCTCATTGTTCTAGCATTTGGCATGGAGAGTTTTCCTATCAGAACATTACTTCTGGGAAGAAGGTGATGCTGTGTGCCAGAAACTAGAAGGATATGGTATCTTGCACTGTATGTTATGGCTGCTATTCATTGTAACAAATGCTAGTATAATATTGTGGTTAGAGTGTTAGGGCTGAGATCTGGGAGACTTGGATTCTAATACCCACTGAACCAAGAAATTCATGATGACCTTTGGCTAGTCATATTCTCTTAGCTTGACCTACCTCACAGGGTTGTTGGAAGGAGGAAATGGAGGGAGAAAGGCATGTAAACTACCTTGGATCATTAGAGGAAAGACTAGATATAAATGTATTTTTTTAAATATTTGTATATTCTTTGAGAAAAGATTGCTAATAAGAAGGGGCTGTGCTGATACAGCTAATGGTGGAAACCATCTACGGTGATGAATGCTTTTCTCTAAAATGTATATGACATGTGTTCAGTTTCAGAATGGCTACGACTGTTGCCTTTCCTGGGTGTCCTTGCTCTGCTTGGATATCTTGCTATTCGTCCATTCCTTCCCAAGAAGAAGCAGCAGAAGGATAGTTTGATTAATCTCAAGATCCAGAAGGAAAATCCTAAAGTAGTGAATGAAATCAACATTGAGGACTTGTGTCACACTAAAGCAGTATACTGCAGATGCTGGCGGTCAAAAACGGTGGGTCTTTTTTTGCTTCACTGTCTGCCTTTGAGTTTCTCTTTTTATTACTGAGTCCATTTCTGCACTAGACTATTACAGTGCTATGATTCCACTTTCAATCTCCTATGGAATCCTGGGGTTTGCAGTTTCGGGAAGGGCCAGCCTCAGATACTGCTTTTTGTGATACAGAACAGTTTCCTTTTTAAAAATTATTGTAAACATACAGTGGGATTCCCCATACATTGTCACTGTTTCCATTTGGATATTAGTTCCTATGATACTTTTTTTCTCACAGAGTTTTTCGTGTAAATGCTGTTAAGACATCTGCATGTCCAAAATCTATTCCATAACTAGCTTTTTGTTGTTGTTCTGGAGCTTTCTTTACAATACTCTGGTGGGATGCTTTCAAGGACCTTAAAGAAGAATATATTGAATGCATCTTGTAGAAGATACCAGTTGCATGACCTTCTAGAGTATCTCCTGTGGCAGGGCTGGGAAACATGAGGTACTCCAGAATTTATGGATTGTAACTCCTATCTGACCCAACCAATATAGGCAATGGGAGAGGTGATGTGAACTGTAGTTGTTTAATACTTAGAGACCTGTACTTTCCCCATCCCGGTATTTTGGTCGGGCCAAACTGTGTTTTGTAATAACCATGTTTTAGAACCCAAACCATAGTTTGAAGCTTTCATTTCATTTACCATTTGTTGTGCTTTTGCATTTCCAGATGCTATGGTTTCTGGAGAGAAATGACTGTAATTGTCCAGTTTGGATAGCATGGCAAATCATAGTTAACACAAACTGATGAACTCAGTTAAATCTTAGCTTCCTATTCTCCTAACCAGTCACAAGCCATGGTTTGTTTATTTGGACTTCAAGCCAAATTCTAATTTGATATTCTTAACGGTGGTTTGACATGATGTTAGGATTGAGCATATGTGTCCCAATTATTCAGGTAGATTACAGTGAACAGAAATGTGTGTGTGATGCATGATTGTTTCATTGTAACACAAATGGAATCAAGAGGAGAAAGCCAACTCTATGAAAAGGGAGCTGCAGACACTCTGAGAAGAACCTATAGGAAAAACAAGGCAAGGGTAAGCTGAAAATGAACACAGCAGCTTATGGCGAAAAAAAAGCAGGGGATGGTTCTTGTATCATTGAGGAGGGAAGAGAGCATTTCAGTGGAAACTCAGCTACAGCTGACTGTAAGGCAGTATTGCCCAATCCCATGTTAAGCATGGTAGGTATCTTTTCAGTGTTTTAAGTTAGCCTCTGAACATCCGCCAACCTAGATCTGTCTTTGTGTCCCTAGCTGAGTTGATGGCTGTCTCTGGATGTGTATGCACTTGTTGCTATTAATGATGTGTACTCATCGGGTTAAACTTACCCCTTAACCATAAATAACCGCAGTCCTAACACTAGGTCCAAAACATTCTTCTCATTTACTTTTTCTTCCCCATTTTCAGTTCCCTGTCTGCGATGGTTCTCACAATAAGCATAATGAATCAACAGGAGACAACGTGGGTCCATTAATACTCAAGAAGAAAGAAGTCTAGCAAACTCTCAACCGAACCATGACTGAAGGGAAGTCTACATGCACCCATATGTGGCAACACTTTCAGTCTGATAATTGCTGTAGACTTGTGTTTTGATATCTTTTGAGGTTACCTTAGATTAATTATAGACTGTGGTAGGTACGCAGTGATATTTTGTATGGTCTGAAAAACTATGTATAACATAAGAGCGGGAAAGACCCATATGCATCCATGTAAATCCGTGTGTTCTATTTTCATAACAAAGTTCCAGGAGTTGAAATATAACCTGTAATAAAACGTTACTTTAAATGGTGGTCATGGGAATGCATCCTAGACATCATAGGAAGGAGCAGATCACCACCTCCAAGGTCTTGGACAAAGCCTCAAACTTTGGGTAGAGAGATCATATGTCAGACATTCTTGCTCTGTCTCTAATCCCAGATGAGAATTCCAATGGAGGCAGGGGTATGATGGGGATGTGGTAGTAGACAGACAGGGAGAGGATGTGCATTTGCTATATAAATACCGCTTTTAGTCCCCAGTCATTCCTCTGAATTGGGGGAAGATGGCACTGGGCCTGGCGCAGGAGCTCCTTGAACACCCTTTCCTCTCACTGCTTGCAACAGGAGAAGTTTTTGGAATCTTTTAAAAGTCTCATTGAAGGAATAACAGCTGAAAATATGCTCTTTGTTTGCTTTTGTTGGCATGTGCCTTGGTGGAGCTTTGGAAAGATCAGTGTTCTTATATGTTGGGCTCCTCACCCTGAGGACTGCTCTCTTAAAGGGCACATAGATGAGTCTGCTCTTCTTATTGACACATCTACACTATAGATTTAAAAAGACTTAAAAGCAACAAATTGCTATGACCTGCAGTCTTTGGAGGCTGTTGAGAATTTATTTTTCTTCTTACCGTCGTGGCTATTACCATGGTCCTTTCACAACTGAATATACCCGTGACTTGTTTAACTGGTTTAAGGGTCTGCAGATAAGCCCAGTTTCTCCCCCGAATATCAGATTACAATCTGAACAGATCAAAGTTGAGTGTAGAAGGGAAAATAGAAATCCTTGAAACTTGCAAACTGATTTCTATTTCCACTATACATTTCTCTTTAGTGTCTGTGTTCTGATTTTCAGAAGCCATACAGAGTGTGCATTCATAACTGTAGTAGCTAATCATTGATTAGAGGCTTTTGAAAATGACATTTATGTTCCAATGTTGATTTATATAGAATAAGCATGTGGCTCAAGTCTGAAAATATTTACGTTCAAGAACAGTATGATCTACTTACACACTCCAGGGCACTGCATAGCTGCTCCCTGTACGGGATAAAATGTGGTAACTGGTTTGTTTCTAAACCTGCTGCTCACAGTAAAAACAAGTTCAACCAGTGTATGTGAAACAAGAATACTATATACCTTGAAGATTGTGTAGATCTGTTTATGACAAATACTAAATCACTTTCCCCGAAGCAACTAAGTCATGTTCTGACTCCCTGGACCTTTGACCAACCCCTGCCTAGCTCCAGACTTCATGCTTGACTCTGATACCAGACAAGTATGATCTTCATTCCACAAACTGTTAGGGTTTATGCTCCAAAACATAGGTCCTGCCCCCAAAGGAATCATACTAGTATTATTAACACTAGAGGCTCTAGACCTAGTTAGACAGCAGCTGTTTTTACCCTTATGGCAACAAGTTACATAAGTTTTATATAAGTTTCCTTCATCAGTATTTGTATATGAAAGATAAATATAAAAATAGGTCCCCTCACAGTCCAGATTTCTACTAAGTGTAGATAGAATCCAGATTCTACTATACCAGTCTGCTTTGCTGGTTACTTATCTGGTGAAAGGATTGTTTGTGGAACTTAGAATGTTTTTTGTTTCTGGCCTTCTAGTTCTTACAGGAATTCTCTGTGTCCTTTGTCTTTGACTTATTATGGAACTATATATTCTTAAGAATGTGTGGATACTTTGTTTTCCATCAGCTTTCTTCTGGAAGAAAATATATATTTCTGGGGGACAATCTCCAATTCTTGTGCTTAATTATGAGCAAGCCTTGTTTAAGTGAATAATTTTATACTTGCTATATTTCCAGTCATATAGACTAAGACTCTTTTTAGTCATTTATGATACAAAATAGGAATGGGAAATAAAATTGGGAGGTAACAAAGAGGACAGCAGTTAAACAACAACATTTGACTTACAGGATTTCTGTGAACAAGCATTCTTGACATATAGTAAGTTAATGAAAAGGAGTCTGCCCCCACCCTGCAACTTTGTACTGATAGATATTTATTTGAGCAGGTTAGCACTTTGAACATGATCCACAGGAACTAGAATTTGTTCGTATGATACTTCCATTTGAAAGGCGGGGGCATCTGCCCCTAAAAAGCTGCGCTAGAGAGACAGCATGGGGAAATAATGTAGAGGGTGGCTGGAAATGAAGGAATCAATAAATACCTCTTCTTTTCCTCCAGCAGGCATCTACACTGGACAACACCCCCCACTGCCACTTCCTTACCATGGCTTGTCCTCCATTCATGTAAGGGGCAAAGATGTTTCTACCAGCATATCTCATTCCCAACACAAACAGATTTTTAGGGCATCTGAAAAAGGAAGGTGGTAGCAGGGAAATTATTTTCCATAGAGGTGAACATTTCATTCATGGAAGAAAAAATTAGCATTGAGGCCTGTCATTTTGTGAAGGAACAGCCATATCTCATTCTAGGAGATTTCATAGGGGATCTGAGTTTCTGTCTCATGCCTATCTGTGCTTTTCTCTTGCCTGTGCATTACATAACTTTGTGATCTGAAACCAGTCAGTTGCAGCATGTATTATGATTACAATATTTATTATAGCATTTTCCTAGAGCTTTGGATCTAGTGATGACTTTCGGATCATGGCTGCGTAATATATCCAAGGTAGACACTCAGCGTAACAGATATGACCCACAATCTTCCCAAGTAACCATCCTAAAATAGGGCCTTTTTAACCTCTCCTCTAACATTTTAAACACAGAGAGGTGGCTGTGTTTTTTTATTCTGTCAAAAAATATCACCACCAAAGATGAAGTGTGTGAATGAAACCAATCTGCTTCTTCCAAAATAACTTCTAAGATGTACTGTAGGTGAGTTATTATCTGTCAGTTCTGTCCCAAGGAACAACTGTATCAAACAATGTCTGGTGGCTAGTTTTGGCCTGAATAGCAGAACCTGACCTTCACGCTGTATTTGTGTATGTCCATTGTTCTAATTGTTCATGTTTATATAATTAGCAAACAATTTTATTGCAACAGTATCTAATTTAACATTGAAAAAATAGGAAATATGTGCATAATGCCATGAAACACTATAAGACTTATACCACTAGACATCTTTTATCAAAACTTTATTTTTTGAAATATATATAAAGACCAATATCAAATTAATCATGAAACATCGATAGAAATAACACATGGAGAAAACAAATCCAGATACAATTCACTTGCTATTGGTATACAGTAGAAAAAAGAGTGCAACCTTTTCAGGAATCCCCAGCTAGAAGGAACTTCAACAAAGGGGAGTGCTCCAGCCTGCTGTAGTGACATAGTGTGTTCCATTTGACTGACAGCTGAACCTCAGTGTGATTCAGCAGCCTGGTTCCATAGCAGTTTGCTACCTCACAAAGATTAAAGCTGTAGAAAGATTATGTATGGCTCTGATTTTCAAGAAGTGGTTATTGAAGATTTGCCTCTGTTTAAAATAGATAAATGCATATATAACAATGCCAAAGATTACTCAGACAAATGTACAGAAAAGACTAAGACACCTGGCAGGACTAAAATGGAGGAAAATAAACCATGTTTGGGCCTTTTGCTCCCCCTGGTGAAACATTTTGGAACAGGAATGTAAAGGACAAATACTTCACACTGCCTGTTCTTCCTCTTTTCTTTAAAAATTGATATTTTTCTAAGGACATTTGTGCCAAACCTGTGAAAGCAACAATAACAAAGACTACTTCTGGATGTTTCTTTTAAAGGAAACTTTCTAACAGCTGTATTTTAAAGCTTCCTTACAAGTTTGGTTAACAAATGTGCTACAAGGACCTCTGTATTGTGCCATTTGGCCACCTTTTAGAAACAATTTAGCTTTAATAAAAGCAAAGAGGAGAACAATTTGTCATATCCCAAGCCCAGCAATATTCTTCTCTTCTCACACAGTGCCACAGTGGACTCAAAAAATCTTAAAACAATGCTTTACCATAACGGTGTGACAGGCGGAATTAGTAAGTTCATTTGTTCTTGACCTGTGCTTTGTGACTACCTAGGCTCTGAGCATGTTTATACGCTGAAAAGAAATTAGTGGTGATTAGTGGCTCTGATGTCAGTGAAACAGTGGATCCATTTGGGTTTTAGGCTGTTGCAGATAAATAGTTCCTATAAAGTTTTGATTAAAACTCCACACTGAATCACCATTTCATGATGTCAGTGCCACCAGCTGTCACTCAAAGAAAAAAAACTTCGAATGACACATTTGTTGAACATTGATAGACTTGGTTGCCACCAGGCTCACAACTGTCCATCTGGCATTATTGTTTTCCCCAATGACCTGACCATTAACTCATAACAAACCAAAAAAACACCAATGATTCCTCAGAGACCCAGCTCCATGTGGGAGATGAGAGACTAACCTGAGGATGCTACAGACAATACACTATGACTTCCTGCATTTTTAGTTTTATAATATGGGTACAGAAATGGCTGGATAGATTTTCACAAGGCCAGCTACATCAGTCTAATGTTCAGGACTTGGAACTTGAAGATAAAACTGACAAAGTCTATCAATGTTCATGTGCAAAATCCACATTTAATCACTTTACATTTGCCTGTTTTGGCCCCTCAGTCTGTGCTTTAAGAATGGAAATAAGGAAAAGACTCCTAGGATAGTGCAGACTTGTAGCAATGACAGCAAGTGTGCATTAATTTGACAGCACATGCTCTCTTTATTGAGCAGAAATAAGGGAGCCCATCTATCCCAAAATCCATTTCCTCATTCTTAGTTATTTATTTCTGGTACTGGTCCTACATAAAGCTGCTGCAAGAATAGCTATACTTCCAGAAGCTGCCTTGAATATTTTCTTCTTTTTAGCTAGTACTCATATTTCTGAGTCAGGCCAATGATACATTCCAGGAGAAATGTTATATGGCTAAAATGTTTATTTTACTTGCAAATACTTTTCTTCAAAACCAACATGTCATCGATAGAGATAATCCTGGATGAAGATTTAATAGAACTGTATCTTTGTTTACTGTTACTTTGTCGGACTGCTGCTGCAGCAAGACATGCAGTGCACCCTGCAGAGATTTTCAGACTTTTGCACATCACTATAGGACGCTGTGATTCCTAGAAAGCCTGGAATTATCAACTGAGTGAGAACTGGGCATTGAATGATACTTCCCTATACTGGTGAAGCTGCAACACTTTGTTTTCTTTTCCCATCTTCATCATCTTGATGAGTCTTGTGGAGAAGTTTGGGGCCTGCCAGGCCAATTATAAGAGCTCCAGTTGGAGCTGTGATCAGGATTGCCAGGAAAGCTACTGTCAAGATGTTCAGTCCATATTGTTCTAGGATTTCATTTTGATGATGTCGTGCTGTATCCAAGGCAACAGAACCAATTGCAGCCTATCAAGAAGAAAGAAGAAAACTGGCTTGCATCCAAAGATAACTCAAAGTCCATGGAAGGAAAGTTTCTCATTCCCCCACCCCCTTTAACCTCTTGTACCTTCTCAACCTCTTTATAAGGTCAAGCAGCCTTTCAGAACAATGTGGGACATGGGAATGCCCCAAATAAAACTCAAAACCTAAGAAAATGACTACAGAAATTCATAAAAAGAATGTTTCTCATCTCCTTTTCTGCTGAGTTCAATGTCCCATCTTATATTATTTAGAGAGTTACCCAGGGAGGAATCGGGTTGCTCTAGTATTTAACTTAATCTTTGGATGCTTTGATTCAACATTATAGTATTACATAGAGAAAAGAATATCCCTACATGAATCATGTTTGAGACTCAAAATGATTATTCTTGAGAAGCCTGTATTTTTAGCTGACCGTGTTGCTTTATATCCTGAACAAATGGTAATAAAAATATGTAAAACAGGCATGTAAACATGTACACACACACTGCCTTTGCATTGCAGACACAAAAATCCCTTTGCTTAAAATAAGGGTGACCATTTGATGTATTGGCACATACAATCTGGAATCCTGTTAGTGCTATACCTTTGCATAACAGTGAGGTTATGTGTCCACATGACTTAATTTGAATGGGATGCATGAGGATATTCATTTCTTGTCCCCAGCAGTTGCCAGACCCCAAGCTGTACTTCTGTGGCTGTTAAATAGCCATGAAGTGGGAGGAAGAGAAGTAACTGAGCTGTGGAGACTACCTCATGTCCTTGCTGCAGTTCTGCAGAGAGAGAGAAGAGGACCAATGACCTTGTTCTTCCCTCTCTCCCTGGAGAACTGTAGTGGAAATAGGAGTCCTGCAGCATAATTCCTTCCTCCTTTCCCTCCCCCTACTCAGCCATGTAATGGCCATAGCAATACCCATCCCCTGTGGGGCTCCTCATCTGCTGGGTTGGAGAAAGAGGTATGGACCTCATCCATAATCTAACTGCTCGAGAGGATGCCAGGAGTATGCCACAAATTTCTATCTTTTCGCTCCCTGTGTGAATACCTCTCTTCCACATTTTGTTTTTATCACACCAGTATTATTTCTATATCAATGCTAACAATGAATAACATCAACCAGGAATGTCTTCTCAGCCAGAGCTTGAATATGCAAATATGTAAGTGAATTTGGTTCATATTAGTGCAAACATAACACTAGACTGGGATTAAAGGAAAACATGGAAATGAGGCAAGAATTTGCACAGGAGGAAGAGGGAATGCAGAATTCCTGTCCATGGTCAGGAGACTGCAAATAGCAAGTCTGCATTACTGCTGCATGAATAGTGATGATCACTGAACAAACTGAAGGGAGAAGGACAGACATATAAGAAACTATAGGAAGAAAACAAATGGTGAGGCAATTGTTTTTCAATTGGTTGCTACACCATCATCATATCATCATCATCGTCAGATATAATGTCGACTTGAGTCCTTGTTTGCAGGTCTGCTCTAAAGGCATATTATACCTGGACAGTCGCTTTGGGGATCCATGCCAGTGCAATAAATATTTTCTCCTTGAAATCAAAGCCAGAAGCAGTTACCAACAAAAAAGTAGCAACAAGTCGTACCATCAAAGCCAGCAACATAGTGCCCAAACAAAGCCCTGAAATAAGGAAATCCTTAATTATACCTCTCCATAAGAAATTTTTTTATCACATTTCAGAATAATGAAAGGGATGGTTTATAGTTAAGACAATAAGGACCCTAATGAGATGTTTCTTTTATATTTTACAATTCATAATTCATTTGTCTCTTTAAAACACAAAGTCATAGGTGTATTTTTCCAAAAATAACAAGAGCCTAGGGCTAAATTTAGATACCGTACCCTTCTGTACTAAACAGCATCACTAAGAAAATGTGGAAGGACCATGGTGAAATAAATAGATCCCCTCCCAACTCACAGAAGACAAATGCAAAAGCTAGCAAACACTGCCTCTATTGCTTTATGGATTGTAAAGAATAATATAAACATAGAAATAAACTCAGGGTGTTAAAACATTAAGCAGCAGTTTGTGCCTCCTTTGAAAGTGCTGGGAACCCCTTTTTAACTTAAAAGACTCTTTAAAACATAAGTCTAGCTTGGGATATGGCAACATTCAGTTAGATCAGTTAAGGCAGGAATGAGAGAGCCCAGCCCTTTTGATGCTATTCGACTGCAACTCCTATCAGCCCTAGTCAGCACAGACAGTGAAGAACACTGGGAGTTACAGTCCAACAGTCTCTGGAGCATTGCACATATTATAGTAGGACGTTAATAATTGCTAGTAACTGATTAGTTAACTGAGAGCAAGGTAGCTGAAAAGCTTCTCAAACTTTAGTTATATGATATTATACATTATTTAAAAATAATAGTTTCAGGGGAAATGAAGGCTTTAGTTTGGGAATTGAAAAGCTTACACTTCTCTAAGGTAAGCTAGGAAAACTTTGCAGTGCCATAATTTTTATAAGTAGACTCACCAACCATTTTGGGCTTCAGAGAAGCAACAGATAATTCAGCTCCAATTAAACCAAACAGAAAAGGTTGAAAAACACCCCAAGCAATTGCAACCATTTCTTCCACAGCTTTCTGCAGGACAAAGAATGTATATGTGCTATGTTACAAGAACAGTTGTTGGTGACAGTGCTTCAGGAAATGTCTTGCGTGATATTTAAAAGACAATAACTGGATCAATAAATATTGCAGCTAAGATCCTGCTGGTGACATAGCCAAACATAAACTGGGGTTACAGGTGTGGGTGTTGGGCAACAAGACATTACTTCTCTGTGCAGTATCCATCCCCCCAAACACAGCTTTTAAGCCCTGGGGTGCAGCCACAGCTGTTACTGGCCCAGTGGGGAGAAAGCAACCAGGTGGCTGCAGTTGTGCAGAGAGGTGATGCCTAGTTGTCTTCCCACTCCCTCTTCCTCATCAGTAAGGACCACAGCAGCACCCCTACTGCTTGACAGAGGTAAATGTGGGGGCCCTTATGCTCCACATGCCCTGATGCAGGATTGTAATTATCTTCCAAGTTCAAACTCTAGAAACTTGATTCTATACCTTTTAAAAAGAGATATTGTTGCCTCTCACAGTCATGAGGAACCTTTAAGATAACTGGTCTCACTTGTCTGGGGCATTCTACTTACAAAGTTTTTATCAATAGCACAAAGGTTAGCTGAGACAAAACTAATTTTTAAAAGTTCTCCATTCAACATGTTGGCACACCATTTAATTCTCTCTTTGTCCTACTTTTATTTTATTCAGGACACTTTACCTACCTACCCACTTTACCCTACTTTTATGCTTGATAAACTCTCCCCAAATCTTCAGAAATGTTTGACATCTGTTCACTGGAACTCATTCCAGCTCAAGTTTAATGTAAGCAATAGTGCCTAAGGACAGGAATATGCACATCTCACCCATATCAAAAGATGCATCCAGCTTGTTTGCAATGCCAAAATAAACATCATGATATAGGTGCAGAAGCATGTTTATGCTTGGAAAAGTATCAGCTGTTTATGCAAAAACTGCTTTCTATACACGGATCACTCTTCCTGCATCACAGCAAAAGATCCTAACCGTAAACTAAGGATGATCAGTTGCACTGTACAGCTATCCCCTAGCTGCATCTCAGTAGTTTCATATAATGTCCTTTGGAACATTACTGTATTCTCAGTAATATCAGTTAACTGGACACTTACCTTCTCTTCTGCCCATGCCACCCCACCTACAAATGCCAAAACGATTGTGCAAAGTCCTCCAGATCCATGGACATCAAAATACTTGCTGCCCAAAAGACTAAACATTGATAGACCCATTACAAAGAATGTTCTTTTCCATGGAAGATATGCCTAGGATGAGAAAATGAAAGGAAAAATAAACAATGTTTAAATATTACATCATTGCTCATTGTAACAGCATTAAGAAGTCACCTGAAATTGATATGATCATAATGTCAAGACAAAATCTACAAGTGTCTTCCATTTATTCCAACAAGTGCAGCCATTTTCAAGCATATGCAGACTGCAAGCCCAACCCTAACCATGCATTCCCATAGGAACTGATACAGAAGCAGTGCAAACCTATTCCTTCTGTGAAAGCTATTGCATTGCAAGCAATCACCCCATTAAACATGTAGTATAAATAAAAAAAGACTTGTCTCTCTAACAGAAAGGCTAGAACGTTACTCTTACATTTGAAACTATAGAACACATATGTTGACCAAGGAAAAGGTATACTGGCTTCACATCTTTGAAAAGACTAGTTTTGCCAGTCTTTTTGCCCACTCAGTGCCCTCCAGATGTTAACTAATTCTGATTATTTGCAGCTAGCATAGCCATTGGCCATGGAGCTACAGCTGAACACATCTGGAGGCCACCAGTTTAGGAAAGGCTGATCTGTACCATATTCTTAATTTTTATTAACTAGGACATTGGTAATTTCTGTACTGTATTATGAATTCTCTATCAGTATCATTTGAAGAGATACAACAGCTGTCTTTTACCTGATCCTTGCTTGGAAAGTAGCAAATGAAAATTCCTAGTATTCCACCAGCTCCTGCACCAATTGCAACTTCTATTAAACCGTGCATAAGATTTTTAAAGGTAGAGCCTGTTTGGACAAAGAAGAGGAAAAGGCTCCAGACAGATTTCCACACAATTTCTCTGCTAGCTCTAGTCAGTCCAGGTCAATATTAAAAACACTTAACAAAGTCAGCTAGGAGGTAAGGTGGACAAATATGGGCATGCCCAGAAACAAAAAGCCTTCAGGTACTATCCCCTGTGACAAAGAAAGGGCAGTCTCCCATCAGCCTCCTTGGCAATCAACTCATCTCCTAGAAGAAGAGCAAAAGTCTCATGCATTCTGCAAAACAACTAGCACCAGAGGACTCCAAGAAATGAGACAACCAACCCTGTCTTTCCAGATTCTAAGTATTGTTGCACCCCAATTATAGCAATCTGGCATTTAAGTTATAACAAGAAAACTGGTATTGGCTGCATAATGACCTGGCGTCAGCAAATAAAATACTAGCTAATTGTATTAGATGCAGCACAATAGGACCCAAAGTCCTACAGATTCTTGAAATACAGATTATAGAGCTATCACACTTTCTATACCACACTTATATGTATTCTGCTGTGTTTTCTGGTGAAAGATTTTTCACCAACTACGATAGCAGAACAGAAAAAAAAGTATGATTGTCAAAAGAGGCTCTATAATACTGATTTCATTTTAATTCCACCCTTTTATGGTCCTGTACCTGAAGGCTTATCCTCACAGCAATCCTGTAAAATAAATTAGACTGCAAAAACCTGTAACTGGTTTAAGAAGACACCCAGTACATTTTGTGGCTGAGTGGAGATTTAAACCTCAGTCTCCTATCTTATCAGCTATACCACACTGGCTCATAGGGCCTTCAAGTTACTGAAAAATGATTTACTGAAGCAAAGCTAGTTAATCCCTGAAGATCATGGAAAGGAAGAAAATAACAAATATGTGAAAGAACCAATTCTCTATGGCCTCCACTGAACCATATTTGTGAGCTGAGTCAATTATTGAACTGATGAAACACTTAACACAACCACTTCTCCTCATGTGGCATGGGCCAAAATACAGGATGGTTAAAGTGTATCTTTGTTATCTAAAGAGAAAGTGTTTTGAATGTACACTGCCTTTTTCAGCTGGTTTCATCTAGCTGGAGGTGTGTGGGCTGATAATGGAATCAAAACATGCATGGAGAAGCAATTTTACTCCTTTTTCCCTACTGCAGTCCTGAGGAAATCCCACTTTGCTTTGAGAAGAATTCTTGTTTGGGGAATTTCCTTTTATTTCAAATGATACATTTAGGAACAAGATTTTCCTCTGGCCTGCAGCAAGAGAAAAAAGGGATAAATTCTCTCTCCATGTCTGCTCTTATCCCGTTATTGACGGCCTCAGCTTAATGGAATTTGCATTTTAAAAAGCAACTTTACATTAAAAACCAGCTTTGCACTTTAAATGCAAGAATGTGTTTAAGCTCATGTCTACTCTGACACCGTATTTAGAAGTGCTCTATGCTTTGTACCATATGTATATCAGGCTGGCACTGCAGCATGCGTTGTTGATCAATGTATGATTGACTATTTATATAACAACTAAAATCCACAAAGCAATAAGTTTATTGTGCCAACCAAAAATGCACAAAATATGTCAAGCAAACTTTCAAAGCTCCACTGGCTTTAGTGTTGAGGTAAGGGTGTTAAAAATAAGGCGTGGGTGTTAAATATCATACAAGAGAAGAAGAAAAAATTGAGATTAGAGTCACAGGCTTATATTTTGTCAAAATTTTTCTGTTGTCAATTAAGATGGTCTGGAGGGATATCAGTGCAGGCAGAGGTCACTTCTCTCTTTGGCCAGGTAGGCACTGGGAGACAAAAGTTGTAAAATCCAGGCAATAAAATTTCAATTTCATTAATAACAGAAAAAAAAAATTCTTGAGATCCAGGCCGTTTCTGTAAAGGGTGAGGCTACCCATCTCTTTCTCAGCCAGGGAACATGTTAGCCTAAGAACATTTTAAGTATAAAACAGAAGGGGCTACCTTTAAAATAAAGTTGACATCATTGATTACTCATTGGCTCACCATTTTTTCAAGATAGGGAGAAATCAGGCAATGCTAATGATGTGTTTTGGGTTCTATTGTATTGAGAGGAACCACTAGGCATTCCTTGTGTAAGAAAACTCTACAAAGTTCATGGGGCTGCCCTAAGTCAACAGCTGACTTGAAGGCATAGACATATACATATGGGAATTGAGTTTGTTCCTTTGTCCAGTAGGTGGCAGAAAAAGGGCCTCATTTGGTCCATTATGTCATTAAACCACAGGAGAAGCAAAAGAAGAAAGAAACTGGAGCTAACCTGCTGTGATTGTTAACATGGAAAATAAAGTATTCAAAGTGCACTATGATAAGATAAATCTCACAAATCTAAAACAATAATCTTCAAGCCACTTCACACATTTTACAATTTTAGATGACACACTGAAATGACAGAATTCAGTTCAGCTGAGTAACAGAACTTAGAAAAGTACCACTTCAGTCTACATGCAGGATGCATGTCTCTCTGTGTGTGTGTGTCATATTTTAAAGCTGTACCACACTGAACCCCCACACCCCTGTATCTGGTAAACCAGTACATACAAGAGAAAATTTCAGCATAGCTATCTTTGTGATGTTGTGGATCTCTCTTGCACAAATGCATGCAGTGCACACACAGACATGGGTTTCTGAAATGTGCAGTCCATACCCATTCTTGTAATGTGCAAAATAGCTCAGATGAAGAGACCATCTTATAAGCTCCAGCTCAACCTTTTCCAGTTTGATACTTTTCAGATGGTTTTATGCTATAATCAATGAAGTAGGACAGAGCCTAAGGACAGAATAACACTTTCCCCCCTGCAGACAGTATTCCATTTCTAACAACAAAAAGCAACATTTCATAAAAGTAATTAGTAACAGGGAAATGGATGCCAATGTAATATTAGGTGCACAGTTCTACAGCACAGCAAGTGATTCTATAGACATAGGCAGTGAACCCAGAAGTCCTCCAGTGAACTCAGTGAAAAACAGTAAAACTGTTTTGGAAACAGGTGAATGGACAGTCATGGCATCTGTTTTTTCATGTGTTAAAATCACCAAGTTAACTGTTTGCAGTGTGTTTTCCTCTTAAATGTAAACAAACAATATAAGAGATGTACATGCTGATGTAAAAATCTAAAGCAATGGGTGAGAATTCTGTTATGTGTTACTTCGTTATGTAACTACCTTAGTTGTGTAACTAAGTAGCATCTCCTGGTCTGATCCACCACAACCTACATTACGGAACACCAGCCATGCTGAGAGAAAGAGGTCCATTTCTGGAGATTGGTGCATGGGCAGATGATAGCTGCCTCCAGCCAGCCAGTGTGGCTGCAACAATCAGAACATGATTCTTGCTGCACTTCCTAATGGCAGCCTCACTGGGTGGCAGGAGGGAGATGCAAATGTCATCCATTCACACCCTGACTGACAGCAAAAAGGCCCCTCTTTTCTCTGTGTGGTTGATCCCTAGTAAAATAGGTCTATGGGGGCAATTAGAATCATGGCAGTAGTGCCATGATCAGGACAACCTGGGAACTGTGAATATGGATCCACTTTGGATGCTTAACTCCAAGTTACACTGATTGTAAATACAGACCAATTATTATAATAAAAATAGTTTCCATATTAAGTTTGAGGCTTTGGGGGTATAATATTTAAACCATTGATATCTTCAAATGCGGGGCAGGATATAAATATTTAAATGAATACCATGTCAAGGGTGCTCCCCCCATCAAATCTTTCAGTTCAAACACCTATGGGCTGTTGGGCCATTAAAAGAGTTAAAGGAGTTTTGTTAGTAGAATCATAGAATCATAGATCACAGAGTTGGAAGAGACACCAGGGGCCATCCAGTCCAATCCCCTGCCATGCAGGAACACCCATCAAAACTAAATAAATACAAATCAAATAAACATGTAAACACTGACTACAGCCCCTATAATCCTTGTTTGCTAATGGACACTAGTTCAAAAATCAAAGGGCATCTGCTTAGAGAAGGCTATTTTAGCTGATTGACAATGCACATATTTTTAGGCAAAGAATCTGACTGAACGTTGGAATAGTTTTAGCCCTCTCCTTCTAAGGCTGCCCGTGGTTTTCCTCCTCAGTTGAGTACATGCTGTGCCACAACAGTCCTATGAAGTAATTAACTACAGTACCTGTGGAAAAGGCCATGCCTAAGAAGGTGTTGAAGGCTGTGATGGCTACGATATCATCTAGGCTTCCTGCAGCAATCAGCAAGGTTGGGATGCCTTTGTCAACACCGTATCCTCTGGCCTGTAACCCCAGCATTGAAAGGACAACAATGGCAGGAGACACAGCACCTATAACAAAGCTGAACATATGCAGTACCAACTGTTTTGTTAATGTCCATTCTCTCTGTCCCCTTCATCACAGTATGCACACAGGAATAGAAAAAAAAAAACAAGAAAACAACTTCTCCGTGTTGAGAAAGTTGAGTAGTAATGGAATGAGCAGCAATGAAAGCACACAGAAAGCACACAGAAAAAAAGAAAAAGAAATTCTATACCCTAAGTATTTTGGAAGGCAGAGAAAATATTGTAATAATTAAATTGAATACATTTGTGGAAATAAATCTATCCTTCATAGTCACTGTTACACACTCAAAACGGAAACAAGAAAATCAAGGTAGATAGGAAGAGCTTCCTCTCATTTCCATTCTCAGTTCTGAGAATTACAAATAAACAATAAACAAAAATAAATAATAAATTACATTTAAAAAATTAAATAAAAATTAAAAAGCCATGTATGCAACATTCCAAACAGCTTTGTCATTCAGACTCGTTATGGGATATAGAAAAATAAGGTGTTCTAGTTATAGCAGTGCAAACCAGCTGCCTTTCTGAACTGGCTATTATGAATGCTAAAGAACCCAAAAGGAAGGCCCTGCATGTGCAAGGCACTGAGCTTCATCCACTGTGTTTGCAATTGGAATGTAAACATTGCTAGGAGAAATATACAACCTGTATGTAAAGGTAAGCAGAATCCCTTCTTACCCTAACATAAATGCCCAAGGCCAAGGGAGGCCTATAAGAAAGTGAGAGATGACAGCTGCTGAACAGGATTCAATGATGCAGGGTCCCAAGCTTAGTCTGAAACAGACTGCTTTTAACTTATTCAGAGCCTGAAAGACAAAAATATTGAGAAATGAGTAGTACAGCTTTTTGAGATTTGCTCTTTTCCTTAGCTTTCCCCATCTGTAGAGTATAGTAGATGACAAAAAAAGGTCAGGATGGTTTTCAACTGTTCTGGAACTGCATGTGGGTGAGCAGCCAGTCAGGCAGAGAACAGATGGAATGCTTCATTCCTCCTCTGTACTCAGCACAGAAAAAAATGTGGGCTGCTTTAAGAAGGCAGCTTCCTTTTCATTGCCCAGCATAGGAATGGACCTTCCACCTTTCCTCTGCTGGTCTCTTGGGAGAGATGTCAATCTTCCCTTATTTCATTCTAACATAGAAAAACATAGAAATTAAAAATGTACTTTCTGCTGGAAGATTACAAAAGCATTTGCAATTACATTTTAAAATGATATATCACATTTCAGGACTTTTCTGCACAGCAGACAGAGGCCTTTTCCACACTACATAGTTATAGTGCTATTATTTCACTTTCAACAACCTGTGGAATTCTGAGGTTTACAGTATACTGAGTCCAAAGAGCACTCAGGCTGAGACTTCTAAGTGCACTTCTCTAAAATTCAAATCCCAGGATTCCATGGGATGTTGTAAGTAGAATAATAGCACTATAACAGTGCAGTGTGGAAATGGCCAAAGTCTTTTGCATAGAAAACTGCTTTTTTTCTGTACACAAATGTTGTTTTTGCACAAAATGAACTTTGCCACATAATTTTCTCAAAAAGTTCCAAAATGTGAAAAATGTCATGGCAGTTGACCAGTTTCCCAGTAGGTCTCTCAAACTGCAATAACATTTTTTGAACATTCTTTACAGCCTACCCACAGTTTGCTTGCTTGCTTGCTTGCTTGCTTGCTTGCTTATTTATTTATTTATTTATTTATTTGCTTGCTTGCAGACTAGTAAACTTTATGAGCTTATTTATAAGGCAGGACCTTTCTCTACCATTTCCCACCTCCTTTTTCAAAAGCAGTACATGGATATATAATAGTACTTTCGGGGACTACTAATAATAGTGGCCATATTGGCTGGAGGATTCTAAAAGACATAGTAAAAAGTTACTTTTCCAAGCTCTCGTACATTCCCCACATTTCTTAGTCATGAGAGATTAGTTTCCTCTGTATGATTAGAGGGTTATCTTCTCAAGATTTACAAATATACAAGAGAAGCACCTGTGGAAGTGGGACAGGTATTCCTACAAAGCAGAAGATCCTCAGAAAGCAATGTGGACAGCATTTTAGGCTGGAAATTCTCCTCTCTCTTCTCCCTCTTTTTCTATAAAAGGTAATCATTTATTTCAGCCTCGGCACCCCTGCTCCCACCCTGCTAAGGTTGCCAAAGTTAAAACTAGAGACAGCTCTAATACCAATAATGGTCATGTAAAAGGGAGCATTTCTACAGGAGTTGCTTGTTGCACGTCAAATACCATATTGTGAAATTTCCTCTTCTACTCAACTGCTAGAGGAACTGAGGCCCTCATCAGTTTTCAATCAGGCAACCCTATACTCTGTATGTATGTGTATATATACACACTCATATATACTGTATACACATACACATACTATATGTATGTATATACACACCAAGATACACACACACAATATGTGTATGCATATACATGTACTGTGTGTGTGTGTATGTATACACACACACACATACACAGTGTATGTGTGTATATTGTATGTATGAATGTATATGTGTGTGTGTGTATGTATGTATAGCCTCTCCTGCATTACACTGTTATAGAGCTAGTATTCCACTTTCAACCTCCTATGGAATCCTGGGGTTTGCAGTTTTGGGAGGGGCATTTAGGATTCTCAGCCAGAGAACTCTTTGGCTTTAGTAAACCACAAACCCTAGAATTCCACAGGATGTAGAAAGCGGAATCATAGCACTGTAACAGTGTAATGTGGAAAGGCCCTATATTTCCTTCCTACCCTTTACTAGGTATTGTCACTTTCCTCAGATTTGTATGGATGCTTCATTTCAAAACAGATAAGATTCTGAACTATCTGGACACTATTTCCTAATCCAGTGTTCCACAGCCTGTTGCCCTCTATAAGTGCTGGATTACAACTCCTACCATCTCTAGCCAATATCTTCCTGTTTGCAGGAACTGCAGGAGTGAGGGCGGAACAAAAGCTTATCTCTTCTCTCTTGATCAGAGCATAATCACACTGTCCCCTGTGTGACTGGAGTGGTGAGCAAAACAGTTTCCAACAGCACCAATGGGAACATTCTCCCTGAGGACTCTAGCCATATTGGGGTGGTGGAATTTTTAGTTCTGATGCACTGAGATGAGAGCACACCACTCCTCCCTTTGTGCTCTTCTCTTGCTAAAAATCCTCTCTCTCCAGCACCTCTAACCATTTAAAGAATGTATATGATGTCTTAAGCATAAAATGGTACACACTGGGCCTCTCTTCTTCTTCTTTTTTAATTGTTTTTATTAAGAAAACCAGTTCTTAAAATATTTACATGTGTGTCTTATGGTTTTGGCATAATACATAACGTAGTCCATGGCTTAGGCAGACTTTACATTATGGGCTTCTCTTTTATAGCAAAAGCTTTTGAGTTTGTTAAGGAAGGATCATTTGATACCTCTGGGTTAAGGCCAAGACCAGCAAGTGCCAAGATAATCGAAAGGGCAATATTTCTCAGGGCAGCTCCCCATTGCACATTGATCTTAACAATATCATCAGTGAATGGAATGTTTCTTATGAGAAATCCAGCCAGCAACATACCTACATGGGAAAAAGAAAGTTGTATCAATGTCAGACACAACAACATTTGGAGAACTCTCTTTCTCTCTCAGCGTGCTAAACTTTTGATAAAGGATGACTTTTTGTATTAGTATAGGACATACGACTGCAGTCATTTGACTGGATAAAGAAAGAGTTAAATGATGAAAAAATTGCAAATCAGTGGAAAAATCAACACAGCCAAATTAGTACAAGAAACAATATTTAGACCCTTGGACCCCAATCTCAGAAACTGTTTTTCCTGACTTCTTGGGACCCCAATCCAGTCCTCTTCTCACTAGCTCTACAAAGGAGAAGAGAAGCAATCAGTTAGAACCTACTTCCTTTCAACAATGTTTGGGACCTTTACTCTCCAGCTGAAGACATATGCAGC
This sequence comes from Ctenosaura bakeri, assembly GCA_948474755.1. Taxonomy (NCBI): domain Eukaryota; kingdom Metazoa; phylum Chordata; class Lepidosauria; order Squamata; family Iguanidae; genus Ctenosaura; species Ctenosaura bakeri. Next base: position 158,124 of record CAOLHI010002252.1, read on the forward strand.
ACCACAGCTAGCACAAATTAATCCTTCCATTTAATGGGTCTGCAGTGTTAGGAAAGACTGCATCTACTGCATTTCTGTCCACTAGGCATCTGCTAGTAAAAGCACTAGGGCCCTGGTCAAGAACAAAGATGGCAACTCTAATACCTCAGATTTGCGCTGGTGTAGGCCATCAGGTTTGAATTATTTGTTCCTCACATTCTGGATCACACTGCACAAGATACAGGAGATCAATGACTAGTTTGCTTGTCTTTCCTTTTCTTCTTTTAAGGAAGAGGGCCTGGATTAGGAATGCGGCACTGTGGCACGATGTTGAACCCTTCTCTTTGTGCCCTACTCACAGTTTAAATCACACAGAAGTTGCTTATAGTAAAAGATTGTTGAGGGATATGTGTTTCTCTAATTCTACACCTAATAGCAGCTTCAACAGGAATTTAAATCAGAAGAGATTTAAATTGGTGGAAAAAAGTTTTTTAAAAATCCCTGCTTCCAGTGCTCTAATTCAATTCGGGCCCACTTTTGGAGCTGTGTTTAAGCAAGTCCAAAACACTCTGTATATTTTAAGTCCAAAACACTCCACAGAGCCAAGTTCCATGAGAAAAACCAACAGTGTTTTGCAGGTGATGCTCTTCTTTTTTCAATTTTTCTATTTCACAGAAACAGAAATTGCTGAAGTAGTGTTGTGTTGATGCACTTGTTGCGTGTCATACAGAATGAAAACTCCCCTCATTTGCTTGTGGAAACAAGACCAGCAGCATGTGAAAGAAAAGGTAGCAAACTTTTTTTTAAACTACAGCCATTAATGCAAAGCAAAAAGTATCTGTGAATACAAAGCAAACTGTTTTAAAACAAGGCAGCTTTGCTTTAGGACTTTTTTCTTTCTCTTATCCAAATGTAGGGTATCCAAACCACATCATATTAGGTTCCATCCATTTCAATAAGAGAAGCTCAAGTTAAATTAAATTTAAATGTTCTTACATATGGCTGGTTCATGCACAGAGTGAGCTTAGTAGGATTATAGCCATAATGATCTTGTGGTATATAACATCCTGCTGAAACTTGAGAGCCTGGCATTTTTCACCTGCACAGAATGAATTAGTACCGGGGAATTTAATGATATACTGTGAAACAAGTCAGTCATATGCTTCTCAGCATTCAGACAAAGCCTGTTTTTTTATTAGCTATGTGAACTATTCCCATCAGTAGGAGAAAATGATGCACAAAAACATTTCAGTTGCCAATAGGATATGAGCACATGAATGATGGACATTTCTACAAATAACGTACATTTACCTAGTGAGAGTATAATCTTAGTCTGGACACATCTATTGGTGCTGCAATAAAGTCAAATCTATTATCAATAAGATGATAACTATCTGCTAACTATATACATACCAAAAAGGCGAGGAAGAGGAGGTAGACTTGGTATTTTAATGAGCATCATAAGTTTGCCACCCAATACAGAAAAAGCATAGAGGAATGTAAGTCCAAAGAGATTTCCACCAGGAAGACACTCTTTACCTGCAATAGACCAGGCCACAGCCCAGAATAACACAATTGCCGCCACTAGAAGACAATAAAAAGAACATGTGGAAGCAAAGTCATTGGGAAGTCATTTGTCATTAGAGTGCTAGAACAATCTTAACATGCTTCTAGTGTTAGGCTTTCCAGTGGCATATGTTCTGAAATGTTCGTATACCTTGTTCTTTGACTTCATTTACTCTTGTACCAAATACAGTGGCTTGTTCTCACAAAACCTGTTAACAGCTTGGAGAATATTAGTGCTACACTGCTTCATTGCCACAAAAGCATTTTCACACTTGTTCTTGTTTACTACGTAATAAATATTCTTTATTTCTATGTAATAAATAACATTCTTTGTAAAATTGAAAGTAATCAACATTGACCATAACAAAAATGCTAAAAAATAATAAAATGAATGAAGTAGTGTGCCGGACCTCACAAGAAGGCTGGGAATCTCTAGGAGGAACTCTATCTGCCTTTTGGAAGGACAGCCTCCAAGCATACAATAATTTTACTTTAACAGCTATCCTCTCCTTTACAGGCGTCTGTTATAAAGATGTTTAGACATTTCTTCCAGGGACAAGTATGAATTTTATTGATTTATATGGTCTGGTTTAGGAGGATTTTTTCCTCCAGCATATTAGAAGAGAAGGCGTCTGTATGGTCATGACCCAGTTCCAACACAAATCTGCAGAAATGTACTATAGTGAGATTACACTCTTTTTTGGAGTTCACTCAAGGGTGAGAACATTAAGATCGGTCTTAAGAGCTTACAATGATGATTAAAACAATAAAGGCTAGAATGAAAAAGCTCAGTGAACTACAGTGCTAACAGAACAAAGTAGAACGGATATTAGTAATCTTGTCTATTTGCCTTAGGAAATAATTTCAATGAATTTTTGAAGGCTTTGGTTTCAGGCTTCTAAAGATTAACTTGATTTATCACACTCTTGTTTTGCTCCAAAGAGCTTAGAGTGCCCTATATATGATTCCCATGTGACTTTCCAACCAAGCAGGTTACTAGGCCAAACCAGCATAGCTTCAGAGGAAGCAAGACATATGAGCCTTCAGATTAGGGATAGGACGAATCCAGAATTTTCCAAATCCAAATCCAGATCCGAATCTCTGGAAGGTTCTGGGAATCCACAAATTTCATGAATCTCAAATCTTTTGAATCCTTTTTTTAAAAAAAGGTTTTAAAAGCAGGGGAAAGAAGGATAATCTTGGGCAAGACACACACGCTCAGCCTTACAAAAGCCTAGGCAAAGGCAAACCCCCCTCTGAAGAAATCTGGCCAGGACAAGTGTCACAGTTTTGCCTCAGGATCTGGCCAGATTGAAAATGACATGAAGGCCCTTTCTTCTCACTCAGGAAAATACTACAGTACCGAGATAATCCAGATCAAGACTGGATTTTCTTTGCGAAGCTCCTTATGGCATCCTGGGGTTTGTAGTTTGTAATTTGATGATGCACCAGCACACTTTGGCAGAGAAGGCTGTGACACCTTGTAAATCTACAAACCCCAGAATTGTGTCTGAAAGAGCTTTGCAAGGGAACTATGCAAAGGAATCTTTCAGCTTTCCTTGAAATCTCAAGACTGTAACTTCCAGTCAAGTCTCAAGTCCTGCAACAAGGAAGGCACTTAAAACAAACAAACAAACAAACAGCCTCTATAGGTTGTTGTGGGTTTTAGTCTCAATTCTGCACCCTGCTCAAGTCAAGTCTCAAGTCCTGCAACAAAGAAGGCACTTAAACACACACACACACACACAAGCAAGCCTCTAGTCCAGTCAGTTCTCTACCCTTAAGTCCTGCAAGGGACATTCAAGTCAAATCTCTAGGCCTGTGTCAATAATTCTCAATCCCTACCCTCCAGTCTCAAAGCAAAATAATAGAGATTAAATATCATGCATGCTCAATAAAGGATTCTGGAGGAAGCTACTGTTCACCTTGTCTGTTGTAGGCAACACACACTCCTCCTATAGAATAAGTTAGAGTAGAATCCCATCCTTTCCCAGCTCAAGTTTTTTGGCATTGTTTACCACAGACATGATGCTGCAACACAAGACCAAAATTCTGTTGTTTCTCCAGCTCTCCTATACAACTTTTCCAGTGGCAATGCTGCTTGCAGCTGGACAGAGGAAAAGGGGTTGAGAAGCATAAAAAGGCTTTGTAAAAGGGAGCTTCAAAATTAGTTAACTGAAGTATTCATGTATTCAAGACACAGAAACTAAGAGAGGAGGTAGCATCATGACAATCTTAGTCCCAGTGATATTGACCAAAGAAAGCTGGTGAAGGGGAAACTATGGCTGGCATGACTTGCATTCAACCCCTGAACCCTTTTTTCCACTCTTTGGAACCCCCTGGGACATTCCCACAAGCTCCTAGACCCCCCCCCCACATAAACTCAGTTTTGCTCCTCTCTCCTCAACCTCCCAACCCCGATCCCAACATTACCTTGCAGAGGGAGGCAGCAGCAGGGAGAGGCAGCACTAAGAGCACAGGCAGCAAGAGGGAGAAATCGCGGCCTCCAGTATGTGTGAGGCAAGGGTACAGGCAGCAAGAGGGAGAAATCGCGGCCTCCAGCATGTGGGAGGCTTTATGTCGGCCCGCCGGCCAATCACCTGTGCCCATGTCGGGTTAGGGAAACATGCAATGAGTGGGTTCCAGTGCACCATGCTTTCCTGAAAGCCCGCCCCGGCATGATCATGCCTGGGGCGTATGGGGAAAGATGCCATGGCAGAACACCCCCAGGGCAGGTGTGGAAAGGCGTGAGCAGCAGGATCTCACACTCTACACCTTTCTGATAGCCTGCCCCGCATGATTGTGCAGAGGGTGGGTGGGGAAAGGCATGAGGCCTCACAGGCAGTGGATTCAAAAGATTCCACCTGCCTGTTTTGGCAGATGGATTCGGATCCGTGAATCTCGAATCCTTCTCAAGGATTCGCAGATTCAGTTGGCCCATCCTTACCCTAGGGTAATGACATTGCTTCTTCTTTGGCTATTCTTTTGGCTTACTTAATATTAATCAGGCATTGTCACCTTTTTGCAAGCACTGCCTCACATCTCCAGAGCACTCCACATATGACAAAACAGGCCAATCTCTGTGCAAAGGAAAACAATCAGACCTTAGAAATGTTCATACTAAAAACCAGTGGATGAACAGTTTAGTTTCCCAGGACACTTGAGGTGTCTGTCTCTGAGCTGAAAGTGACCAGTCTTGAATAAAAGAACTTCAAACACAGATTACAAATAGAAACAAGTGAACAAGAATGCATCAAGAGGCTCTCCTAGTTAAACAGAGATTATTTTAAATCTCTCTGCTTATGCCATACTACATTTCAGTTCATATATATCTGCAATACTCTCTCTGTTGTATGTTTTGTAACATTGTTTGGAATATTTTTTTTAGTTGTAATTTTTCATTCACCATGAACTAAATGTGTGTATGTGTAGATTAAGCAGCGCTCTTATACTTGGCTTAGACAAAGATGTTGCTAGCATATATTTATTTATCTGCTGAGAGTATTTATGTTTCAATGTACTGTTCAGCATCCTTTGAACAATTCTTTAATTTAGATTTGTACCTCTCACCTCCCAGTGACTACTATTATGACCACCTTCATGCTAGAACCTTTTGTATTTCTATTACATTTCATGTACCCACACCACTGCATATGCATAAATCTGTCTACTGAAGCTGAACATACATTTGGAGAGATACAGATGCAGTCCACAAAAGCTGACATCAAATAAAACAAGTTAGCCTTGAAGTTGCCCCAAGATTCTTCATTGTATAATCTAAGTACTGTAATTTAAAAATAAAACCAAACTTGAAGTATGAGGGCCTAGCAAGAGTGAAGATAGCTTGACCAGGACTGGTAGCAAGATATTTAGCATCATAGGTAGCCCTCATGGGGACGTTTCAAACAAATAACTCCCTCTTCTGAAATGTATACATCTCTGGTGTTATGTAACAGACAATGTTAAAGACCAAGATTCTGTACGAAGCATAGCTGCAATATTGTAGCTATGCTCCATTTCCTGTTCCAGCTTATGAAACCCACGTAAAAAGCCAGTCAGCTGTCTCAAGCAATGGAATCTGGTGACACTGATAAGCAGGGTGCTGCAGAATGCTATCACCTCCTTCCAGCAAAAGTGACACTGCAAGTAGGAGGTAAACTTGCAGAGTCCTGATGCAATTGTTCAACACAACATTGTTCACTGGCAGGAAGGGGCTGCTCACATCATCCTGCAGCACCCCACTCACTAGCGCCATTGAACTCTGTTGCTCAAGATGGCTGACAAGTTTTTAAGGTGGGTTACAAGGATATTTTTAACTGTGGCAAAGATGCTGTAATTGTAATTGTGACTAGGAAACAATTACACAATTCTAAGTCCAATCTATGACATTGAAGCAGATTTAACAGGATGTCAACCATTATAGTTCAGCCACTTTCCTTTGATATCTCCAAATCTGTCCCACTCTTTAAAAAAACACTGGGCAAGCACTCCATATATGAAATCAAACAAGCCATTCTTCACATATCAGGTTAACTTCAGGATAATTTTTAAAACTTGCTTGTTTAAACAAAAATTCTGGATATATTCATTAAACAAATATAGTCCACTAGAAACCATTGCTTATCTTCACTTTTGCCTTAGTCTTCCTGCTTGTGTCTTTTTACATACCATTTGTTATTACTGAAGCAAGAAATCCATGTGGTGGACAAGCACATATTTGCTTCAGTTTTTTTGGAGAATCTTCTGCTTCATCTAGAGGTTCCCATACTTGCTGCTCGATGTCGTCCAGCAGAGTTATCTCTTCTTTTTGTTCATTATCACAAACATCTTTGGAATCCAAAGAATTGGCTTCCTGAATTTAAAGAAATATTCTCAATAACTTGTTCAAAAGTGGGAAAATCCAAAGTAACTTGTTGTATTTTTTCAAAAGGAAAACTGTGTTAAGTTTGTTTAATAATAAAATGGGAAAGGGGGTATGAAGGAGCACTGGCAGCACCTTTGACAACAACTCTACTTCAGCAGGAGCATTTGCCCCATGCTGTGTGTCCCATTGCAGGTTAGCAGTTGTTTGAGAGTGAGAGACTATCTGTAAGCAAGTAAAGGACTGCCAGCCAGAGCCTGGGACAGAGTAGTATTGCTCTCTAGAATTGGTTGTAACTCACTGATAATTCATTTGAGATGTCAACAAGTCGTGTTCTCTCGTTTTCTGTTTTTGGTCTATAGTAGATAAGTTTTTAGTGCTGTGTTGATTTGTGGTTTTCCCCCTCTTATTGGGCAGGTGTTATATTTGAGAAATGCCTGTTGTAAATCTGTGGGATTTGAGACTGTTCCTGTGAATCTGAGCAGATGGGATTGTACCAGAGGGTTTTACTGTAAGTGACAGATTTGGTAGTGGGGGCTGTGCAAAGAAAATCCAGTCTTGACCTGGATTATCTCGGTACTGTAGTATGTGGCCATGTGGGATTAATCCACATTTTCCTGCCTGTGTAGAAAGAGCCTTCGTGTCATTTTCAATCTGGGGAGATCCTGAGGCAAAACTATAATAATTGTCCTGGCCAGATTTTTTCAGAGGGAGGTTTGCCTTTGCCTAGGCTTTTGTTAAGGCTGAGAGTGTGTGTCTTGCCCAAGATTATCCTTCTTTTGCTTGCTTTTTAAACCTTTTTTTAAAAAAAGGATTCAAAAGATTCAAGATTTGGGAGATTCGTGGATTCCTAGAACCTTCCAGGGATTCGGATCTGGATTTGGAAAATTCTGGGTTCATCCCATCCCTAGCTATAACATGAAAAGGGATCATCATCATGCCTAGTATATTTTGTGGAATTATGTGGAATTCAGTGACAGCTGATTCTAAATAAATGTGCCACAGTATCCAATTTCTGTTTTCTTCTAAATACCCAAAGAGCCAATACAGTTATAAAAGTTCTTAATGGTAAATACCTGATCTTTTTCACAAATGGGGCTAATTTTACTTCCCATACTTGCAGATGTGCTGTATCCTTGCTGTTTGCCACCATACCCTCGAACGTGCTCAACAACCTAAAGTCAAAAAATGTATTTTCTAATTAACACATTTCCAAATGTAATACATCCTACCTCTCTAGTATCTCTAGGCTGGTACCATTGTGCTTATGGTACCCATTAACCCCCTGGCTCTTTTGATTTATATTAAAAAACATTTTAAATAGGGATTCTACTCCATTGGAAAGTGCCACCTTTCACCTTTATCACCATTCTTTTCCAGGAAGCTTTTGTATTTCATGTCGCCCTTGTAAACATTTTTAGAAAAATTGAGACTGATGGATGACTGTATCCTAGTGCTTTGTTCTGAAGTGCGGCCAGCTGCTTGGATGTGAAATGTTAGTCTGTGTTTGGGTGGAGGGGAATGAAGGGATGTTTTTTGCATATGTACATGTGTGTGTTTCAGTCTATCACCAGTGTTTTTTCTGTGAAACTAGTACAGTTGGACCTCCACATTTGTGGGTTTAACTTTCATGGATTTGATTATTTGCAAGTCTCTACAACCTCTGCCACCCCAAGTATTTATTTTACAGGGAAACCTTCCCTCTTGGCAGCTCCGATAAAGCCACACTGCCCTTTAAAAACCCATAGCTGGTCTTCCTCCTCTTTCACCAGCTGCTGCTTAGGCAGCTAAGGACAACTCAGAGTCCAATTTTTCAGCACCACAAACCCTCTCCCAATCCCCCACCCACACTCAAGGAAGGAGTTGGGTGAGAAAAAAGGAAGCACAGGAATACTATGCCCACCCATCCCCTCTCCCTCTCTTGATTTGGACCCTGGGTGCCTCCTTACCCCACCATGCCTTCGCCCTCTTCTCATAGACACACACACACATTTTGATATTTGCAGTTTTTCCACTTTTATGGAGGTACTGTGCCCCAACCCTAGCAAATGTGGGAGGCCACCTTCATTCTATTTTGTGCTGTGGGACAAAATAGGTACTTTCTTATGTGGGGTTCAGTCCTCAATTCTGCCTCAATTCAGGTTTTTGGCCATGTTATTATGATTTAAATGGACTTTATTAAAGCTGATTTCTGTAACCTTAAGTAAATACCTGGTGAGATGCGAGTTTCTTAAAGGTGATGCACAATTACAAATAATTCTAATGAGAAAGAAAAGGTGGGAGGTGTTTAAAGAAAACAAAGTGAATGTAAGGAATTTTCAAACAAATGGAAATTTAAAAGGGACATATACAAGAAATGGAAGAAGTGGGAAATCACCAAAAAAGAAAAGGAATAGACAGTAGTTGTAGGAAAGAAGTCAAAAAAGCTAAAGTGCAGAATGAACTTCGGGTTCTTAGAGGTTAAAAATTTTATATTCAGAGCAAGATGAAGAACAAGGACATAGGAGGGTTCTTGTGTGGAGAACATGGTAAAATGCTAATAGTTTTTCACTTTGGCATCGTCACAACTGGCAGATGTTGAAGGGAAGAGGGGATGTCAGGCATAAGCATAAGAGGGGGCAAATAATTCTAAGGGGAGAATTGAATCAAAGGGGGTGAAATCCTGCAGTCTGGGCAAGGCAGATACATCAGACTAGGGGGTTTAAATCCCACACCAGGCAATGATAGATTTAACCCCATTTTTGGAAGATACAGCCATACAGCCAGATATCTAACTCGCATCTTTGGCTACTAGCTCAGCCTTGGCATCTCCTGCTTCTGATAACCTTGGGGTCCTGTGTCCCTTCTAACCTATTGGGTGATACTTGATTTATATACTTACTTGCTCATGAATATACCTCATGAATATTCATATTGTATGTAGATTTACCTAATTAGCATGTGGTATACTTGCATTAAGGTTGTGGCCAACTTCACTGTCTCAGTGCAATAGAATTACCAATGTAGTAAAGGGACTGAGATCCAGCATGGTGCAGTGGTTTTTGAACATTGTACTATGACCCTGGAGACCAAGGTTTGATTCCCCGTTTAGCCATGGAAACAACTGAGTTATCTTGGGCACATCACACCCTCCCAGCCCCAGGAAACTATGTGATAGACTCGCCTTAGGGTTGCCATAAGCCAGAAAAGACTTGAAGACACAAAATAACAAGGGGACTGCAGTCCAAAACAGGTAAATAGGAATACATAGCTACTTTAAATGAATTCCAGTCTCCTGGATCATATGAATTGCATCCAAGGGTACTGAAGGAACCTGCAGACATAACTTCAGAGCCTCTGTCAATAATTTTTGAGAATTCTTGGAGAACAGGAGAGGGCCCAGCAGGCTGAAGGAAGGTGAACATGAGAAAGAGGACCCATGGAATTACCAATCAGTTAGCATGGCATCAGTACCATGAAAGGTTCTAGAACAGATTTTTAAATAATCTTTCTGTGAGCACCTACAAAAGAATACTGATTACTAAACCAAGGATCAGATTCTCAAAAACAAGTCACATCAGATTAATTGTATCCCTTTTTGATAGAGTTACAAGCTTCATAGATCAGAGGAACGCTGTGGATGTAATATATTTTGATTTCAGTAAGGCTTCTGACAAGGTCTTTCATGATATTCTTGCAGACAACCTATTAAAATGTGGACAATACTACTGTTGGGTGGATTTGGAACTGACTGACAGACCAAACCAAAAGAGCGCTCACCAATGTTTCCTCTTCACCCTGGAATAAAAATCAATTGTGGTGTGCCTCAGGATTCTATCCTTACCTAGTGTAATTCAACATCTTTATAAAAGTCTTGGATGATGGAATGGATGACATGCTTATCAAGTTTGCTGATGGCACTAAAATAGGAGAGGTAGCTGATACTCATCAAGATCCAGTATACTGTAGTGGTTTGAGTGTTGGACTAGAACCCTAGCAACCAGGGTTCAAATCCCAGTTTGGCCATAAAAACCCACTGAATGATCTTGGGCAAATCAGATTCTCTCAGCCTCAGAGGAAGGCAATGGCAAATGCTATCTGAACAAATCTTCCCACAAAAACTTTCTGATAGTTTGCCTTAGAGTTGCCCCAAATCGGAAACAATAACAACAAATTAATACTTCAGAGAATACTTCAGAATCAGGATCCAAAATGACCTTAACAGATCGGAGAGGCGGGCCAACACTAACAGAAGGAATTTCAGCAAGAAGAAATGTAAGGTACTATATTTAGGCAGGAAAAGTGAAACGAGCAAATATTGGATGAATGACAGCTTGCTTGAAAGCAGTACACAATAGACCGCAAGCTAAACATGAGTCTGCAGTGTGATGTGGCAGCCAAGAAAGCCAATGCAATAGGCTACATCAACAGCATTACAGTGTTCAGATCAAAATGAATGAGTAGTGCCACATGGGTCTCCCTAGTCAGACCTCACCTGGAATACTATGTTCAGTTCTGAAAACCACAGCCCAAAAAGATACTGACAAGCTAGATTGGGTCCAGAGGGCCCAAGTCCAGAAACTAAGCCAAATGAAGAATAGTTTAGGCAGCTGAGAATGTTTAGCTTGGAGAAGACTGAGAGGTAACATGGCAGGCATCTGTAAATATCTGAAACAATATCATATAGAAGTGGGAGCAAGCGGTTTTCTGCTGCTCCATAAACATAAAAAGATTACAAGAAAAGAGATTCCAGCTAAATGTTAGGAAGAATTCTTTACTGTAAGGGCTGTTCAATGGTGGAATAGGCTGCCTAGGAGAGCGGTGGACCTTCTCTGGAGGTTTTCAAACAGAAGTTGAATGGCTACCTCTCAACAGTGTTTTCCTTGTGTATCAGTGCATGACAAGGGGTTGGATCAGTTGGCCTTTGGAATTCTGCCTACCTCCATGATTGTATGAAAAAAATGTAATAAAGAAATAAACAATAAACTCTGAATATAGATGTTTCACTGGGTTAGAGAGCTATCTGCTTTCCAAGTACTAACCAGGTCTGACCTTGCTGAGCCTCTAGGCATATACAGAGTCTGATACTTTCAGTGTAATCATGTGCTCCTCATGGTGGACTGCAGTGCCCAGTATTCTTGACCACTGGCTATATGGGCTAGGGCTGTTGGAACAGGAGGACCATAAGATTTCCACCCTTGCAGTAGCACAGAGTTTACTTGGGGGTACGCTCCAAAAAAGTTAAAACAGTTTTAGAAAGCCAGTCTTAAAATGTTTTAATACAAACTGATCGACTTTCCATACTAGACTGTTATAGCGCTATGATTCCACTTTCAACATCCCATGGAATCCTGGGGTTTGCAGTTTCGTATGGGATGTTGAAAGTGGAATCGTAGCGCTATAACAGTCTAGTGCAGAAATGGCCTGAGTTTTGGCTCAAGAAAAATGTTTGCTGTATGTTTCCTTTGCTTGTTTTTTTGTAGGTTTTGATTACAAGCATGTAATATGTCACTGTCTATTTAACTAACTACATGTAATGTGGCGAGGGAAAAAAAATGTATACCTTTCCCACCAATTCCTAAGAGAAGGATGGCAAGGGCGACTTACTCGGGAGCAGGTCCAAAGCAATTCAGGCCATTTCCGCACTAGACTGTTATAGCACTATTATTCCACTTTCATCATCGTATGGAACCCTGGGGTTTGCAGCCCCTCCCAAAACTGCAAACTTCAGGATCCCATAGGATGCTGAAAGTGGAATAATAGCGCTGTAACAGTCTAGTGTGGAAATGGCTTCAGTTGGGAATGTTTACTTTTGAAGAGGGCACTGAAAACAGTTGTAAAACGGCTTCAAGGCCTATTAGTCTCTCCTAAAGCCGGTCGCTTCTTTTTCAAGACCACCACGAGGCGGAAGAATAATCCCTACCCAACGAGGGGGACCGCGCAGTTGCGGCTGCCGGCCAGCCGAGGGCAGGAGGAGCTGGAGGGCGAGAGTAACGGAGCGCTACCGACTCGATATCCCCGCCTGAAAGAGGCCTTCCTCTCCCTTCAGGGCCCTGCTGGCGAGCGACGAAAAATCCACCCCCCCGCTAACCAGTTTTCATTGGGGAGAAGGCGGCGGTGTTTCCCGTAGCCGGCATGGAGACGCCCCTTTCACGCTGGTTCCTCTCTCAAACCCAGTCTCCTCCCTTTTCCAACGCGAGGCCGCGCCTGGAAGAATAACGGTCCCATCCTGCGGCCGGTCGGGTTGCCAGTCACGGGAGGGGAGAACCCGACAAGAGAGCGAGGAACCGTGAGAACGAAGCGGCCGTGTGGGCGTAGAGAGCGGTGTTTCCTCCAGCATTGCTTTTGTTGGTGTGAAGGAAACGTTCTCGGGGCAACGACCGGCGGGGGACACGGTCCTCGTTTCAAGATAGCCAGTTTTAGTTTAACGTTATCTCTGTTGCGAAAGCCCAGCTTTTCCCTATTTTCTCGAGTGGGGGAGGCGAGCAACGTCAAAGAAGGTTATACACCCGTGACAAGGGACGATATTTGTTTCCTTCCCTCATCCATATTTTCACACTCATCGCCTCACGCTTACCCGCCGCGAGACGTTTTGCTGCCTGAGGCAGAGTAGAAAATGGCGTCTCTCCTCCCCCCACTTCCCCCCCCAGAGTCAAGTACATCCCAAGGCAGTTGATGCAGAAGATCTGAGAAGGCAACTCCCTTCTTTGACATTAAAGGTGTTGCCGCAAACGAAGGTATAAGACTATGGTGCTGTGATAGGGTCGCCATAGGTCGGAAGCGACTTGGGAGGCACAAAAACAAACCAAAATCCCCTTCAGAAGAGTGGTAAAAGCATTTAATGCTGGGGCTGGCTTAAACAGCCAGGTCCCTGATTTGATGTGCTACTCTTTAACCACTGCACATGTGAAAGTTTGACGTTAGTGTATTTTAATTATAATGTGTTTTTAATTGTATTTTAACCTCTGTTGTAGCTCGCCTCCAACCTTGAGGAGAGGTGGGTAACAATTATCAATTAATTAATTACTGCACCTGAGCATTTTTTCCTGAAGTGGGCTTAACCCATAGGCATGTACAGGTGACATAACTTATTTCTTCCCTGCTTTCCCCTGCTGCCATTTCCTTTCCCCTTACTCTGTTGTTCTCCCTGTGATGAGATTTAGATTGCAAGTTCCTTAGGGCAGAAACTTTTCCCCTTGTATTCTGTAAATGCCATTATAAAGTAATGCCATGATAAAGCGTTTGAGATTCTCCAGGATTTTTCTTCAGCCTTTACATCAGTGGTTCTCAACCTTCCTAATGCCGCAACCCTTTAATACAGTTCCTCATGTTGTGGTGATCCCCAACCATAAAATTATTTATTATTTACAATGCCTCCCCAACAGCTTGTCCCCCCAAAAAAAAGAAAAAAAAAACCTTGCAAGCTGAGTCGCCCAGTAAGTCCATCGTTTCGCACTATCTTCATAGAATCATAGAAATGTAGAGTCGGAAGAGACCCCAGGGGCCATCCAGTCCAACCCCCTGCCAGGCAGGAACATCCTCAAAGCACTCCTGACAGATGGCCATCCAGCCTCTGCTTAAAAACCTCCAAGGAAGGAGACTCCACTACACTCCACGGAGGCAGCAGATTCCACTGCCGGACAGCCCTGACTGTCAGGAAGTTCTTCCTGAGGTTCAGGTGGAATCGCCTTTCCTGCAGCTTGAATCCATTGCTCGTTGTCCTGGTCTCTGGAGCAGCAGAAAACAAGCCCTCTCCCTCCTCTACGTGGCATCCCTTCAAATATTTAAACATGGCTATCATGTCCCCTCTTAAACTTCTCTTCTGTAGATCTGTATTCTTTATTTTCCTTTCTTTACTCTTTCTTTCCTTATTTTCCAATGGTCTTAGGTGACCCCTGTGAAAGGGTCATTCGACCCCCAAAGGGGTCCCGACCCACAGGTTGAGAACCACTGCTTTACATAAACATAAACAAGGGGAGGACAAGATGGGGTGGGGGGGTGAGAGGAAAACTGTAATATAGCTCTTATTAATTGGACTTCCATATTGTAGTTTATTCATAAGTAGGTTATTTCTGCAACTGGATAACAGGATAAGAGCAATAGGAGGTCTCAGCAGGGGCCACTCAATTCTGATTTTAATCCTTTGCAGTGTGAACTGTTAAAAAAGAGTGGATACTACACTTGTCATAAAAGTTCTGTTGATTTACAAACCCTTTATTTAACATGTGAAATCTTGTTTCAAATAAAAACAATTACTGTAACAAAACAAAACAAAAGCCTTGGGCACATCACAGTCTTGTTAATCAGCGTAGACTACTATTGTCAGTTGTATTTCAACTCTTACAATCCCTTCCCATTGCTTATCATGGGAGAGGCTGATAGGAGTTGAAGTTCCAAATATCTAGAGGGTCAAAGGTTTCCTGCTGCTGGGTTAAATGAAATTGTGTTGCCACAGGGCCTTTCTTCTCAGAAGCAGGTTCCATTTCTGAGGAGCAACTTAAAAAGTAGTTTGTTTTATAAAATAATCCATACATAGTTTTTATGCATATATAGATTTTAAAAGAGAGACCAGGAATCCCTGTTCAGTTGTGGAAATCCCCTGGGTGACCATGGGCAATTCACATTCTCTCAGCCTCAAAGGAAGGCAAAGGCAAACCACCTCTGAACAATTCTTGTCAAGAAAATCTTTAGGATTGCCATAAGTTGAGAGTGTTTTGAAGGCACACAACAACAAAGTTTTTAAAAACCATACAGTTAAAAAACATTTCCCCATTTGAACAAAACATAGGCTCAAAATTTACTGTCTACGACTTTCCCCCAAATTAATAAAATGTTATTTGGAGTCTAATTATCTGACAGTCTCACCCTTAAACACATTCATTTTTTCCCCATTATTCCTATATCCCATAATCTAGCCCATCAGGGTGAGTGGAAGGTAGATCTCTAGATGTTTTGTGCTTCGAGCTGCCATCAGGGCCCTGCCAGTAGAGCCAATGATGGGGGATTATATGAGTTTAAATCCAAAACATTTGGACATCCTATTTTCTGGTCCCTTAATCAATTCTGAACCATTGGCATGTTGGTCTTCCTTTGTGTTTAGCCAAAAATGTTATAGTACTACTGATATGAGCCGGAGTATCTCAGAATATTCTCATTTCACACTGATAACAAATATATTCATTAGGCATAAGTGGGTCTTTAAATTTATTTTTTATTACAAGTATCTATAAAAAGTTCAAACAGCAAGAAGGGAAATGGGGAGATGCCTTTTCTAAGACAATGCTTGATGCCCAGTACCATTAAAATATTTTTAAAACAAAATGATTTCAGATTACCAATCATTATTTGAGGCTGCAAACCTTTAAATACTTACCTAGTGGTAAGTCCCATTTAACTGAGTTGGATTTACTTCCAAATAGATATGGATAGCTTTGTGCTGTGTGGGGATTTTAATTTGATAAAAGCCCTAATTACAATTGTTTTTGGCTCCTTTGGTTTTAAAGAAAAACAAAAGCAGCCTCCTAAAATGGTGGAAGACTGTTCCATTTGTTACCACATACTATCTTCGATGAAAACGAATGAACTGGGATTTTATGAGCTGTTCTAAAATCCATGATCACGCTCATTATTATTGTCTTCCAGTATTAACCTTGGGAGGGCCAGAATGGTATAGTGATTTGAACAATGGACTATGACTCTGGAGTCCAGGGCCTAATTCCCTGTTCAGTCATAGAAACCCACTGGGTGACCTTGGGCACATCACAAACTCTCAGTCCCAAAAAACCCTGTGATACAACATCTTAGAGCTGCTGTAAGTCGGAAATGAGTTGAAGGCACACAACAACACAACCATCAGTCATATATCTTCCTGTTCCAAGACATTTGTCTTGGGAGCCATCTCAAATGCATCAGACTCTCCTGTTAGTTGGCATTTACATCTGCCAATCAGGCTACTAACTGTACTCTAGCTGTCAAATTGTATACCTGACTTACAGATTTTGTTTGGGGCAGCTATTCTTCAGAATTCCCCTATCAAAGTTGAATATCAAGTTGAATACTGACTTAATATGATTATATTTTTCTGTCAGTATCTGAGTTGCTGTTTTAGCAGGATCTCTCATGTATTTTATAGGCCTTTGGACTTCTGCACACCACTACTGGATATGTTGATTCCTAAAAAGCTCTGAGTACCAATTTAGTGTGATGTGGGGAGGGGATCACTCCCTAATACTTCTCTATACTGACCCACGTGTTGCCATTTCTTCTCCTGCTGTTTGTCCATTATCATCTTCACCATTTGCCTCAGTAGTTTTGTTGAGAAGTTGAGGCCCTGCTAGGCCAATTATCAGAGCTCCAATCGGAGCTGTGATCAAGATTGCCAGGAAAGCTACTGTCAAGACATCCATGCCATATTTTTCTAACACTTCATCTTGTTGAGCTCGTGCTGTATCTAGAGCAACAGAACCAATTGCAGCCTGATGAGAGAGAGAGAGAGAGAAGAAGCTTGTTATAAAGAAAACAGAGTCCTTTAACTTCTCAGCTTAGAGTTTCTCTGAGTTGGTATTTGGAAAAGAGGGGCCATTAGGTTTAAGCTTACACAGTATGGTACGCAGATAATTCCATGTCTGCAAAAGATATGGGCATGCTATAAATTTTGGGGTTCATAACTGGAAGTCCAAGGTCTGTGAACTTGGTACAAAAAAAAATTGCATTGTTCTCCCTTTTGTTTCCTTCTTATTACTTAGCTTCTTATCATACCACTTCATTATGCCAAGTTATTCCATTTGAAAAACCACTTCAGCTGTACTCAATGAGTGTTGACACTATGCATTGTATTCTTGCTGCATCTGTGCTGTAACAGCGAGATTTTCTGTAAGCCACCATGGTGTAATGGTTTAAGCACTGGACTATCACTTTCAAGACCAGGGTTTGAACCATCACTCAGCCATGGAAACCCACTGGATGGCCTTGGGCAAGTCTCACTTCCTTAACCTCAGTGGAACACAAAGGCAAACACCTTCTGAACAAATCTTGCCAAAAAGGCCCTGTGATAGGGTTGCCTTACGGTCAACATAAGTAAATGACTTGAAAGCACGCAACAACAGTTATTTCATCTGCACTAATGCCATTATCACTGCTCTGTTTGCCCTGTCTTGTGCTTCACGATTGGTAAGTCTCATTTAAAAAAAAAAAAGCTCTAACAATGCAATTAGAGCACAACACCATTACAGCACACCCATCACTTTCCAGATTTGGCATTAAGAAAAATGAACCACACCATTCCCCACCATTTTTGATACCTTTTCTCATGTGAAAAACAATGGTGGAGATCACATTAGTCAGTTGTTTCAGGTTGTCCTGTTCAAAAACTGTTTCATCTGTACTCATTAAGCCATAACAATGCTATTACAGCATGACATTATAGCATTATTACACTATTTAAAAAATTAAAAATTAATAATAATCAAAAATAATTTTTGAAAAAGTAACACTGTGACAGTAACACTATGGTGTATTGTCCTACAAGAAAGCAGTGGAGGAATCTTTAGAAAACATTCTATCTGCACAGTGGCTTTCAAAGGCTAACTGGTCAGGATTGCACTGTTATTGAACTATATCAGCAAACTAGGTATATACTGTCTATTTACAAATTAGAAAAAAACCTAAGAAGCATCTCTAGAGTATAGAGCACAGAAAACACAGCTATTCTCATAGAAAATCTTGTCCTCCCCTCCCAAACACTGGAATTAGTCTGAGGCGTCAGATTTCCTTGGGCACCTCCAGAGGGACAACCAGACGATGCCAAAATCACACCCACTAATTAACCATTCTCTTAAAGAAGTGGAATGAGACATCCATGCTCAAACTGATTACTGAATTGTAGCAGGAAAGGGAGTCATTAACAGATTATTTCCATCATGGAAAAAAAAATGTGCATCCCCAATGACAATACAACACAACGCTGGGAGAACAACCATGTTGAATGCTAAGACAGACAAAAGTGAGATTAAACCACTGCCATCACAACATAATGCTATGGTGTGATAAGGAAATCAGAAAATTGTGTTTACATGCATACTTCTGTGGAGGGAGTCCAAAGTGTTAATTTCATTGTCTTTGACTCACAAATGATTAGGAAGCACTGCTACAAAGGCATACTGTACCTGGACAGTTGCTTTGGGTATCCATGCCAAAGAAATAAATATTTTCTCCTTGATGTTAAAGCCAGCAAAAAACACCAAGAGGAATGTGGCCATAATTCGGACTGTCAGTCCAACAAGTAGTGTGGCCACACAAAGCCCTGCAGCCAAGAAATACAAACAGAAAAACAAACAAATGCATTCCTTTTCATAGTAAGATCATGGTTAAACCACAGGTCTTGTATCCCAAAGCAGTGGTTCTGGTCAGCAGATGGTGCAAGCCAGAAGCCATGTTTGTAGCTCTTTGTTTCTTTGTCAGCCAAGCTGTTATTTGGGGAAACTTTCTGTCAATGGAAATGCTTTTTACAATTCATCACTTTATATCTTGCCTTTCTTCTTTAATTCAAGAACTTAAGATAAGTGTTCTTGTTCATAATAGTTAACAAATGGACTATAATACTTCATGGCAAATTGATATTCCTTCCTTGCAGGTATCTTTGCTGAAATTTATCCTTGTAAAGAACAGGTGAAGAAAAATGTATGTGCATAGGACAGCACAAGTACAACTACACCAAACACTTAAAAAACAACAACAACACACTGGGAAACTGAGTAAAGGCAATGTTCACCTGCACTGCGGTGTCCTCTTTGTCCAGACACTGAAAGTGCAATGAGCTCACTCTGCTTGGGGATAGGGAGGGGAAAAGGGAGAGCAACGGCCACTGATAACGTGACTGCAGCAATATTGGAACTGCAGTGGAACGACACCATTGCATAATAGTGGAAAAGCAGCATGATTGCACCATTCATGGCTATTTCCCATGAATGAAATGAATGAAATGAGAGAACTCAATAACAATGGGAATGCAATTCAGCAACAGGAGTATGACAATGGGTGATAAGGAGACAGAAAAAATGGAACTAAGCCAGTGCAATCGTGAAACAACCAGTGTATGATAAAGCCCCCAGTTGATGCTACAAACCAGGAAGTGTACAATTTGAATTCTGCAACTGTCATTAGCTTCTTAAAAGTCCTTACAAAAAGTTAGTCTTTCCTACCTTCATTTCTCCAATATGAGACTACTGAGAAAGAGGACCTCTTGCCTCCCAGGAAGAACATCATGGCCCCATTCATTGGCTGGATGAGGGACAACTGCACGGCACTGCAAGTTGCTCTGAGAATTCTTTAGTCAAAAGTTGGGATTCTTGTAATCCTACCATATAAGGCCATTGTCATATATAATATTATGCTTGTGACTTTCATTAATTTTTCTCAAGAGAAATGAAAGCTTTTCAAGTTTTGGAGAATATACTCCATTAATACCCTTTGAGAAGTAAGCTAGCCACAAATTCATGAAATGGCAGGTAGAGCTTTTCTGAGAAGACTTACCAACAGTTTCAGCCTTAAGAGATGCAACAGATATTTCAGCTCCAATTAAACCAAAAAGAAATGGTTGGAAAATCTCCCAGGCAACTGCAATAATTTTTTCTACCTCTTTCTGGAAAGAAAAAAGGAAAGGAAAAGAAAAGAAAAAAAGAAAGAAAGAAAGAAAGAAAGAAAGAAAGAAAGAAAGAAAGAAAGAAAGAAAGAATGAGTTCATGTACTATTACAAAAAGTGCTTTGGTGTCACCTGCCAGTCTTTAAAGTTTGTATAATCAATACCTTTCATAATATCTAATATGAATTTATAAATTAGTTGACCTAATGAATGCAGTTATGGGAGGGTAAAATGGGGGCACCATCCTTTAATAGGGATTCTGTCCCCCATGAAATTTTCCTTCAGTCCCCAAATTTATAGCACTGCAGTAACTTAAAAACTTAAGTTGAAAATTTAGAAATACAATTTAGGCATCCAAAGAAAAGGAGCAGACAAGGTTACTGACACAATGCAGACACAGGAAATACGAGTTCTAGATGTGGAAGATTTTCAGTGTCTCGCTTTCTCCAATCCTAGAAATCTGGGGGCAGAAGGAAAATTCCATTTGGAGGGGCAATTCCCGCCCCATAGCTAAATCCCTCAGTACAGTCTTGTTTCACTCCTTACATTATCTCATTTCAAACATGTAAAGGCCTGAAAAGATTATTCTGATATATGACACTTCAGACTCACCTCTCAAAATGTTTTTCATCAATACCAAAAATGCTAAGTTGAAATATTTTTGAAAGCTAATCTTTCATTAGATTTTTTTTTCTGCTCAGAAAAAAATGCTTTTTTGACCTACAGTTCCAAGAATATCCCAACAGTACACCTCAGTTCTGGAAAACATAGTTTTAAAAAGAGTTCTAAGCTGTGATTCCGAAGTACAATTGTCTACACTCCCAGTTTCAATCTGTGTTCACTAGAACACAATGGTCCTGATCTCACTCTAGCTATTTGCAACAAACAGGGAGGGAGAGATACACGATAGACATCAAAGGATACATTCAGGCAATTGAACCTCACAAACATGCAGGCAGAGAAATGCATCTGCCTCAGCTTGTGAACATGTGTATTGGAGGTCAATACAACCATTTCTAAGCTTAAGCTAAGGATAATTAACTACTATAAAAAATACTACTGATATTGTTCATCTCTTCTTTTTCCAGCAACCTGAGTGTTGTTGCTGTGTCCTCAAAATGGCTCCATACATACAGAAGAGGAAGCATCAGCATAATGTGGTAATGCTACTTTTTTGGACTACAGCTTCCATGCTAGATGTAGAATCTGTGAACTGTAGTTTTTTAAAAAGTCATTTTTCCAATCTCTGGCAACAGCAGGCTTAAGAGGCAGGAATCCCAAGCCAGCAGATATACACTGAATCTTTGCAGGAAAGCAGAAGGTGAGAAAGGAATCCTCAAAACATGTCATGGGGGGGGGGGATGGAGTATTTGGAACGCTGAATGGAAGTGCTTTACACTGCAATGTCTCATTTCCCATCCATATTCTCAAGTCTAAAGAGCTCACCACATGACAGTGTTATACTATAATTGCACTGTATTAGTTCCATCTTTGCCTGGAGCTTATTGAATGATGCTGTGCTGTCCAGTACTGTCCTGTGCTGAACAACCTTTGGGCCCTTTGGAAATTGATTCTTTTCCCACTGGAAGCTATCTGTCAATCACCTCCTATCCTGTCATGGTTTAGTAATAACTTTGGGAATCAATGTCTCAGTCCGCACTGTTGTGATATTAGAAGAAAGGTGGGCATGATGTGACTGTGGATTCCCCAGGGATCTCAGCAGGGGAAACCAGAGACTACTTCTGGTTGTTGCATTGGGAGGACACTGGTATCACCAAGAATTTCCAGGAGAAGCACTGTACATTCACTCTCTGTTTGCCACAATTTATTTTACATTATTTTACATTACACATACACACATAGTGCACCCTCTGCTGGTGTGACATCTGCAAACATGAATGTGATGTAGCATGAAGCCTCATGTCTCATTATCGTCAATAGATGCAACGGGCACAGGCTTGCTCTGGCACAGGTACACACCTTTTGCATCAATTGATGATAATGAGATGGAGCATTCACATTTTTTGTTTTAGGTGAGTGTTCCTGGACTGCAACTCCTGTATATATGGAGGGTGCACTCTGTGGGTTGTGTATGTGTGTATACATATATATCAGATAGTGTAATAGTGCAGTTCTGATGTAATCCTATTTAAGGATTAATACCCAGAGAAACCAGGGGGTTCAGAAAGAAGTTGGAAGAGTAAATGAAGAGTCCATACACGAAAGTATAAAGAGTAATATAAAAAAGTAGAACAAAGTAAGTGTTGGTTCATGGGAAAAAAGCTTAGAAAAAATGGTGAATTGGTGTTTTCATCTTCCCAATCTGGGTGAAGAATGGGGGACTCCATAATATAATTATGCAATTGCGGTTTACTGCTTTTTAAAAAAAAACCCAAAAACAAAATAAAACACCACCCATGGAGCAAGAGATGAAGCAAAAACTTGTTATTATGGTACTTCAACTGCAAGAAAGCAAACACTGGAACACCGCTGAAACACAAATGTGGTGATAACCTACATTACCATCCTGCTACCTTTTCAAGGACAGGAAAAGTGGTTTCCAAGTGGAACAACCCAAAACAACTGACAGGTGTGATAAGCACCTATATTACAAAATCTATTGTTGGAATCAAAGTGGTATCACTCACTTTCTGATCAGACCATGCTATTCCAGCCAGAAATGCTAAGACGATAGTGCAGAGTCCTCCAGTTCCAGGGAATCCAAAATACATGCTGCCAAAGACAGCAAACATAGACAGAGCCATCACAAAGAATGCTCTCTTCCATACAAGTGATTCCTAGGATGAGGGAAGCAAAATGAAAACAGAGGTCTTCACAAATGTCAGACCATAAATGAGAAGAAAGCTGAAACAGAACAAAATGTAATGGATTTGCAATTCTGCATAAGTGAATCTAACTTGCTAGTAATCTACTTTATTTCTATCAATTTAACCTTCCCTCACCCACTTTTATAAATAATTTTCAGTCAGGAGATGGAGCTTATTTTAGGCACAGAAAATGTAAGACTAATCCTTGATGAAATTTTTTTTCATTACCTGATCCTTGCTTGGAAAGTAGCGAACAAAAATTCCTAAAAGGCCTCCAGCTGCTATACCAACTGCAACTTCTAGCAAACCACGGAGGATATTATCAAGGGTGGAGCCTGTTTTAGAAAGAAAAGCAGTGGGACCAAATGAAATTTTGAATCATTTCCTTGACAGCTTTTATCAACATTACTTTGACTGTGAAAGAAAAGACTAAAAGTCTTGATTAACTTTATCCAAAAAAGCAACGCAAAGAAGGATGGAAAGAAATCCAAAGGCCATTTAATTATGGCTGTCTTTCCCAACCTAATGCCCTCCAGATGTCTTGAACTACAATGTCCATCACTTCTAGCCAAGATGACTAAACATCAGACTAGTCAGGGATTATGGTCTAAATGAAGCTGCTAGTCCCAACTACGTTAAGCCTACTGAACTGATGTCAGATAGTAACCTCTGACTTATGTAAATCTCATTGATTTCATGAGCCTAGTCTGGTCTAGCTGGAGGTAGTAACTGGATTTAGATCTATGGGAGCTACACAGAAGACAACATGGTTTTGGGAGGCTACTCTATGGCAATGCAGTTTTCACTTTTCTCTAAGCCAGAGGTGGAGGACTTGAGGGCCAAATTCAATTTCAAAGGAGTTACTGAGAGCCACATTACAGTGACAGGCCAAAGGAAAAGACTAGAATCCAAAATACCAGTATATTATAGCTTAAAGCTCTTACTTCCAGGAATGAAGCCTGAGGAGAAGAATTTCAAACTTAAGCTTGGAAACAAACAATAGGGAAGGGAGTGTGGCTACCTGGGGAATCCTAAAGAGCTGGAGGAGGAGGAGGAAGAATTTTGTTCATTTGTATCCCACCTGCCTCTCAATAATGAGACTCAAGGCAGCTAACAGCATATTTAAAAACAATACAGATTAAAACAATAGAAAATCTTACAAGTTTTATATACTTATATTTTTATAAGTATAAAAATTATTTTAAAAACAATTAGACAATTGATAAAGTTAAAAACTTCAAAATTCATTAAAAGACAACACACAAACCTTAAACACATAGCATTAAAAGCCCACCTGTCAATTTTGAAAAACATGATGGCATAAAAATGTTTTAACTTGCTGATGGAAGGGGAGCATGGATGGGGCCATGTGGACCACCCCAGGGAAAGAAATGAGAGCCCAGGAGAGGTGGATTTGGCTGCATGGTCTGAATTTCCTCATTCTTGTTATGAGCCTACATTAGTCATAAATCTAGACCACATAATGCTACAAGTGGGACTGAATAATATGTTTTGATGTAAAACATCCATGTAACTGTTGTTGTGTGCCTTCATGTCACTACTGACTTACGGCAGCCCTAAGGCAAGCTATCATGGGGGTTTTGGGGGCTGAGAGTGAGATGCCCAAGGTTGGGGCTGAGAGTAAGATGCCCATGGGTTTCCATGGCTGAGCCGGGAACTGAACCCCACTCAAACCACTACACCATACCGGATCTTACACACACCATTTGAAAGTAGCAAACTGGCACATCAGTAAGGAAAGCATGTGGCTCATCTGTTATGCGGAGTAGCTGGTTACCTGAAGAGAAGGCTATCCCTAAGCAGGTATTGAAACCTGTGATGGCTAGGATGTCATCGAAGCTTCCAGCAGCCATTAGCAAGGTTGGGACACCCTTGTCAACACCATATCCTCCTGCCTGTAAAACCAACATTGAAGGGACCACAACAGCAGGAGACACCGCACCTAGAACAAATCTGAACATGCACAGTATCAGCTGTTTGTTAATGTCTATTTTCTCTGTAGACTGTAGATTCTGTGCTCTGTAGGTTCAGGAAGAGAAAGCCTCTTCTAAAATGATATTTGCAGTCTGCTGTTTTTCCTTCCTTACTAGTACTTGTATTTTTTAAAAATTGTTTATCTGGGACACCTTTTTGTTTGATCAGTTTTTGAAGTGACTGACTGACTAATACAGTCTTAATATGAGTAAAATATAGTGAGTGTGTTTTCATAACTCTTTTTTTCACCCCAGAACAGCATTACACTACATGTACCTCTTAAAAAGTACTCAGCATCTGTGGAGCCCTTGGTGTTCCTTACTTGTACTTTAACACTGCGATGCAAATACCACAAGACAACACAGTTTGGATCAATTTTTTTACAGCACAGAGCTTGGAAAAACTGCTATCTAGAATCAGATCTTTGAAATTACAACACTTATTATTATCACCCAGGTAGCCAGTTGTATTCGAGAAAAGTATCTTTTCCAAGTAACTAGTTGTAGCCCCTCAAAACAACTTTAGTTTGTCTGAAAACAACATATATTGTGCGCCACTTCCATAAAAGAGGGAAGGTACCTTCAGTTCAAGAAAAAGAAATACATTGTTTATAAGTTGGGGGAAAAAGCAGCTTACCCTAACATAAAGCCCCATTGCCAAGGCAGGTGCATGAGGAAGTGAGAAAGAACAGCTGCTATACATGCTTCAATGAGGCAGGGTCCCATGCTCAGTCTTAAACAGACGGCCTTTAATTTTTTCAGAGCCTGAGAGATAAACACAGTGAGAAATAACCAGGATCTTTTCAGATCTTCTCAGTTCTGCATAACTTTCATAATATTGCACAAAAGAAAAGTGCCTAGATCCAAAGAATGCAGTATTCATCTTTTTTCCCAGGACCTACAAGGTTCTTACTATTTGGGGAAGCTGGGATAGGAAACTGTAGTAAGAATATTATCACCAGAGCATGTGGAGTCAGAAACAATGCTGGCAGCAGAGTACTAGAAAGGAACATTTCAGGGATCTAACTCCCATAATCCTGAGCCAGCATGGTCACAAAATGCTTATTATGCTGAGTGGATGACTCTGGAAGTTATAGTTCAAAAACATATCTTTCTCAGGCTTTCAGTGTGATAGAGGATTCTCCACTAAGCTGATCTTACAATAGACACTTTTTCTAAAGTGTTGTTTAATATGACAATAAACCTGACACTCAGATTCTGATTTATGTTCACCTTCAGTTCCAATATTTCCACAAGGAGGAGCTTGGAAATAAGCACTTTCATTTTAGATTAGCCTTGTCCTACTGTATAGTACCTAAATTTTGACAAACCATGGTTAATCTTAATAATGAAAAAGACAGTTTCAAACCCCCGTTTATAATTCTGCTTGTTTCAACTAAGTATAGTTAAAAGTAATCACAATTTAGGGTTCTCTGACAATTTGCTAAATGGTAGTTCATTTAAGAAAGAACATTAACTGCTGATCTCCCTGCAGCCATGCGACATGGAGAAAGCAAGAAGGGAATGTACAGGACCAAAGCCTGCAGAGGTTCAGTCTCATAACTTTACACCATGGTTTGTCATTACATCCAAATTCAGACAAAAGTATATTTAAACTACTGTCTGAAGACAGCTCGGAAATAAAACTGAAATTAAGAAAAGGCCAACAGCCCACAGAAACAGTTCTGTGTGTGGAAACAAGAATTTCACCTGCAGATTTGTTATTCTCCTCATGCATTTTGTGACAAACTTAAGCCTTGGGCCATGTTTCTTGATGGCCTCCATTAATGCAGGTTTCTCACATGTAGCCGTCGTAAATAAGACCATAGATAGGTTCATGTCCCTATTCTAGAACCAGTGTGGTGCAGTGCTTAGAGTGCTGAACTGGAATTTGGCAGATACAAGTTCTACTCCTCATCCATCCACGAAATGCTTAGGGTCTTACCACATCAAGGTGTCATACCACCAGAGCAACATGTTATTCCTGGTTTGGGATCAGTGCTATCACATGACATCATTGCTCACCAGCAGCTATTGCATTGCAATCTGTTTGAAATGTGCCCTTTTTTCATGCTATAAGAAGTAATCTGTTAATGATGCCTTTTCCTGCAACACTCCAGTTAGCTATGGGAGTGTGGTTTCCTCATAGCGCTTCCTTCTGTATTTGATCCGGTAATGAGCATGGTGTGGGCATTCCCAGCTTGTCCCTCCCTTAGCTACTACTCCCAAGGAGATCTCTGCCCAATACCCTCCAGACCAATCATGAGGTGGGGGCAGGGAAAAAGGACTCGGCACTGAGGCTGTAATGTGTAGGGAAGAACAGTGCAAATGATGCTACTCATCTGCAGATGTTGAAAAGATGCGACAGAGAGCATTAATAATCTGATACCATCATGGGAGTGGCTATAGTGGTATTCCAACGGAACAATGCCATATTAAGGTATGGTGTGCTAAAGCTCTTAGTCTGTGAAATGGTACTCCCCTGTCACAGCTTTATCATTTTAGTCAGAATCACACTCCAGTATAGTTTTCCTGACCATGGCGTTTTGCATACATCAAGCAAGGCCCATTAGATACTCCACCTTTGGGTCAAGGCCAAGGCCAGCACGGACCAAGATAACTGAGAGGGCAATATTTCTCAAGGTTGCTCCCCATTTCACATCAATCTGGACTATGTCAGTGACGTATGGGATATTTCTGATGAGAAATCCAACAAGCAGCATTCCTACAGTGGACAGAAAGAGGTGTCTTATTAGGGAACAGGCAGTGAAAATATCTGAAATGCTCTGAACAAAGTTAGAGGCTTTCAGCGGTGAGTTCTCTACTCTCACAATCTTACAATTCCCCCAGAAAAAATTCATCTAAAAAATCTAAATGTGACAAATAATTAGCACGTCCACCCTTAACTTTAATGGGCCCTGTATTAAAACATGCTTCAAAGGGCTTAAAATTTACATTATGTTATGATCTTAAAGAAAATTTGTATAAAATGATATATCATTGGTATACGACACCTGACAAACTGTCTAAGATGTATAAAGGAACTGCGTATACCTGTTGGAAATGTGAGGGACCTTTTACCATATGTAGTGGACTTGTGAAAATTCCCAGAAATACTGGGTGCAAATTCAGAGAACTTTGAAAAGTAAGGTTTGGTTAAAACTGGAACTGTTTCTTCTAGGACTGACAGATGAACATTTTGAGAAGAGCAATGAGAAAGTATTCCAATATATGATTATGGCAGCCCAGGGATACAAGAATAATACTCTACCGTCTAAGGAAAAATGGATGTTAAAAGTGAATGATAATTTTTCTCCTTTGATAAATTTGATAAATTTTCTCCTCTGACTGGAGAATAGTCATTAGCCAGCTTTGAGAAAGACTGCAAATCCTTGATAGACTTTTTGAGAAAAAAGGTGAAATGATAACACTTGGTTTGGGTTGTCTGTTAGAAGAGGTGTAATATCCAGTTTATAAAGAGTGCCTATGAGATATATGTGCTTAATCACAGCAAAGATAGTTGGAAGTCACTTCTTGATAGATCTGTAGTTTATGTAGTAGCAGGTTTGCTTGTTTTTTTCTTGTGCCTATTTCTTTTTTAAATTGTATCTGTGCCTGTGTTTGAATTATGAGTTAGTATTTTGTTGGTTCATAGAATCATAGAAATGTAGAGTTGGAAGAGACCACAGGGGCCATCAAGTTCAACCCCCTGCCATGCAGGAACAACCTCAAAGCACTCTTGACAGATGGCCATCCAGCCTCTGCTTAAAAACCTCCAAAGAAGGAGACTTCACTACACTCCGAGGAAGCAGATTCCACTGCCGGACAGCCCCGACTGCCAGGAAGTTCTTCCTGAGGTTCAGGTGGAATCTTCTTTCCTGCAGCTTGAATCCATTGCTCCTTGTCCTAGTCTCTCGAGCAGCAGAAAACAAGCCCACTCCCTCCTCAACATGACATCCCTTCAAATATTTAAACATGGCTATCATGTCCCCTCTTAACCTTCTCTTCTGCAGACTGGTTAGTTAGATAATGATTATTAATTTTTTATTTGTTGTCTGTAGTTTGTTATTCATTTGCTGATAGGAGTGTTTGGTGTAATATTAATACACGTAATCTTTAATATAGAGAGCCAGCATGGTGTAGAAGTTTGAACGTTGGACTACAATCTGGAGCCCAGGGTTTGATTCCTCACTCAGAACCCACCCCTTGGGCACATCACAGTCTCCCAGCCCCAAAACCCTGTGACAGGTTCACTTTAAGGTTGCCATATGTCAGAAACAGTTTGAAGGCAAACAATAACAACAACACATTTTGAATAAATTTAAAAAAATTAATTGAATGAATTAAAATGTGCCTCTTCAATCATAGCTTGTGATTTCATACCAACAGGGAACAGAGTAGTCACATGGAAAAGAGGACAAGGATCCTGTATTTTAATGTCCAAAGGTGTGGCTTGTCATGCAATCTGTACCTGCTGAAATTTCTTCATCTGAACAACCATTAAAGGTACAAGTCATGTGACCATCCTAGCAGGTTATGATCTGATTAAGGCTGAGTCCTTCTGTTCTTCACAGATCAAGTCTATGGCCATTTCTGCCCTAGGCTGTTATAGTGCTATTATTCCACTCTCAACACCCTGTGGAATTCTGGGGTTTGCAGTTTACTGAGGCCAAAGAGCTCTCTGGCTGAGAATTCTAAATGCCCTTCCCTAAACTGCAAACCCCAGGATTCTATAGGATGTTGAAAGTGGAGTAATAGCACTAAAACAGTGTAGTACGGAAATGGCCTATGTAACATTAAAATGATATTATACTATCTGACAGTAACATACTTACCAAGAAGTGGAGGGAAGGGCGGAAAACCAGGTAATTTAATTAGACCCATAAGTTTACCACCAATTATGGCAAAAAAGAAGAGGAACAAAATTCCAAAGAGATTCCCACCCGGAAGACACTCTTCGCCTGTAATAGACCAGATCACAGCCCAGACCAGCACTATTCCTGTCCCTAGAAAAAGACAAGAAGAAAAGAAACACATCAGCAATATTTCTTAACATTTATGAATACTTTTATAAAAGGTTTATTAGGGAAGGATGATTGGCAATTAGAGCAGTGGAAGAAACAACCTGCACTTGTAATTTCAGTATTTTTGGAGCCCCCATTCCCTGTAGGGCTTCTTTTATTCTGTGAAATGCTCTTGTTTGTTGGATTGAATTTTTACAATCCAAGATGGACCTTGTAAATCAACACTTCACCAGCGTGCAACAAGAATGGGAGTTTCAGACCAGAGTGGCTGCTTTGTTAGCCCCTTGGTAGAATTTAGAGAAACTTTAATACTTACCAGGGGCCTTTCCACACTACACTGTTGTAACACTGTGATTCCATTTTAACTGTTCCACAGTTGCTCCTACGAAATCCTGGAATTGTCAGTTTAGAGAAGGGTCTTTGTAGTTCTCAGTCAGAGAATTCTAGTGCTTCACCAAACCACAAATCTCAGGTTTCCACAGAATGCAGCCACGGCCATTAAAGTGGAATCAGAATGCTATAACTGTCTAGCATGAAGGCCTCTCTTGTCCTCTCAAATCATGTACTTGCTCAAATCATGTACTTGCAGCATAGTTGAGAAACATTCCTTTTTTAAAAACTACTGTCCTAGCCAGCACAGCCCATAGCTGTGGGAGCTGTAGTTCAAAAATAATAACTCTTCCAGGCTCTGATGTTCCATTTTCAGAGGCACCAATTGTTTTGCAGTCCTTCTAAGGGCTTCCTGAAAAGCCTGTTGGTGAAGCTCAGACAGACCTTTAGAAAATATAGATCTGATGGGAGTGTTATCATAAGTGTAAGGAAGCTTTCACTCTGTTACTGTGTAATAATGCTCTTTTTGCACAGTGATTTAATCTCATGTTTACATGACAATGCAGCCTCTGACTATTACACGGTATAGGATCGTGTCCTATGAAAGATGCTGTTCTAGTGCTTTGCATTCTAAATACTTTAATAAAATTAATTTGAGCTCCCAGTAGTTTCCTCCTCTACTAATTCCACATCTGTACCTTCTGTAATATTGCATCACCTATTACTCCCAGTTCATCCACTGGGCCTGCTAGATAGTTCATAACTCACACAGGTAATTGAGAATGATTAACAATTTGGTAACAATGATGAAAGGGCAAGTTTTGTCTCCGTGGAGAAAGCTCTGGGAGCTTCTATAACAGGTATGGATTTATATGTCTTCCCAACGTTGGTGGTTCACAACTCCTGTGATTCCCCACCATAGATTGGTTATACTAGCTAAGGCTGATGGAAGTACCAGTTCAACATCATCTGGACATTTTCTCCACACCTGATCTAGGAAGAAGTCTTCCAATCTTTGAGGGAAAATCAACTAACCATGGATGCTCAGGTTTTTTTCTTCTTGTTCAGAACTAGGCCTTTGCTGTGCCCAAACCTAGCTGCTTTTGAGCAGCTCTGACATTACGCTCATTGCACCCTACTGACTTAGGTGCCTCGAGTCCTTAATAATACACTTTGCCTGAGTAGGAGAATAAAGCACCTCTGTGTTTGTCTTTGGACACAACCTTGTTTCAATGCAACCCTGAGAATGTAGCCTCTCTATGACTGTCCACTTCGGGGTGCGAACCTGGCACAGTAATTCGTAACTGGAAATTATACTTAGAACAATAGAACAATGAAGAAAAGTCACTGAGTGAAGAAAAAAAAACCTATCTGCAACAAAATATGGGTGTTAGAAGATTATTTGACCCAAGGAAAGAATTTTCAGATAATTCAACGAGTATTTACAGGGACATACTCATGCCTGTCTTTCTCCAGCAAGCTCATAACAGCTCATAGTGGGTTGTGAACCAGTCTGATGTTCAGACTAGTTTTTTAGGGACAAGTTTGCTTTGCTTTATCAGTTTTAGCTTGGCTCAAGTAGCACAGGTTCATATCAGAACTTGGAAAAGTTACTTTTCTGGATTATAATGTGGCCATCCTAGCTGGGGAATTTGGAAGCTGCAATCTCTAGAAGTAACGTTTGTGCTGCTTACATACTTCCTAGATCACTCTCTAGGCTATGCAAATTTGCATGCACCACAACTTTTCTGGCACTTGTAAAAGCCTGTTTTTACCTGCAACATTCCATTATCATGATATTTACAAAATAATGTAATTAACGTACCATGGTGTTTATATACATGCATGGTTACCTGTTTCCTTCTTTACAACCACTGATTTTCTTCCAGTCTGCAAAAGGAGTAAGTAACCAGATATTTTTGACTACCACTCCCAGCATTCCAGGCAACCATGTCAATCCCAGAGCACTCTGGGAGTTGTAGCCCAAACCCATCTTGTGGGTGCCAGGCTGGCTAATTTTGTTTGAGAAAACAGATCAGAAGCTGGAGTTAGTAGACGGGGAGTCAAGAGACCTTGAGCAACCAGGGTCTGTTTCCACCTCGGAAGAGGCAATAGTACTCATGACCCCTATAAGTTCCCAGCTGTATGAAATGGAATATATTAAAGGGTTTTTGTTTTTCATTAAGAAAAAAAGAGGCAATAGTGAGAACAATACCATTGCTGATAGCTGTTTTACTAGAATTCACATAATTTGAAAAATTTATCTTTTTTGGACTACAGCTCCAACAGATAGCATAATCTGTAAACTCTGTGAATTCTAGTCCAAAAAAATAATTTTCCCAGCCTCTGGGAATTCATAATTCTAATGAGAGACACAATAACCTAGTATAATTTAAGATACTAACAGGACAAAGACAGACAAAAAATGGGTTTGAACTGGAATGACACATACTGATACATCATAAACTTCTCAAGAGTACTGAATAATCTGGATTGCAAACACTGTGGTTAGGCATGGGTCGTTATCAGGCATAATAAAGACTAAAATGCATGTCTGGTGGAGGGTAGCATGTGCAGGCCTATTTCTGTCTCATTAACCCCATCTGAACATTTGGTGATTAAGAGCAGGCTGAAAAAGCAAATCCATAAAATAAATATTCACAACAGCAAATTTAACAGGACAACTTTCCCTCTTCATTCTTGCATCAGCATTTATACCTCTTTTCTTTCTCTTACGTACCATACGTTACTATTTTGGCAAGTATCCCTTGTGGTGGACAAGCACAGATTTGCTTCATTTTCCCCAGTGTTGTTGAATCAGTCAGAGGTTCTTGAGGTTGTGGCCCACAGCTACTCAGCAGAGCTGTTGCTTCAGTTTGTATATTACCATCGACAGCCTTGGAGTCTGAAGCAGTAGCCTCCTGAATTAAAGCAAAGAAACAATCTCAAGAGCAATAATCTACAGGTTTCCAGTTAGGTGCCAATTAGCTAAGGACCTCTTCATATTAAGCCCCTTCTTACACTAAAGAAGGTGGGTCTATACTAGGGATGGACAAAGTGTGACCTTCACATTTCTAGAGAATATGGAGAAAAACAACTACCCAAGTCATTGGATTTAGAGATGTTTTCAGGGAAGAACTCTCCCAAGGAAAGCAACTATGCTCCTCCCCTTCTTATTCCTAATAATTCCAACACTCAGAAGACAGCCATCATAAGGGGAGCTGAAACCTAACACCATGGGTGGAAATCATGTGCCCTTACAGATGTTTGTGATGTTCTTATTATGCATCTTCAACTCAACTAAACTTATGGTGACCCTATCACAGGATTTCTTGGCATGATCTAGTCAGAAGGGGTTTGCCATTGCCTTCGACTAATGCTGAGAGAATGTGACTTGTCTAAGATCACCCAGTGGATCTCCCTGGCTAAGCAAGGATCTGAACCCTGGATTTCCAAAGCCTGAGTCCAGAACTTGAACCGCTACACCATGCTGGATCTCTAGATGTTGCTAGAGTATAAATCCCAGCATTCATAATCAGTGGCAATGATGCCAATGATGCTGGGAACTGCAGTCCACCAACATCTGGAAGGTTGCACGATTCCCACCTTTACTGTTATGCTAGCTACTATTTTCTCTTCTAACTGGATGAGAAGCCAGTTGGCACTTTGTCTGCTTCTAATATTCTAATATTCAACCTCATCATTAACTCAAAGTTTCTATATTGTTATTGTGTACCTTCAAGTCATTACTGAATTATGGAGATCTTAAGGTGAAACTATTATGGGGTTTTCTTGGCAAGATTTGTTCTGAGAGGGTTTGCCTTTGCCATCCTCTGAGGCTGAGAGAGTGTGACTTGCCCAGGGGCATCCACTGAGTTTCCATGACCAAGCAGGGATTTGAACCCTGGTCTCCAGCCTCACAGTCTAACACTCAAAGCACTACACCATGCTGAGTCTATGTTTCTATAACCAGAGGAGAAACTCTTTTCTTTCTCCACCAACAAATGTCTTCCTTTTGCTTTGTTCTCAGGCTGTTTCTGCCTGGTATTTTGCCAGGCTTTCTACAACACTCATTTCCCACCAAAAGCTTACTGTTGTCCTTTTCTTTTAAACACTTCTTCCTTTGTGCTCTTCCACCTTCTTGCAGTTGATCTACTGCCTCCACTCCAATATGTTGTGTTCCATTTTCCATTCAAAGCCCCAAAGTCACCATTCTGAAATTATGTTTCTTCCCAGCACCATCACTTATGTCGTTACTCATGCACTCACTATGCCCTATGGAATTTGGGGCTAGCATGTGCTTTCCAAGTTCAGTTAAGGAACACCTGAGTTTGCAAGACCTCAGCAGGGCAGCTGATGATTAGGAATCTTGGATGTCTCTCATTCATCGGGTAATCATAAGGAGAAGTGGACTTCACAGCAAATAACAACATTTACTTTCCCCTTACAGCACTAGCTAGATACATATACTCTTTTCTGAGTATTTTTCACTATTACCACTTGTTTGATGAGAAGGAAGGAATGTATTGGAACCTTCTCAACCTTTTGGATGTAACATTACTACTCTATTGATGTATCTTTGGAAGCCTTTGCTTGGCTTTTCAAACACATATTTCAACTAATCTCCATAAATTAGTTATTAGTTAAAAAACTTGAGTGCTAAGATTTGAAACACTCAGGGCTCAAGGTTTTAAAAGATACCATAAGTGTCTGAGTTGTTTTAAAACTGAGCACTCAGGACTGTAATCTGTTCTTAAAAAGCATTTATTAACAGTACATTTATTAAAACTGTAACTGACTAGGATTTATCCTGTGTGACAAAAAGACAAGGCTCTGTTTACATTTACTGGTGTGGTAAGATGGGGGTTAACTGAGGCTCTTCACAAAATGCATAGCTGCATAGTTGTTGCGTACAAGGGGCACACATTTTATCTGCAGTACTATTTATAGCAGAGCTTGTGAAAGTTACTTTTTGGACTACATCTCCCAACATCGGGCATACAACCATGGCCAGCAAGCTGGGTGTAAGGTTTCTGAGAAGTACAGTCTAAAAACTAACTTTTTCCAATCTTTGAGCTGGAACAAGCTCCACAACGAAACCCTTATGCAGTACTATTATACACCTGTCATTCAGTTTGTTTGGAGGCTTTGTTTCTGCCTAGTTTATTCTGTAAAAATCTGGCAACCTACTAAGCTTACCTGATGCCTTGTTTCAGTCTGGAAATCTCCCAAAGATGTTGCCTCCCGAAGAGCTTGTGCTGAACTGAACTGTCTACAGAGCTAGTCATGTGATCTGAGCTGTCCAAAGATTAATTCTCTGGGACAAAAGACAGATGAATCTAATACTGGCAAATGGGAACAAAGTCCCTAGAATCCTGCAAACTGTAGTATGACACACGCTACCACTCAAGTTCCGAGAGAGACAGAAGAAGGGAATGAACAGGAAAGACAAGAAGTCAATATAAAGAGATAGAAAGACCAGCAGGGAGAGAGCGAGAGAGAGAGCGAGATTTGGTGATTTGTAGTTGGAAGAACTACAAGACCTGTGTTCCACTGAAAACAAAGAAGGAAGAAGAAGTCACTTGGAGGCAGAAGGGGAACTGAAGCTGCTGGAAACTTGTTCTGGAGCACTGACTATTCAATGTGAAGCTTATAGTAAGCAGAATCCCTGGCTTTAGAAAGAGTTCCTAGCTGGCCTGGACCAACATAATGCCTGCTTCTGTATGGAGGTTCTGACAGGGATGGTTATCCTGCTTTATTTGAATACAGTTTCAGTCCAGTCACTTCAACTGCTAATCCTTTTGCCCTTTTAGTCTAAACATTCTCTTTGTCAAGTTCTTGCACTACTTGCTAAATCTCCTCCTGGAAATTCCCAGTTCCAAGCCTCCCTAGTCTCGTGTCATTTCCAACCTGCCTTTCCCTTTCTAGCAATTCCCCCATGCCTTCTCTAATTACTGTACTGTCTTCATCCTCAACCACTACAGACCCTCCCTGTAATAGTTCAGGGGAAGGCAGAAGATAGAGAGCCAGCATAGTGTAGTGGTTTGAGGGCATGGACTCAGGATAACCATGATTTCGACTGTCACTCAGCCATGGAAACCCACTGGTTGACCTTGGGCAAGTCTCTCACTCTCAGAGGAAGGCAATGGAACACCTCCTCTGAACAAATCTTGCCAAGATAGACTCACCTTAGGAACACCATTAAGTCTGAAATGACTTTAAGGCACACAATAACAAGGCAGAAGATGGATGATAATCTAGTTGTAGATCTCTGAGTGAGTTGTGCTAAATCAGCCAAGCTTTCCGATAACTGTTTTTACCTAACAGATACAAAAAGTCATTTCATCTTGGGTAAGTCCTGACCTAATGATATTTATCAAAAACTGGCAGGGAACCAACATTCAATTGGGTGTAGATTTGATTGTTTTAAACTAAGAAAGAAATGACCAGGCAGCCATTATTTCTTTAGACGCTGAGAAAGCCTTTGACAAATTTACTGGTCATTTATTTTCTCAGTACTGGCTAATTTGGGTTTTCCTTAAATAAGAAAGAAAGAAAGAAAGAAAGAAAGAAAGAAAGAAAGAAAGAAAGAAAGAAAGAAAGGAAGGGATAAAAATTTTTAAAATCAACACCAAGAGCATGGGTTATGACTAATGGTTTTCTCTCATCTTTTTTTATACTGAAATGGGATACAAGGCAGGGATGTCTGTTGTCTTCTCCAATATTCAATTTGTGTTTGGAACCCTTAGCATATGCTAGTGTTCATTTCATAGCCCCAGCAATCAATCTCTGTTTTGATCCAGCTGATTAATAATTTTGGTAAAATATCTGGGCTTTCAATTACCTGGTCCAAGTCACAAATACCATCAATGGGAACCAAGATCGATTCTAGCATATTTAAAGTATGGCCGTGTTGATACTGCTTAAATTCTTATTACCTATTTGGGTATAATTATCACTAGGGACTTATCTCAGATGAATACTCTTAATATAAATAAGCTGATAAAAGATATTGCACAAGATTTCAAGAAATGGGCAGGCTTATAGATGAGTCTATTGGGTAAGTTAAACATGATTAAAATGGATGTTATACTTAGAATTGTTTATGTGATTCATGGAATTCCTCTACTTATATCTTGCAAGTATTTTCAAAAACTAAATGTATTGTTTAAGAAGATTTTTTTTGGGGGGGCTCATCTCCTCCTAGAATTTAAATGAAAAAGATGCAAATTCCTATTAAAGGGGGAGGGTTCAGTTTTCCAGATCTTCTTGCAGACCATCAGGAACATATGTTATCTTGTATTAATTTTTGGACATATCCACTTAAAGTAAGTAACCCACCATGGTCAGCCTTGGAGTTGTCATTTCTGTTACCTCTGTTCAAATGGACAGTACGTGGGTTTCGTTTTATAAAAAAGGGTTGGCTCTGGAAGGTGGGCTTCAGGGTTCTAGTAAAAAGCAAACTAGGTTCTGCAAGGCTGAAGTTTGTATGATCCTTATAATGACAAATACCTGAATGGCCTGATTCATAGGAATGCCATGCCTGTCCATGCTGGCAGAAGGTGCTGTCTCCTCATTCTCTGCCACTTGATCCTCTGCCATTTTGAGTGACCTAAGATTAAGAACATAAGAAATTTTTTTTCTCAATAACAAATAATCCCATGTCTTTTTCTTTATTCTTTTCAGATAAATTTCCAGAGCTTGCAAAAGATTACATCTGGGTCTTTAATTTCCCAAGTGGTCCAGCCAACATGACCAGTGGATTCTGGGACTGGTGGTCCAAAACAGTGACTTTTCTAAGCTTTTTATGTTTCAGTAGCATTACAACCTTCTTAGTATTGCTCATTTTAAAAAGGATTAGTAATTGCCTACTTGGACTTCAACAGTCTATAATAATGTTTTCCAAGGTTTTGATCACCACCCAGCTATTCAGTGTGAACTGTGGAAGTGCCATATTCGATTTTTATCAAGTTTCCCTTTAGTTTGGGCAGTCCTTCATTTGGAACATTTGTACACACTTTTTTGCTTGAGTAGGTCAATCAATAAAGGGGCAATACAATCAAGGCTAACAGTTCCATAAAACAGTGAATTCACCACATAAATCTAAAATAAAGTATTAATAAATCCATATCAAAGCATGTCTCTGCTGTAAATTTCTTGCAGCAAAGTAATGCATCTGTTGCACACCTTACCTGGGGTGTGTGCATCTCTAATGCATTTCTACCCAATGAGACAGAAGGTAGATTGAAACAAAACGGAAACTTCCCATTACACTACTGTTGTGCCTCTGTATCCAAAGCATGAGAACAGCTACTGACAGGCTAAGTAATACAGCGTTAAGGAGAGTTCATTGTGCTTGGCCGTCACTCAGTCTGCAGTATCCACTGATAACTTGCATATGTGAAGAAACCAGCCATGAAAGAACTTTTATATCAGATGAATCCATCATTCCAAAGACAACACTTCTCAGGGGATGTCATTTGAATGTGTTTCTCTGTCGGTTCTCAGTTTAAAAAAAATATGAAATGAAGCTGTATGTACTTATGTGTAAATCAATCCTTAGAATATACCTGCACAGCCACTTCTCTTGTTCATATTTTAGCTAATCATGATGTATGTAACCATGATTGAGAACAGGACTCTTCCCATAATGTGCGGAGATGAGAGAGAATGGAACAGAAAATATTTACACTGGGTCATAGCCCTCCACAGTCCTTCTCTGCTGTGTAGACAGACAGACAAGGGACCTCAGCAGATGGAGTGTTCTATACACAAAATTCAGATGTACTTTTAATCTGACCTCACTTTATGTAGCGCCTTCTCATTGCTTGTTCCTAAACTATGACACTTCCCTGTTAAAGGAGACCAAATTTGTTTCTTCTCTGTTTTCCTTCTGCTAGCAGGCAAACACATTTTTTTTCAGGTATACCTTTGGCATGAAGAAGGCCCCCACCTTTTAATGCCTTGTTATCTGATGATTTGTTCTTTTGACACTTCCAAATTAAGGACAAGATCCATTATTTGACAAGGGTTCTGCTCTTTTATCAGTTCTTCTTGCTTACAGAGGCTCACTTGCAGCCGTTCACACATACATGTTGCTACTAAAGCGAGCTGACAGTGTGTGTGTGTGTGTGTGTGTGGTGCTAAGCCATTAGAGAGACTTTGCAAGCAGCACGTGTTCATTGGGTTGAAGTGAGCCTCCATAAGTCCTTCGTGCTTCCTACACTACAGTACATAGTCTCTGCTTTTCAACCAGTTCCATTTCCTGACAGTGCTCTGATCCCTAACCTGTCAGATAAGTGGGAGAAGCCTATATACATCATCTGCTTCTGAGAGAAGACCTACCTGGCAAGAGCTAGCCACATTTAGGCTATGTGAAGGACTATGCTCTCCTGTACGAGCCTGCACAGTCTTTGAGATCAGCCGATTAGGGAAGTCCCTTATATCATTCCTGACACATTCATAGTCAAGTTTGGCAGCATCATGTGGAACGTCATTCTTGACAGTCACCCCCAGACTTTGGAATTCTATCCTTCCTTCTGGTCCTTTTGCCAGCAGGTGAAGATTCTTTTGATTCCAACAGGTTCTTGGAAGCTGATTGTTTTACAAGAAAGAAGCTTTTCTTAGCATCTTGGACTATTTTTATCTTTTGTTTTTGAATGGCTGTGTCTTAAATTCTATAGAAAATTTAATGGAATTTCAAACAGGGTTTTTTTTTTAATTTTTATCTACATGAGTTTTAAAACTTGTATTTCTTTTTATTTTATAAGAACAGTAATAAGTACTGGAAAGCACATGTGCTTAACAAGTAGGAAAAAAGAGAATAGACTCCACATGGTTCAAGTTTATTCTTTTAAAAAGCCCAATGTGTTTCGGTCCGTTTGTAAAGAAACATATCAGCCTGGTTCATAGAGAGAGTGCAGCAGGAACTCCAGAACTTTCTTTTGTAGTTTGGATTTATGCCCCTGAAGAAGGCCAATTAACTTACAAACAGGTCAAAATGCATTGGGCTTTTTAAAAGAATAAAACTGGACCATCTATAAGGATGTAGAACGTAGTCTCCTTTTTTCTGCTTTTTATTTTATAAGCTACTTTGAGTCTCAGCTTTGGGGAAAATGGAGATTATATATAACAAGAGTATATCTATCTATCTTCATATTTATGTTGCATTTTTAAATAACATTCTGTTTTTAATCTCTATTTTATTATTGCTAATCATCTCACGTGCCCATTTTGAAGGAAAGGAGGAGTAGAAATTAATTAAATCAAAGTAACAGATGAATCTCAGAACTCTTCTAAGGCTCAAATCACACAGCTGCTGCCTGTGATGGTCTTTCAAAATTATTTGAATTTTGAAAGGGTGTTTTTTTTCTTGACTAGTACAAATCAGTGTACAACAACCAGTTACAACAACCAGGTACATGAACACATTTTGAGACTAGGTACCAGAGCATACATGAACAGCTGGGTATAAAAATATGAGTCACAGGCATTCTGGAGCATTCATGTGCATTAAATATATTTACTTGACCGCTCAGTGGCTCAATCTGAATTGGCAAAAGAAAAAGAAAATTCACTCCCTGAACTCTGCAAAGTAAAATAAGCTTTGAATAAGCTGAATGAACTTTAAAAAGGTACAGAATGTATCTCTACATCTGATCAAAATGTTGCCAGCACTTTCAAAGTATTAAGCTAGAACAATACATAGTCAAAGGTGTGTCTTAGAACAGTCAATTAAGTAGCCTTATTATCTTAAATCTACATGATCTTAACTGACAGTTTCTCCATTCCTGTGTGTGTATCTGTGTGTATTTCTTTTTAAATGGAAGCCTCTGAATAGCACCAAAACTGGTATCATTCCTGCACCAAGCAAAAACAGGGTTTTTTTTACTGACATATTGGGATCTGATTTTATTGAAATCTGCACATGTGAATTGTTTTCAATTGTCTTAAACTGTTTTAATCACTTTTAAACTGTCTTGTGTGTCAATTTGTTTAATACAATTTTATTCTGTTTAAACAATTTTTACAACTTTACAGTATTCTGAATTGGTCAAATTGATTTTTATTGTCTTGAGATTCCATGATTTAGGATGAGATATACTTATTTAAATAAATAAATGCCTTGTTCCAAAATTGCACAACAGCTTGTCATGTAAGTGGGCTAAACTGGTTGTCACTTGACGGCAGGGAGATTGAAGCAGTACTCTGAGACTAGAAGGTGTTCTTATTTATACACTGAAAAGATTGGTCTCTCTCTCTCTCTCTCTCTCTCTCACTGAAGAACAACGTGGTTTTGTTTCATAGTACTGATAATGAAGTTCACTTTAGAGTAGGCTACCAAATGAAACAAATATAAAATTACACACAGCAGAAGGCATTATAATTCCATTCTGCTTTACCAACTGCACAGTGTTAAACTGATCTTTAGAGCCAGCATGGTGTAAGTGGTTTGAGCACTGGACTACAATGCTGGAGATCAGAGTTCAGTTCCCCACTGAGCCATGGAAACCCACAGGGTGTGTTGCACATGTTCAGCCCCAGAAAACTCTGTGGTAGGTTCACCTTAGGGTCACCATAAGCTAGAAATTACCTGAAGTCACACAACAACAAATTCATCTTTGTTATTTTGTATACCTGCCAAGGAGCTGTGTTTGGAAAAGGTAACTTTTTTGGACTACAACTCTCAGAATCCCCTAATCCAATGCTACTCAAAGTGGTGGTCTGCAGACAGCTGCAGAAGTATGGTTTTAGTCAGCATAGTTTTCCCTTTTCTTGCTGGGAATGAAAATGCCAAGCATCTATCTAACTTCACAAAGTCAAGCCATACATCTTGTCAGCTGTATGAATTAACCCAACATGAATACAGTCCAGTGCAATGGTTTTATTACAACAGGATGAGCTATTTCACTAAAGGTGTTGAAAATTTTAATTGCCAGGTCATTTTCCCAGTATAGGAATTAAATGTTCCTTGAATAGTTTGATCATTATTGCACCATCCTAAACCTCTTCTGGTCATCCAGATCAATCTTTCGCAACCCTATGCTCTCAAGACATATTAAATAATAATTCCCACAACCCACAGCTAGGGATATTGGAGATATAATCCAACACAACTGGAAGGTGCCAGGATGCAGAAGACTGAGCTAGGTATTTGGCAAAAACAACTCGGCTCACATTTGGACACTCTTAACTGTATCCACTCTTTCCTGTAGGTCTCACTGAATTCCGTGATGCTTTATTTTCTAAGTGTGCACCATGTCACTGGATCCAGACTTTGTACAAAATTGGACTGTGTTCTAATCCTTGGCTTTTGCTTCTAAACCACTGCAAGAGTGAGCTGTCCTGTTTGCACTGATGCCAATTTCTCTGCAACAAAATTTACAGTATAAAGATTACGTGTTCCCAAGTAACTTGTCACAGAGTGCTTAGAGTTAAATGTTCTAGAACTATACTAGATATCTTGACAAATTATTGCTGGTTTTGCCATTCAATATTAGCCTACATAAGCATCTTACATAGTGGCCCATCATAAACATAAATAAAATGAACACTACTGTACCCAATACAAAAAATTGCTCCAAGGTTATTTTACTAACTGGAAAAGGTTTCTTAGAAATGATGGTTAAGGCTAATATTAGCAGGCTACAGGAACAGGCTTCATTAACAGTAATATTCTCTTGGCAGCAGCCAACTCCCTCCCTACAAATTAATACATGTACACCTCAGATAACAAAGCCTCTGACAAAGAAGCTCCTTTTTACAAAGTCTTTTTATGGCTGCTCATCACACACTTTCCTTCCTTGTCTTCGGTCTAGTTGGAAGCTTTTTAGCAGCATGATGGGTTCAGAGGGCTGGAGGAACATAGATTTTTGGTGGCAGGTTGCCGCTGGGGAAGAATAGAATTCTACTCTATCTGATCCTACTGTAGCTGTGTGCCTGCCTTACTGAGCATTCATGAACTGGAAAACAGAGAGAAAAGAAAGACAACAGATAAATCTCTCTCGCAAGCTGCTCCCAACAAGTTGAAAAGCACAGATCTATAAGTGTAGCAGACAAAATGGAAATCTTAAGAAAAGTGGAGGCTGGTGACACAAAAAATCATTGCTGGAAGCATTTTGGAAAAAGCCTGCTGGTGAACCCAGAAGATTCAAAATGTGTTTTTTTTTAAAACTTATTCAAGGCTTGCCTGACAAGGTTGTTTTGTCACATGCATATTGTTAATTTTGAATGAAATGTTCTGTGAAACTAACTGAACTGCTCTCCTGTTCTGTAGGTGAGGAACCTTTCCACCTTATTTCTGTATCCGGTAGTAAATTTTCTGTTAAAATAGTAATGCCTAGGAATACATCTTTGTTACTTAAGTACGTGTATATGCCTTTAAGTCACCTGTTGATTTATGGCGACCCCATGAATTTCATAGGGTTTTCTTAAAAGGAATACTCAAGAGGTGGTTTTGCCATTTCCCTCCTCTGAAATACAACCTACAGCACCTGCTATTCACTGGTGGTCTCCCATCCAAATACTAACCAGGTGTTATCCTGGGTGCTTTTAGGGTAAGCATATCCAGGCACAAAGGGCTCTCTTGCCACTTCTTAATAGGGCAAAAGTACAGGCAGGTCAACAAGTTAAGACAAAGGCACCCACTTTGCCTAGGGGTGGGTGCGCGCGCATGCATATGCCTATCTACGTCTTCTAATATATAAACATCAAAGTGTTTGTCTGTGTCAGGCAGGCACAGACTTCATATCATTGGCTGCCTAAGAACATGCTATGGAATCCCAGGGTTTGCAGTTCAGGGAGGGGCCTTTAGAATTCTCAGCTCTGAATAGGCCAGCTGCAACTGAGAAGAGGCCTGGTAGCAAGGAGGAGGTCAGTGTATTTCCCTCAGGAACCCAACCTCTTTATGTTAATAACTCTGAATACAGATTGGGTTGGGGAATATGGGGAAAGGTTACAGGTACTGGACAGGACAGGGCAGTCAGAGACACAGGATCTTACATTTTTCTAACAAGTATTACCCTTGGAAAAAAAAATAAAATCTCGGGCACATAGTGTGTATGTATGTATACGTAGAGATT
This sequence comes from Ctenosaura bakeri, assembly GCA_948474755.1. Lineage (NCBI taxonomy): Eukaryota > Metazoa > Chordata > Lepidosauria > Squamata > Iguanidae > Ctenosaura > Ctenosaura bakeri. The sequence goes on from CAOLHI010002252.1 coordinate 202,405, forward strand.
ATACATAATCTGCTTCTAAAAGTGCGTGCACACACCCTTCCGCGGTCAATGCAGTAAGCCGGTGGACTGCCCTCTCATGTTTCTTGAAAGGGAGCGGAGCGTGGGAGGGGAAGAAGGGCTAGACCAGCACCCCCTCCTGCTCATCTAGCTCGATTTAGTCCCAGGAAAGCCAAAGGAGCCGGGATGGGTGAGGACCCATCCCGGCTCCTTTGGAGCTCCTGGGACTAAAGCAAGACCCTTGACCAAGCAGGAGGGAAGTGGGCCGGTGCAGTTCCGTTGTAGGCGCACGTGTCCGCTTGGAGAGCCTGACAGGCCCTTTCCGCACTAGCCTGTTATCGCGCGATGATTCCACTTTCCACCTCCTCTGGAATCCTGGGGTTTGCAGTTTCGGGAGGGGCCGTCCGGCCCCTCCCGAAACTGCAAACCCCAGGATTCCAGAGGAGGTGGAAAGTGGAATCATCGCGCGATAACAGGCTAGTGCGGAAAGGGCCTGAGACGCGAACACGCCGAGAGAGAGAGAAAAGGAGACCAAACCCACCTCGCGAAGGGAGCGCCTCAGACGCGGCCGGTCAGCCGGGGAGGATCTTCTAAAGACGGGCACGCGAGGCCGCAGGCGGCTGGTCTCCAAGCGAGCGGCCTCCCGCTGGCGCCGGCGGAGGACGAGCCAGGACCCGGCCTTCTTGCCAGGCGCCTTCAAGGCGCTGGAGCTGAGCGCGCGCGGTGAGCCGGCCGGGCAGCGCCCATTCCGCGCCGGTTCCCTCCCGAATTAGCCTCCCCACCCCTTGCCGGCAGCCACGCCAAGTCGTGCCGGTATAAATAACGGGGCCTCCTCTTGTCGGAAAAAGCCAGTCGGCGGGGAAAATATGACCCGCTGAGGGCCAAGCGGCGGCGTTCGGAGGCTGAGGGAAATTACCCTCGCCTACGAACATTCGTGTGGGACTATGAGGGAGGGGATGGCGGCGCATCCATTTCCAGGTATCAAGCTGAACTAATAAGCCCCAGGCCTGGGCCACGGGTATATTTAACACCAGCCGTGCTAAATACACCGTACTGGGTTGTACCACCTAAAACGGCGGGTGAGGGATGTGCGCTTCCCTGCCTTCCCTTTGTGGCTGCCACATAATCTTCCTGAGTTCTGTGGCAGCGCGAGCAAGCATGGGGCGGGGAGGACAGCTCGGAGGTAATCAGCTACACGTAGAAAAAAAAATTACCGCCAAGTGGTTAATATCTATTTATTGGTAATTATTTCTCCAATGATGGGAGTTACCAGTTACCAATAGAAAATAATTGCCATTCACAGGTTGTCAAATATCTATTTCTCCAATAATGACTGATTGCAAATTATGATTGTAAACTATTATTGTAAATTAGCAATTATTAAAATTCTGTGTGCGTTTGTGTGTGTCACTGAGATGTTTTTGTGGCCTGAATTGAGTAGCCGGAGAGGAAAATCACATGCTTTCATGTCTTGGCTCCTTCCTAGGCCATTTCCGCACTAGCCTGTTCTGGCGCGATGATTCCACTTTCAACATCCTCCGGAATCCTGGGGTTTGCAGTTTCGGGAGGGGCCGAAAGTGCAGAGCCTGGGACGTGAACACGCCAAGAGAGAGAGAGAAGGGGAAGGAGACAAAACCCACCTCGCGAAGGGGGGTTGAAAGTGGAATCATCGCGCTAGAACAGGCTAGTGCGGAAATGGCCCTAGTGATGTCTTGTGCACTGTTGCTGGTGTTGAAGTAACAGTGGGGTGGATAGAAGAAGAATGCATTTTGCAACAAAGGCTATTGTTTTGTAGGTTTCTCATGTTGATTTTTCAAGTGATGAAAACAATAAAATTTAATTTCTTTTGAGAAATAGGGAAGTATAACTTTCAGAATGTAAAGGTGACTAATTTTGGGGGCATGGGCAAAATAACGGTTAGTAATTACTTTTTTAAAAAGCAGTTTCCCAGATGCTAGCAAGGAATGTTTTGTTCAACACTGTTTACTTGGACTTTCAAAAGACTTTTGACAAAAGGGGGCTAAGATGCTTCCAGAAAAATGGGTAATAGCACTGCTGATCAAAAGCATTGAGTGCTAACTTCCAGGTAGTCCACTGAATCTGAGTTTGCTGATTTTGACAAGAATTCAGACTTTGTCCTCTTTTTGTAACTTCCCATGTTTTTCCATGGCTTCACCCATTTTTGTTCTCCCTCCTACCCAGAAAAATCTGTTGAGAATGAAGAGGGAATGGCTGTTTGGTTGGTGGTGCTAGGTGCCATCTGGCTAGAAACATCTATTATGTGGCTGTCCTGTTTTCTTGCTCTATCAGATCTATTAGCAACAGTTTCCCAATCTGATGCCAGGGCATCAGTTGCTGTTCTCTCACTCTTCATTACATGGACTCAATGGCCCTGAAGTCTCTGCCAGCTCTATCATTCTTTTTAGCGAATACATGCGATAGCATAAAAAAGAAGAAGTATAGTTCACTCAGAGGTTGCAATCCTTTTGGCAGCTGAGATTGGGCCAGCACAGTTAATGGCAACAATTCAGCAGCAGAGTAAAATGGCTTGCGGACATCATGGTGATGGTGGTAGAGCATACAAAGTCATTTTTGTCAAGAGAGAAACTGCACCACCTTACCCTGAGCTGCTTTGGATATGGAAGTTCAGTTTTGTCTGCCAACACAGATGACTTTCTTGTAGTCTGCTTACTGCTGCCGCATGCTGCTCCAAAAAGTGCCTGGTGTTTGCCCACTATAGCTGTACACTGGCACAAGTCACCAAGAGGATTCTGGACTGAATCTTTGAGTAAGTTCCATTTCCCCACTTTGATCTAGCATAGTGCATGGCATTCCATGTACACATTGCACATCCCCTCCAAAGCTCCCGACATATCTGGTTTCATTTGGTACATGTGAGACTTTGAATAACCTGTGATTGAGGACAATTTACAACAGGACTTTCATAATTACACACAAAACTGAGCATGAATGAATTATATTTTATTGGTAGCATTCTATTAGTCCAATCATGTACTCCTAAAGAGTAATATATGATATTGATATCATATATTACATATCATATATATGATATTGTCACAAGCATCTTTTTACTTAGACATGTCAGTTCATTCCCTTCCAAAAATAGTTGTTTAAAAGCAGGCTAAATATACTACTCTGGTCAGAAAAGAGAAAGCATGTCACTTTCAGTGAACAAAAACAAGGAAAAACAACCCCAGGGAGTGTTTCATGAAGTGATGGGCTATCATCATGTATGTATTTGCATACATAGTAGATGGATCTCACTACTCTGCGTTGCTTGCAAGCTACATTTACTGTTACTGTAGCAGGGGAGCACATAGCTTTGAGATAAAGCTTAAAATGGGTTTGGCAAACACATGGGTCAGAAGGCACTATGTCGGCCAGAAGCCAAAATAGGGGCTGCATGCCTCAATCATTTTTTGCAGTCCCTAGATACCCCTGAACTTCAGGGAGAAGTTTCGGTTAAAAACAAGGAAAGAGAGGCTCCTGGATGCCTCAAGGAACCATAATTCTCTTGTAAATGATGGCTGGACACCCTTGCTTTAGGAAAATGTGTTTGCTTATTTGAAGTGCTGGTTCAGAGTGTGGTGGAGTCTCCATTGGAGGTTTTAAAATAGAGACTGGATGGCCATCTTTTGGGAGTGCTTTGACTATTCATCATGTTTTGGCGCCCCTTAGGCCATTGGAGAACCAGGAGAAGCCGTTTTTTAAAACAAGAAGTGACTTCCACATCAGGTCCTGTTACAAAAGGCTTCTCACTGGGCTTTAGATTTTCCATGGTGTCCCAAACCGTGGATAAAATGCCCCCACACCTTGTAGGGGGAATGTGGGGGTGTCTGGAAGGAAAAAAAATGAATATGAGGAGTGGGCTCCCAAACTTGGAGGGGCAATGACACTCCAAAGCCTCAGCAGTTGTTTAAAGGTTCTCAAACCTAAAATGAATATATAGACAGAGATAGTTTAGGTCACTCACCATTAATTATACAACTTACAGTGGTAAGAATCATCATATGCAGCAAAATGAATAGAATAGGAAAGTATTTTTATTCTACTACCACTTTTACTTCTACAAGAACAAGTAATTTTGCTTTGTTTGCTTAGAAAATATAGTGTTCCTAAAACAGGAGAACAAGCTTTAATGAAGACATTGGTATTGGACGTAGCAAATGTGCAGTAAAACAACTCTGTTGGAAAGGCTTTCAGGAAAAGATAGATTAGTACTTATCAGAAAGTTGATAAATCCCCTGGGATGGCTCATTTTGGTCATTAAGGTTAGTGCAGCTCTAATTATCCACATCCAAACAGCTTCTCCCTTCTCTCTTCTGATATTCAGGGGACTTTTTTTTCCATTTGCAAATGGCATCTCCAGGCACCAAGTTACAAGCTCCAGCCACCATCAATAATGCATTCATTACCAGTCACGTACACTGACTGAAATGAAATATGAAGAAAATAAGGCCAAAATTAGAGAACATGGCATTTGAGCCATAAGTGCAAAATACAAAAAAGAATAAAAGTATTAGTACCAAACAATATTAAAAGTTTCTGAAGTTATTTTGATTTCCATGTGCTCAATGGCTAACATTTAAAGAGGGTTAGTTGCTTTGGTAAAGCAGCATGGGACTCAAATACCTAAGAGACCAACTTCTCCAATACGTGCTGGGACTTGTAGAAATCAGAGTTTAGGAAAGTTTTTTTTTTGGGGGGGGATTACAACTTCTTTGGAGCATTGGCCATGCTGACTAGTTGTAGATGTTGTAGTCACAGAAAGTAACTTTTCAAAGTTGCAGTCAGAATACAGGAAGCTGCCTTATACCAAGTTACACCATTGGTCTAGACCTAAAGTCTTTGTGACTTTGTGTGGCAAACTGAAAGCCAGCTATTTCATAACACCCTTGTGGATAAACTGAAATCAGTTAAAAAAAAAAAGATTGCTGACCAGGCCTATGTTTTTGTCTTGGCTGATTTCTATTAGATTTTTATTGTTTGTATTTCATTTCAACAGGATTTTCATTTTAATACTTGGATTCATTGGACCCCCTCCCCTGTTCTCATAATTTTGCAGAATTGTGTTTTATTTTAATGAAATGTTGTTAGCAACCTTGAGTTCTTTCATGGGATGAGATAGAACATAGCATTCCAAAATAAAGATGGAAGTAATCAAGCAAACAAACATATGAAGGCTGCAATGAAGGAACTACATAGATAAATAAGAGTGCCATGAAAAATGTGTAGAGTTTTCCTCCTCATGCATGAAAAGCCCACATCTGTCAGATTTGGTGGAGAAAACTACTGTGTGAGAGTATGTATGCTGAAGAATTACGCAGGTTCCACAGAAGAGTTAAATAAAATGCAGGCTACACAAAGTCACTTTTGCATTTCAGATTGACAGAGGCCTATCCTCAAAAACTTCCTCTTTCTTTCAAACACATATTGCTGGTAAATTATTTTCCATTGTATTAATTAGGGTAACAAATTTATACATGCCACATGAGACTATGTTTCCCCTGAGCTACAATGACACATTTACCACATGCAGTTGAATTTATGATGCAGGTTTGCAGGGGGAAGTAGACGCTGGATCACATTAGGTGCATAACTTCCCCTTTGGCTCACATGATTTTCCTATTAATCTGAAGCCAGGACTCATCCATACGCCTATCATAAGCCTCTTCAGCTTCTGAAAGGAGAGTGATTTTGCTGTCATTTTCCAGTTTTCTAGATTTATTTTACTATGTGGCCATGCTCATTTCCTAAAAAGCAGGCATAGGAACCTTTGGCCCTTCACATGCTTTGGAGAAGCACTTCCCAGAAGCCTCAACCAACATGATTAATAGTAAAGGATTAGGGGAGCTGTGGTCCAAAGTATCTCAACTGTCAAAGGTTCCCCATCCGTGCCTTAATGACTTTCCTTGTCATTAAAAACAGAATATGTGAAGCTGCTGATCTGGATCAAGTTAAGACTGCAAGGGAGTAGCCATCACCTTGCAAGGCTTCTGTGGCTACTATTTAATTCTTAGCAAATCTTTCACATAATTTCTAATTGTGGAGGAAGAAGGAGAGTTTGAGAAAGTATGTAATGGGGACTGAAATAGGAGCGCTAGTCCAGTTTGTGACGAAAGAGTCCACACTATATACAATGCTTCCTTCAAAGGAAGAGTGTGCTGTCATCAAAATCCAATCAATAATCCCAAATAGTAATCCTCTGAGTCAAGGGAATTTACCTAAATCTTAACTTATTGGGTTCCTATTGATTAAATAGGTCTCCTCTAGTTGCAACTAGCAATTGGTTTCAGACCTATACAAAGCACCATCAGAGTACTGGGATTAGTTGTTACAGTGCAGAGATTGGGGGGGAAAAATTACTTTTTTTGGATGACAACTACCTGGATCCTTCAGTCAGCATGGCCCCTGTCCATACTAGCTGAGTGATTCTTGAGGGTATTGTCTAGAAAGGTTACTTTCTTCAGTCCGATTCTAGCAGTATGGTTTCAAACAATATGGAATCGGTTGCAGTGAGGATGACCCAGGGATTACTCACCTCATCAGATGCTAGATACACAAAGAGGTGAGCTATTTCTTCAGCTGTAGCCATTCTACCTGTCTTTTGCCTGGCCAGAAAGTCTTTCAGTGCCTGGAGAAGAAACACATTCTCTGTAATAGTAAGCCAACATGGAGCATTTCTCTTTACAGCTACCATACAATAAGGAACCTTTCACACAGCACAATTACAGTGCTGTGATACCACTTTCACTGCTGTGGTGTCATCCGATGGAATCCTGGGATTTGGTATTTAGGGAAGGCTATTTTAAAAACTGCAAAATCCAAGAATTCCTTGGAATATGACCATGTCAATCAAAATGAAACCACAATGCTATAATTTCATTGTATGAAAGGATCCTTAGAACAGCTCGAACTGTGTGAAGACCTTACATCAATGTCACCTCCAAAATACCATTCAGAGAAAGTGGAAGGGAGAGGGGAAGAAAATGGAAAGATTTAAAATGAAATTTTAAAATGAAAATGACATTTATATGAATGAGAAGATAATTACTTTAAAGAACCATTTTAAAAATATTGATCATCTCGTCTAAAACAATTTGTTCTCTTTCCATCAAAGGTGCTCAGTATTTATTTTCAGTTCCCCCACCCCCTGTCTTTCTGGACAAAGTTTGCTCAAGGCATACAGCAATATAAACCATAATATTAAAAATATATTGCTTTAAAACTTTGATATTTAGGGCAAAGAAATTAAAAAATGAGCCACATATTAAAATATAAAGCAGCCAGCATAAAATGAAGCAGCAAAATAAGCCGCTCATTCAATAAAGTTGTCATTTTTACTTCAAGAGAGACACATTTGTGGGATTTTTTGCCTCAAGTACCCAAATAACTTGGCCAGCCTGGGTTTTAAGCAGGGAACAAGCCATCTCAGGGCTAGCCACTCTACTCTTGTGAAGTATGATGGAGTATAAATCAAATAAAAATAAAGGTACCGTACATTTATCTATATGTTACGTATACATTTATATATAAAGGCATCCCCTGCTTATCTTATGGCTTAGGGACCAAGGACTGTCAGAAAGTGGAATTGATTGAAAAGCAGAAGCCAGTTTTTCATCAGTTCTACTCTTGCCTTCTTCCTGCAGGGAATATGAGGGAATTACAGAGACTGGCTTGGGACTGTGCTTGTGGTCCCAAGGGAGCCTCTGTAATGCCCTCATATTCTCTACAGAAAGAAGGCAAGAGGAGAAGAACTGGTGAAAGAGTAGATTCTGCATCAAAAGAATGTTATATGTCTGTAATTTACAGCAGTCAAAAGAGCAGAACATTGAAAAAAGTAGTTGAAAAGTGGGGGATGCCTGTACGTAAATACAGAAAGATATAAATACATGATCCTCAGTGAGGCTGTGCTACGTTTACAAAATCAGCAACTAGCAACAGGAAAAATTGCTGCTTACAAATTGTGAGAGTGCTGTGTGACAGAGCTGTGAGTGTTAAGGGAGGGGGGATTTCTGCATGAAAGTAGTGCAATGAAGTAGATTCACCAAAACAAATGATCATCTGCACTGTACATTCCCTGCATTCTATGTAAATGCATTTTTCATGTAGAAAAAAACAGTATTTCCAAACAGCCCTTTGAGATTTAAGGTGCTACAGACATTCCCTCAATATGTGATTATGGGTAATAATGAAATAGCTGGATCACCTGTTCTGGATCAGGGCTGGCCTGGATTCTCTCCCGTAGTGAAGGAGTGTCAACGGTGCCTGAGAAGACAGGACAAACTTGATTAGATAAAATCCACTAAGCTCCTGACAAATACAGATGGATCCTCTCAAGTGAAGATTGCTCTGAAAAATAAATATATTTGTTATTTCAATATTGTGCACTAGTAGTTACATCATCAAGCAGTTCCCCTCCTAATAGGGCATGTAATGTGACACAAGTTACATTGTGGCCTGTGTTCTTATGTTGTATATTGACATTCTGATATTGGATGATGGTAAATATGATTAGAAGAATGTACCATAGAATGATAGATTTGGAAGAGACTGCAAGGGCCATAGAGTATAACCACCTACCATGCAGGAACATACCATCAAAGCATTCCTGAAAGATGGACATCTGTTTAAAAAGTTCTAAAGAAGGAGACTTAACCACACTTCAAGGCAGCACATTTCATTGTTGAACTGCTCTTCCCATCAGAAGTCCTTCCTAATGCTTAGATTGAATCTCTTTTTCTGAAGTTTGAAGCCATTGCTCTGTGTCCTAGTCCCTGGAGCAGCAGAAAACAGCCTTGTTCCATCCTCTGTATGACATACCTTCAAATATTTAAACATAGCTATCATGTCACCTCTTAACCTTCTCTTCTTCAGGCTAAACATGCCCAGCTCCCCAAGCTGCTCCTCATAGGGCAAGTTTTCCAGGCCTTAAGTATAATGACTTAAGGCTCCTCCAATAGTTTCAGGAAATAGCAGGCCATTCTTTTTCTGGATTTCATGGCTTGTAATAATTGTTCCTCCTTCTGCATCCAACCTTACCCTAAATTTACCCAATTTTCATCTGCTCTTTTTTCTCTCTGCTTGAAGTCTGGTTACCGTAACTGATATGGGTGGGCTTTCCTACTCTTTCCATCAACACCCCCATAAACTCTATACTTCTCCCCATGATCTTCCCCAAGAATCCACATTTCCACATTTTTTTCACAGTGCAAAAGTGCCCTATAGGTAAAACACATACCACTCTAGCATTCTCCTTGTAGAAAAAGCTGGGGTGTGTGTGAAAATAAGAGATCATACTGTGAATGCTGCACAGTACAGAGGAAGTCTTCGACCTGGTAACTAGAAATGTAATGAAGGAAGGACAGTCAGAGGAAAACCTCTGTGGCAACAGTTACACCCATTATTCAACACATCTCAGTGTGGCTGCCAAGAAGTATAGAAGGAACTTACACAATGGACACAGATGTGGGACTTTGCCCCTGCATGCACTGGAAACTCTGGACACCAAAACAAACAAAAAGCCTCTCATCTTGTGTTTGAAAAGTCATGGCAACAGACCAGGACAAGAGGTACATAGTACAAATATTTTTAAAAATCCCGATAAGTATTTTGATATTTTAAAGATTTTTTTTAAAGCACCCCCCCACCAATGCCAATAAGTATAATCCTGAAGCTTTTGGCCAGTCAGGATGAGTCCTGAGTGGCAGATGTAGAATGCTGGGTGGAGTATTTGCCTGTGGCTAGTGATGATTCGTTGAGAGACTGATAGTGGGAAGTGCTATTGGAATGATGTGATGAGAGTGAGGATAACAGTAATGCCATTGCTGGCTTCCATGCCAGTGAGATGGTGAATTTGCTCTGGGTTTTTATCAGAACTTTAAAGGAGATATCTAAGGTGCTGACCCAAACTAAATTCAGCACCTTAGATAGCTCCTTTAAAGATCAGACTAAAATCCACAGCAGATTGATAAGTCCATTGACATGGAAGTGTCTGATTATGGTGTTCAGGATAACTCCAGTCCCTGAAATTAGGCTTAGAGGTTTTCTGAAGCTTTATTCATGCACAGCAAAGTAATAACAGCACATTTTGCTCACTACCTAGACTAAGGAAGCATTGAGTTTGCAGTACTATAGAAACATTTCATTTCAAATTATTCCATGCTAAGATCCCATTTGTTAATAAAACAAAACAACTCCTTTCTTGGCTATTGTGCCCTCTCTTAGATTCTCATCTTGCCTGCCATGGACTGACCTTGCAGTCGTGTGTGGCTGTTCTCATCACCACTGTTCTCATAACACTCCTGAGGTTCCTACCTCATCCATCATCCCCACCTCAAATCTACTAGTGAAGCATCTTAAAAACCTATTGTTTGATTTATAGCAGAGAAAGCAAAGCTCACCTGACACTGACAGGGTTTGTATGAAGACTACTAGAAAGAGGGAGGGTCTTAGTTCTGAAGTGGAGGTGGGAAAAAGAGAGAGACTGAGACCATGTGAAGGAAGAGGGAATTATGTAGTGCAACACAACCTGCCAAGTGTTTATGTCCTGTAGAGTAGAGAGTAAAGTATCACCCACAATAATATCTTTAATTATTTTTAATAAAATTATATTCTTGGTTGTATCAATAGGAGTATGGTGTCTAGATCGAGGGCAGAGGTAATGGTACCACTCTATTCTGCATTGGTTAGGCCTCATTTGGAATACTGTGTCCAGTTCAAGAAGGATATTGACAAGTTGGAACGTGTCCAGAGAAGGGCAACCAAAATGGTGAAGGATCTGGAAGCCATGACCTGTGAGGAACGGCTTAGGGAGCTGTGTATGTTTAGTCTGCAAAAGATAAGGTTAAGAGGGGACATGATAGCCATGTTTAAATATTTGAAGGGATGTCATGTCAAGGCTTATTTTCTGCTGCTCCAGAGACTAGGACAAAGAGCAGTAGATTCAAGCTACAGGAAAGGAGATTCCACTTGAACCTCAGGAAGAACTTCCTGACAGTCAGCACTGTCTGGCAGTGGAATATGCTGCCTCGGAGTGTGGTGGAGTGTCCTTCTTTGGAGGTTTTTAAGCAGAGGCTGGATGGCCATCTGTTGGGAATGCTTTGATGGGTGTTCCTGCATTGCAGGGGGTTGGACTTGATGGCCCCTGTGGTCTCTTCCAACTCTATGATCCTGTGATTCTATGATTCAAGAACAGAAGACCCACGAGGTGAATCATACTAAACACCTGTTCAGTTCAGCGCCCTGTTCCTACTGTAGTGAAGCAGTTGCCATTGTGGCCTATTGGATGCTAAGATGAACACAACAGGCCTTCCCATTGTATTCCTCAAAAGAGGTATACAAAAGCATTGTTGTTTTTGTGTGCTTTCAAGTTGTTTTCTAACTTAGGGCAACCCTGAGCTGACCCAATCACAGGGTTTTCTGGGGCTGTATGATGCACCCAAGGTCACCCAGTGGGTTTCCATGGATGAATGGGGAACTGAACCCTAGTCTTCAGGATCCTAGTCCAACATTCAAGCCACTACACCATGTTGGTTCTCCTAAAAAGGCATACCACTTCTTATTACCATATCCCAAGGAGAAGGGGCCCACTTTGTTTCTTCAGGGAAACCTCTCCGAATCCAAATTCCTCAGTGTCCCACCTCATCCTTCTACCCATAGTTTTCTTCCATATGAACAATAAAAAATTCCTGAAGAAGAATGAAGATGGGTTTCAGTGACTTCAACAAAAGATTTCACTTCCTTAGACTCACTGGAAACGCCCCACCTTCTTTTGCAAACTAGACTGTGTTTTATAACACTGTTTCTGAAGCTATCCATTATGGAGGACAGCCAGGTGTTTTTCTCCCATCTGCCAGGAACTGGCTTTATATTTGTGCCCACTGATTATGCCTTTCTTTCCTGAAAATTCATCATGAACCAGCAGCCAGTAGCCTGCAGACTGTCACTGGTTCATGTACCACTCCTTTAAGTAGCACTGGTTTGCAGTGTGGTGCTTGATCTTAGCTTTCTAGAAAGTTCTGCCTGTGACTGTGCAGAGAGCACAAAAACAGTATTTGCTTGCATTTGGGAAAGAGACAAACTTAAGGTGGTTCAGCTTTTCCAAAGTAGGATCCCTGTACATGACGAAATTTTACTTGCATGGCTCATCTTTATGATTCACTGCCACGCTCTAATCCACACTAGATACATAAGAATTCCCTTTTCCACAGAGATTATTAAACATACAGGGAAATTTATCATACGTAATTCCTACTTCAATTGTTGTTTCTCCCTTAATTTGCTGGTATGATAATAGTAAAGCTTTTTTTTTTTAACTGAATTACTCAAATCTTTGTGAAAGACACTGAAATGAAAGAGGTGGTATAAGGAGAGGTTCATCCTTGAGCTCCAAAGTTAGCCTTGAATTTGGACTCCATCTGCTATCCTGAAAGACAGACGAAACAGAGACTGTATTATTTACCAGGACAAACACAGTTGCATCGGATTCCTTTTCCAATGAAGTCAGCAGCTACCGATTTGGTGAGACCAATAACGGCTGCCTTAGAGGTACTGTAGACACACCTGTTAGGTACCCCTGAAAAAGAAATTAATAGGGAAACTGAGTTGTGCTAAAATGAGAAATAGATCAAAATGTATCTGAATGTAGGTGCCAGCCTTCTTAGAATTGCCTTGAGATGCTCTAAATATCTGTTCCGTTATCTCTTATAAAGAATGCATTTGCACACATACCAGCACTCCCACTTTGTAAATAATTCTGAGTTCTAATAATAAGGAAACTGATAGGGGGAGGCCTTACTGTGCAGATGAGAACACTAACTACCCTTGTTAGTCTCTTGTTTCTCTTGGATGTTGGCCTCTCCCCTAATCTCCTAGCAAAAACTTCATTCTACTGTAAACCTGGGGGCAGTGTGTATGCCACAGAAATGAGTACTTAAAGCAGGCTGTGAAAACTTTATTCTTCACTGCAAATCTATTTTCAGATTTTTTTTTTCCAGTATGACTTCAAGCATCCAGAATTTGCTGGCTGTGGGATTCTGGGAGATGTAGTTCAAAATAAAATAAAATAACTAGAGAGTCATAAGCACAATTATAGTAGCAGGCTTGGGCATGACATATGGCCCACATGGCGACTGCCATAGTACAAATATAGGTACTTATTACAGCTGATCCCAGAGGATAGCTTTGGTTCTAAGAAGTTATTCTGTTCATCAATGTTTAATTGAACTAGAAAGCCAAAGTAACATAGGAGAGTCCTAAAATTCATAATAGCTTACTTTTTCCTCCTTGTCTGGTAAATGTATATGCTTTCCCCCCCTCTAGTTACACAAGTCAAGAAGCTGATGCAAAGTACAGCTGCACTGAGCATATACTTTACTTCACTGTTTATACATAAAACACACTCCTCCCTCCCCACTTGGATTAATATTGACATTCTCCACAGAACAACATATGAAGTGGCTCTTAAAACTGGTACTGGACTATAATCAAGGGATTACAGAGGCAGAGCCTCAAAAATCAGAGCAAACTGATCCATCTAGGCTGACACATTATACAGCGTAAGTAAGGTTAAAAAAACAACAACTCATGAACAATGTAATGTTGGAATGACTTACCTTTAATGCTGGATGCTACCGAAGACATGTTGATAATGTTCCCAGATTTTTGCTCAAGCATCTTTAAAAAAAAATGCACACATAATCTATTGTAATGTAAGAGTCGATTGCGTCTAATTTTAAAAGAGAATGGAACCTTTGCTTCATAAGTAGAAGATTAAATGGTATTGAATCTAGAGAATATTGTTTTTCAGACATTTTTAACTCTTCATACCCATGAGGATCATAGTAGGATTAACACGTATTTGACATCAAAAGGGAAGACCACCCATAAATGTAATGGTTTTCTTGGTCTTATCCTATAAACCTCTGTGCAAAGAACCAAGAGCTTAGTATGTCTGTCTACTATGCAATATTAGTAGTATTACACTAACAATGATGGCACAAATAACTTTTCCTAAGACAAGACAGCACTCTAAAATATTTGCTTCAGAAAATATGTTGCTGGACCTAGTAAAGAACTGGAAGAATTTAAATTGCTGTTAATCAAACTAAATAGAAACATCGTGCATTTACTTTTATGTGAAAATGCACACAGCAAGGAAATAAAGAAACTGATTAATACCTTGCAATAATTTTTGTACAACCCCCGTTATTTTCCAGAAGATAAGAGAAAATGATATTATTCATAGGAATGAATAAAGTAATTGATTCATAAGGACAAATGAAGTAGTTCTCTTCCTCCTTTGTTTCACAAGCTGTTTTTTTTCTTGCACAAGATACATTTAGTTTTGTGGTTAATGGTTTAAATTTTGCTCTGCTGTGAATGGGATCACTCCAGGCCGTGAGGTTTCAGGGCCAAAACTTGTCATGGGTTGTAATTCAAATACATGTACACAGATAACGTATTCTCCTGTTTAAAAATTAAGACAGACATTTTTAAGAAAAGGGACTGCTCTCAACTCAAAGTGAAGTGGGGGAATTAGTCCTTCCCACTTAAGGAATAAGGAAGATTTATTTCAGCTTCTTGCTTCTAGCCAGAAGATGGAAGCAGAGTGCAGGATTGGCCTGGCACGACAAAGACTGAAAGGTAAGGAAGAAACTAACTAAATAGCTCCACAGACCCTCCTGGAAAGTCTTTGCTAGTTGCTGCAACCAATCAATTAATCCTTGCAAAATTGTAGTGAGTTACTGCTCTTCTAGATGAGATGGAGCTTTGGATCTGGCCCTTTTCCTCTTGCTGGGAGTTGAGCCCCTCAAAACTGGAGAATCTGCGCCCTCATCTCCTGCCTGAAAATGACCTACAAAAAACAGATGCACAGGGACAGACCTTGAGATCTGGCAACCCTCTGTTTAGGCAAGTCACCCTCAGTCTCAGCCCTCTCCATTTATGTTATGAGAATGATACTACGTTACAGAAATGATGGACAAGATGTAGTCCAGGGACTGTATCTAGTCTCCCCCCCAAGGGCATTTTGGACCCTCTGCTCCACCTGTTTGCAAGAGCTCTTGACACAACTGCACTGCCAGAAATCAGTGGTGCTGTCAGTCCAAGACATCCACACATCCTGGTCTTTTTGACCTACTTTTCCTGAAGAGGAGGAGATGCTCTGCTCTGAAGACCAGCAGGACTCTAGGGGTTGTTGTAAGAATTATAATGCATAATCATAGATTGGTGTGGACAATTTCCATGGGTTGAGGCCCCCTCACATACCCTCTAGTCCTTTGGAGGGTTGCACCCAACATTTCCCAGTCACTTCTATTTTGGTTATTCATTCATTCATTCATTATTCAATTATTTCATCCATGTCCTGACTTTCCCAACACTGGGATGCAAGGCAGTTTATAAGACAATTTTAATAGTTCCAATAAAAGCTCAATCAACTTTTCATATTAGCATGTGTATTAAATTAATTATGCCATTAAAATGATTCTAAAATACCACAGTGATACTAGATAAGCAGTAAAATACTGAAGAATCCAGCACATCATTTTAAAAACCTCTGACCATAACAGGCAGTCAGTTGCTGAAGGCTGCCTGAATAGAAAAAGCCTTTGTCTGACAACAGGACACAGAGACAAAAAAGAGCCCCTCCTGGTCTTCACATAGCCCTGGAAGCCCTCTAGAAATGGCTTGAAATGGCTGGTTCCATCACCTGGAGGTTTCTGGAGGTATGGTTGGCAGTGATGTATTTAAGTCTTTTATTCCAAGTCTCAAGTCAAGTCAAGTCTCAAGTCAAGTCAAGTATCTAGTCTCTACCTTCAAGTCTCAAGTCGAGTCTTAAGTCCTTGCAAGATACTTTCAAGTCAAGTCTCAAGTCTGGGACCCAACGTTATACTCCAACCTGTATTCCAGAATTTCTGGACGGAGTCAAATAAAGTCAGTTTTAACAATTTAAGTACAGCTGGCCCTCTACTTTTGTGATTTTGTCATCTGCAGCTTCAGAAGTGGGGAATAGGATCCTTCTACTTCCCATTTGCAAAGCTGGCCTTCTGCTCTTAGGAAAAGTTTTATTCTCCTATATGAAGTAGGGACAGGCTTCCCCACCTCAAGCCCATTTGCTGTTCCCTCTAAGAACTTTGGGCTTGAGACAGATTGTCATGTGGCCAGTAAATTGTAAGGTTTCTGGAGGAATGTGTTATGTTACTGAACCAAGGGCAACAAGTCACTCACTAAAAATATGCAAGTCTCAAGTCGAGTCAAGTTGGTGTAATTTTTACCAAGTCAAGTCCGAGTCAAGTCACTGAAGTGACTTAAGTCAGACTTTAGTCTGAGTCAATTGACTCGAGTCTACATCACTTGTGGTTGGCAATTTTAGGTTAAAAAACTACTCTGGTTGAAAAATGGCTTTTGGGGGCACATGCTACTCACAGACTCCATGTTCATCATCCCTGCCTTAAATCATGTGTGCAAAGCGCTTGGAAATCTATACAAATATTAGATGTTCCTTCTGTCTGCCTTCATCTCCTCTTCTTCATCAATTAAACCAGGCCTCTGAGATATACCTCTTGATGCTGAAGGGGAAGAAAGGTTGGATTACCTTAGGCAGGAATGCTTGGATCATTAGGTACATGCTGCGCACATTGATATTCATTGTGATATCCCAGCTCTTTTCGTCACAATTCAAAATGGTCCCATGATGTACAAATCTGGTACAGAAAATGAT
This sequence comes from Ctenosaura bakeri, assembly GCA_948474755.1. Lineage (NCBI taxonomy): Eukaryota > Metazoa > Chordata > Lepidosauria > Squamata > Iguanidae > Ctenosaura > Ctenosaura bakeri. The sequence goes on from CAOLHI010002252.1 coordinate 219,146, forward strand.
AAAAGAGAGTTAAAAATGGATCAAGTTCTCCAGGTCCATCAGCTACTAAAGCCATGGGCTCACCTTCAAACCATTACTAACCCAGCTGCTTTCATATTTGGTTCTACACAGGTTTCATATCAGAGCTTGAAAAGTCAAAAAAAAATTTGGATGACAATTTTCATAATCACCCAAACAGTATAATCAGTGTGACTGGGATTACAGTATGCAAGAAGAAGATTTACTGTAACCTCTTTTCCCTGTCATGATGACCAGTAAAAACTGCCCCCTCCACCTGCTACTTGCCTTAAGATGGAAGATCCCCCCCCGCCGAGGGTTAAGACAAACTTAGCAGAAGTAGGGTGGAATGGGTCACAAATTTCACTGAGACCACAGCAGTGAGGATGAAAAATATTTTTTTCCTCCATCACATAAATCAATGTGGCCATAAATTAGACCCAGAGTGGAGAAATTGTATTCTGCTGGCTGTATACAGCTTCTCAAGGCTGTTTTTGAGGCCTTGGGTCCCACAGCAGCCCCCCTCCCACAAATGGTTGCAATTTTTTAAAATTACTTTTGCTTTCAAATGTCCCTCAATTTTCCTGCAGAGACAAAGTGTATCCAGTCATCCAAAGCCCCCCGAGGAGCCAATACAACACTGACCTCTAAGAGTTACCCATCTCTGATACAGAATAAGGGTGGGGAACCTGTGGGCCTCCAGATGTTGTGGGGCAGTCTATACAGCTGGCCATGGGGAACTGTAGCTCAAGAATACTTGGATAGCTACAGTTCCTCATCTCTGCTTTAGACAAAGTTGAACCCTTAGTGATGTTAAATGGGATCATATATTTAATGTTGCATTTGAAGTGAGATTTTCATACAGGACTGACTCAAGTGCTGCCCCTGCTAAGAGCAATGAAATGGTTTCAGATTGGAGGAATAGGAGTCTAAAAAGATTACTTTTCCAATCTCTGTCCCCCAACTCGTTGAAGTCAAGGTGCATAATACACAAAGCCAACCATATCATTTTGGTGCGTGAAGTAAAGGTCTCACAAACAAAAATTCAACAATATCAAATAATTAACTATTTTCTCTACTATTAGGGCAATCAAATCTGCTGGCCAAGTCAGTTACTTCATTCTGCATAATGGTAGGGCCAGACCTGTTCTCAGAGTGCAAGATTATTAAAAAAAAGGGTCACAGCTAATTTTCAGTGGCTTTGAGAAATAATTGCAGCTGCATCTTAATCGCTGAAGCTACACATTAAGATTATGAATTATTTCTAGAGACATAAAAACAAAGCCAGAGTGCCTTGAAAAATCACACTGGGAGGGGAATATAATTTAAATGATAACAATAATTTACCCTGCTATATTACATAGAACATCGATTCTCTTCACTTCCTTGGCCAGGTTTTCAATTTGTGCTTTGTTGGTAACATCCAGCATTCGAACCTGAATGCCTGTTAAGGAAATTAATATAACATGTTACAACATTCATCATTATGTTCTCGCAACAATAAAGGACGTCAGCTTGTCAAATCACATGTGAAGAATACATATAGCTGGAACATATTTTATACAACTTTTATAGCCAATGTAGTTATTTATTTATTAACTAATTAAATTTATATCCCTCCTTTCTCAAAAATGGGTAACAAGTGTTCTCTGTGTGAAGGGGTATTTCATAGAATCATAGAGTTGGAAGAGACCACCAGGGGCCATCCAGTCCAGCCCCCTGCCATGCAGGAACCCACATCAAAGTACTCCCAACAGATGGCCATTCAGCCTTTGCTTAAAAACCTCCAAAGGAGACTCTACCACACTCCGAGGCAGCATATTCCACTGCCAAACAGCTCTGACTGTCAGGAACTTCTTCCTGAGGTTTAGGTGGAATCTCTTCTCCTGTAGTTTGAATCCATTGCTCCTTGTCCTAGTCTCTGGAGCAGCGGGAAACAAGCCTGCTCTCTCCTTGACATGACATTCCTTCAAATATTTAAATATGGCTGTCATACCCCCTCTTAATCTTTTCTTCTGCGAAGTAAACATACCCAGCTCCCTGTTGGGAGCCTTCAGTCCCATCTTGGGAAAAAAGGCAGCATAGAAATTCAATAAATAACTAAATAACTAACAAAAATATAATAAATATATTATTAACTAATAAATATAAATATAAATATATAAATAAATAAATATATAAATAAATATAAATATAATATATTATTAACTAATAAAAATAAATATATTTTTGTGTGTTTCCAGACTTTTCTGGACCTGGTACCGCCTAAGATAGGTTTTGGGGATGAAAACATGACTCCAAAATGCACCAGAGTTGCTCTGCCCTGTATCAGAAGTCTGAAGATAATGTGAAACTGGCCATTTATAGTGACACTGCTACATTTATAAATGACTGCATTATAAGTTATTTGACTCTATAAAAACATTACACTGAAGCAACAGACATATGCATCATGCAGACATTAATGCATGGTGGATAATTTCTCTGTTGAAAAAGTGTTGTTCCACTTTTAAGAGAACAAAAGCAGGATCACCTTTCCTGAAGCTTAATCAAGCTGCTATTATTGAAGAATACTGAGGACAGAATTTCCACTTAAATCAACTTTTGCTTCAAATCTTTGATTCATCTGACAGGCATGTTTCAACTTAGGGAAAGGAAGGAAATACTAGAGATGTTTGTTGGAACACCATTTACAACGTTTAGCCATGAGATTGGAATAGTTACTTTTTGGATTACACTCCCAAAATCCCTGGAGATTCTCAGGTTTCTAGCCCAAAGTAATTTTTCCAAGCTCTAAAGAAATATTAAAGATCAATTTTACAGAGAAACATACTTGGTCAACTGCAAGCAAATGTCACTGAATTTAAAAATGCTTGCTCTTAAGAGAACAAGGCAAGGAGTGCAAACTTAAATTGATGTTTAACATTAAAATTGGGGGAGAGGGGAGACTGTGAATAAACTGCATTGTTCCAAAAAATGTTGGTACCTTTTGGCAGTTGCCAAGGCCCTGGCATCAAAGGAAGGGTCCATGCTGATCTCAAATTCAGTGCTACTCCTTTATCCTTTTTATGTATGCTTGTCTTCCCAGAAACACACACAGGAACAATGATAAAAGCAGCACTGGCACCTGCCACCAGTACCTGTTCACTCACTTGCCCTCTTTATAGTCCTCTTGGATCCACTCTCCACTGCTTATCAGAAAGACTGTAGTGAATGAACAGGTGATGGCAGTAATTCTTTCTGTCTGTCTACATGCTCACTGTCTTGTCCTAACACCCAGAGGGAAAAAGGAAGGTGGAAGACAGATGGCAGATGTTCCTGGCTGCTGCACCCCTGTCATTCACATATTCAGGGTGGTGAATGGTAGCAGCTACCTTCCCTTCCTGTGGTTGGGGGACTGGACAAGCAATGGAAGTGTAGAGAAGGGACCCATAAGCAAAGAATACCCTCTAACCCAGAGATCTGGATCCAAATAATTCAAGGAATACCTGGGTGGCCTTCCAGTTCCCGAAGCTTGGATTCATTAATGTCTGTAGCAATGACTTGGGCTCCTTCCTTTGCAAAAGCCTTTGAAATCAAAACAATCTGTGGTTAATAACTAGACTTATTTAATCACTGACTATCAATTGCTCATTGCAAGCTGGCTAACTTGACATTTTGAGGTGTTGGCAAATTAAGTTACTATGTAAATACCACACCTGCAAAACTGATAGGGACTGAATTCTAAAAGAACACTTCTAGAATGAGAGTAAACCCTGTTGCATTTACAATTCTTGGATGGGGTCAGCTAATCCAAAACTCTGCTTGTGAAATGTGCTCCTAAATGCGACACTGGCATTTTTGACCCTAGCTGAGAGTTCCCATGCTAAAGACGTATTTAGAAAGCTCTGAGTGGTTTTGTGATATCCTTAGAGACCTCTTCCATGAAGCTGTGTCTATGTTAATCACTTGAGAAAACTGTATTTCAGTCTTCTCCAATCTGATGCTATCCAGATGTGTTTCCAATGGTCAAGTTGAGTGGGGAAGTTGGAGGGCATTACCTAAAACATCTGGTGAACACTAGATTATAGAAGATTGATAAATTGGTTAACCATTCTCATTGTAAATTTATGACTATCCAAATCTGAATGAATACTTAATTTTTAACATTTATAGGCCTTCAGTGTTTCACAACCTTGTGTTGTCACATGTTGTTGGACTAGAGCTCTTATAATTCCCAGTCAGAATGGCCTACGATCAGGGATGATGGGAGCTGTAGAAGGCATGGCTGAGAGACACAGTGAACAGAAGCACTTCATACTGCAACATTTTGTTGAAGGCCCAACTGGCACAAATACCACTGTTCTTCAAAAAACAGCTGATGGAAACATACATGATGTAAAATGAATTTCAGCAGCTTGGCATTCAAAATTGTGCTTTTAAGACTAGTTTCTTGCTAATTTCAAGAAGTAGAATTAATTTAAATGATAATTTTGTAGATCTCTTCATAGAGAAAGAAACAGAATGTCAATTGAGACATGAAGCAGAGATGATAATTTTTTTTCTGTTCTGATTAACATTTAAGATTTTTTAACTTTTCACTTCTTTTATTCTATGCATTTCAAAGCTGATTCTTAATGCTTGCTTGTGACTGTAAAACAGCTCCACATGCTGCTTCATATCCCATTTGAGAACAAAGGCAAGATATAAATCAAATCATTAAATAAACGAATAAAATTTTTCAGTGGCTGCTCCAAGGCTCTGGAACTCCCTTCTCAGAGAGGTCAGACTGGCACCCTCCCTGTCTGCTTTCCGGAGACAATTAAAGATATTCTTATTTTGGCAGGTATTTAATAGGTGATTATTGGGAAGAAAGGTGCTAGTTATTTTAATTATCATTTGTTTGTTTTTTAAACCTGTATTTAACTTGTTCTAATTACTACTGTTTGTTTAATGTCTGTTTTAACTTTTATATGTTACAGTTTTAACTATGTTTTCTTTTTAAACTATTGTAAGCAGCTTTGAATCCTTTTGAGGAAAAAAGTGGAATATAAATAAAGATAATAACAATAAAATATTGTGCAACTCTTATTGGAGCAAAACAGGTTTTCACCAATGTATTGGTTATGAACAGGAAATGCTTAACAAATGCTTTACATCTTGTTGTGTCACGCTTAGCATTGGTTTAAAATCTGTAACTGCTACTGTTCAGATATTTTAAGTGCTTCTTTTTGTGATATTTTGTGATTTTCTGCCCTTCTGCACTCCACAAAGTATGTAGCCTTTCACTCCAACACATTCAAAGCAGAAATATCTTAAGAACTGCAGCTTATGGAAGTGTAGCCCAGGGATGTCATTCCAAATAATTAACAACCAGTTCTGTCTATGGCCATTTCCACACTAGCCTGTTATAGCGCGATGATTCCACTTTCAACATCCTCTGGAATCCTGGGGTTTGCAGTTTCGGGAGGGGCCAAGTGGCCCCTCCCGAAACTGCAAACCCCAGAATTCCAGAGGATGTTGAAAGTGGAATCATCGCGCTATAACAGGCTAGTGCGGAAACACTGTATGTTGGAAACCCCCATCTGTCCAACGCTCAGGACCCTCACCCTTGCTATGAGGTCGTGCTGCCTTGTTCTCTTGAGCTATTATTTCTCAAGCTCCCCTGTGCTTGGCTCCTCAGGCCCTCAAAAGGAGATCTTATCCATCTCCTACAGAGTGCCAAGAACAGCCTGGCCACCAAACTACAGCTGGACAGGCTGAATAGAGATGTGAAGACCCAGAAAAAAAACTGGAAAAATTAAGAAAAACCCCCACATTTTTTTCCTGAAGCCTTTTTTGTTTTTTTCCAAAGAAAAAATTGAAAAAAAGGAAGAAAATTGATGATGGAATGTTTTACTTTAGCATGATGAGACTGAAACTGATAACTATAGCTCAGAAAATGAGTTTGATTAAATTTCATGTCTATTCATTGAATCCTAGTCCCTCCCTCCTCTCTTCTATACACTTTCCCTCCCTCAATTCTTTTTATGGGAATGGGTGCTTTGTGCCTATTTTATATTGTGGAGAGGAAATATAAATAATTTTCTTTGTTACTAATCTTGATGGTTTCTTCTGTTTTTTTAAAAATTGTTTTTTCGCCTGCTCCACATAAACTAGCAAAACCAAAGAGGTTCCATACAGTTCAGGAGATTGTTGCTTCATTTGTTACAAATAATTTTTTTTAAAAAAAGTTAATTCCATTTGTAATAACTGTTTGAATACACTGTATATAGCAATTGTGATAATTTTATGCCAAATCAAATTGTACATAGTCGTATTTTATGTTCCTAAAGTAGCAGAGTGACTTTCAATCTGTAAAAAGTGCTAATGTTTTAAATTTTTCTGAAAATTTCCATTATTTTTCCTGGAAAAAAAAATCCAGAAAAAAGCTGGGTTTTCTTTTCTCATGGCTTCAACATTTTCAGAAATTGTACATCTCTAGGAAGAGAGGAGGAAAGGTGCCACAGATAGAGCTCGGGATGGAGGCAACCAATGAAACTTGTCTCACTTCCACTCAGGGAAGTATTCAGTTTTGCATTCCACTTGACACTCCTGCTCCACTTCTCAACTTCTTTGCCTGTGACATGGAGTAACAGCACATCTGCATCAGTGCGCCTGCCCAGAGGCCAAGTGTTGAGAGGCAGCTGTTTAACAACTGATTTGGGTGAACCATTGTGAATCAGCTGAATGAACCATATAATCCCCAGCAAAGAGGGAATCCAGGAAAGTTTTCTAGACTTACAAGAGCCACTGCTTGTCCAATCCCTTGTGCGGCGGCAGACACCAGTATCACCTTCCCATCAAGCCGTCCCATTGTGCACCTTGTGAGTGGTTTGTAATATCTATAAATGTTTATTTATGATAACCACAGTTAAGAGCAGAGACTGTCAAATATTTTCTTCACTTTAAAAAACTGAAGGCAAAGATCTAGTGTACACAGCCAATTTGGTGTGCAGGGCTGGTAGTGAATGAGATGGTATCATTCATTCATACATTGATCAAGAGGACTAAAGTTATTGGTGAGGAAGGAGTTGGGGGGCTGCAGCAGTAAGCTCTTGCTCGAGCCTACTGGGAAGGCTAAGATTCCACCCCTTCCTCTCCTCTCCCCACTACTGAGTTCACTGAGTGCAAAGTACTTTTGCACTTTGAACTTAATTTCCAGTATTGCAGTAAGAGAAGTATGAAGGCAGAAAGTGGGAGGAGAGAAACTGGAACATTTTAAAAGTAGCTTTGAAATTGGGACCACAGATGATTAATCAGGACTGTCCCTGCCAAATGAGGATAGCTGGAGTGTACAAAATGCTAGTGTAGATAGGTCTTTGACTTATTCCAGTCCTGGAACAGTCATCTTTTCTAGAATACAATCCCCCCCCCATCTTCCAAATTCTGGTGCAATTACGCACATCTCATTCTATCTTCTAGATCAGAGCTTTCCAAACTTTTCATGTTGGTGACACACTTTTTAGACATGCATCATTTTGCAACAGAAAGTAATTCAGTAAGTGGAAGCAACCCTTCCACCTGAGTCTGGCCCACCACTGCCGCCCTTGCTGGGATCTTCTGGCCTGTGGTGGCAGCAGCAGTGGCAGGGGAGGCAGCCCTTCCACCCGTTAACATTTGTGTGACACACCTACACACCACAGCCAACACACTAGCATGTCATGACACAGTTTAGAAAGCTCTGTTCTAATCTATATCATTAAGTTCACAGCCCCTTTTTTGTGTGCATCCCAACCCAATGAATCTGATAAATCCAAAAAACAAATAGAAAATATTATTTATTAAAATCTTTATACCCTGCCCTCTATCAAAAGATCTCAGGGCAGCATAAAATAAAACCAACATGAGTAGTTTAAAACAAGAAAAATTATTTCAGAAAGCTTAAAAATATTAAACAATTTACAAATTTAAAAAGATAGTTTTAAACCAATTTAAATAATTTACAAAACAATTTTAATCCATGTACATGTGATGGCTTGTGCAAAAATATATGCCCAACAGCTTCAGCAAACAACCATAATACCCACCAACTCCCCCAAAGTGGTAAGGACAATTCCAATTATTAATTTGTTGTCCCACTTTTTCAGCTGCTTTAAATGCTTTCGGCTGCTTTCTCTCTCCTCCTCTTTTAGCCTTCTGCCAGTTCCACACACAGCACATCTTCTTTTTCAAACCAAGTCATGTCTCCCTGAACACTCCCCATATTCTCAGATTCCCCCAAACCCAATTCAGATCTTATCTACTCCTCTCTTCCTAACTGGCCTTTATTCTGTCTTTGACTATTCTAACTCTATTTCATCCTGCCTCTATCTATGGCCATTTCCTTTGAGTTCCCTCTCCAAACTGCAAACCCCAGGATTCCATAGGATGTTGAAAGTGGAATAATAGCACTATTAAGAGTCTAGTGTGGAAATGGCCTATGTCTTATCCTATAGGTTATATCACTTCTCCTCTGTAGCTCTCCATCAGAACAATCTATGAGCTGCGATTGGCTGGTTCTAACCAGACTAGCCCAGCTTCTCACTTCAAAAGCTGTTCCACTTCAGATGACAAAGGCCATTTCCGCACTAGCCTGTTCTAGCGCGATGATTCCACTTTCAACATCCTCTGGAATCCTGGGGTTTGCAGTTTCAGGAGGGGCCAGCCGGCCCCTCCCGAAACAGCAAACCCCAGGGTTCCAGAGGATGTTGAAAGTGGAATCATCGCGCTAGAACAGGCTAGTGCGGAAGTGATAGTCAGATATCTTGGACTGGCCCTGTCAGGCATCATAATCCCACCCCCCTTTGGCTGCACTGCCTTTAGAAATGTCTGCAAGGATTCATTATTTTTTTCTCTCCTTGCAATGTTAACTTTTCTTCAAAAAACCCTGTCATGTACCCTACGCATCTGACGAAGTAGGCTGAACCTGCAGAAGTTTATGCTACAAGCTTTTCTCTCAATCCGTCTCAAGGGTGCTATGAGAACACAGAAGATTCCTTTTCAAACACACTACCCCAGGCAAGATGCAAGAATGCATCAGTAGTTTAGATTCCTTTCTGGAATGCAACTAATAACAAATAGTGGGTACAGAAACACATGGAAAGAAATTTGTCCTGCTTCCTTGTCTCTCTCTCTCTCTTTCTCATGACAAAACTTAAAAGACTCAGAGAGAGCACCATGTGCTCAAGATACAAAATCCTGCAGATTAATTCTCATGCTTGCAAATTGAGTTTTCACTTGAGACAGATTACTATTACTTAAAACGAAGAGCAAAAACACCAACAAAATAACTCACCACAGGAATTCAGCAATGATTGGTTTTCAAGACCTTTGCTCAGGAGTAAAGTTCTTCCTTTACTCTAACAGCATGCTGGGATTCGTAGTTCACTGAGCTGGCAAATTACCTTTGATTTAGGAACTCATGGCAGCTGAGTCAGTTTAAATGCTGCCATCTAGTGAGCATCTAGGTTAGAACTGTGCAATAAAGCCAAAGGTTGCATTAGAATGTTCCATTTAAGAAGCAAATTTGCATTGCCAGGTAAAACACAAGACAGGGCTCCTATACCTTTGACAGTTTGCTGAAATTCCCTCTTCTAAACAATTAAGGGTATAGAAGCCCTCTTGTCTGGTTGTGCTGTATTTTATTAAAACTACACCTGTACCATAAAAATAGCATCTGTCACACCCTAATCTTTGCTAAAGAATACTAGGATATTGATCTGGGTATAGAAAATGTTCTTTTGGGATTACAGCCCCCCCCCTGCAAACACAGCCAAGCTCTGCTGTGGATCTATGAGACTGGGATTGCAGTGCTATGCTTCACTCATGTGTGTGTGCTTGTATGTTTTAGGCAGTGTCTGTTTCATGCAGTAAGAACATTTACTTCATTACTATGATTTTCTCAATGGGCAGTTATAAAAACATTGCCATGGTAGATTTCCTGTATAAAATACTCCATTCACAATAAAGGTAGTTATAAGAGTCTCTGCATCCATACCTTGTAAAAATATGCTGTGGTGGATCATAGCCCTGCCCTGCCCTGCCCCTAAAGATGCCTTAAAAATTACCTTTTAAAGCTATAACTCCCAGTGGCCATCGCTGGCTGAGGGATTCTGGAAATTTAGTTCAAAAGGTAACTTCCTCCAAGTTCTGCTTGCAGATAAAAACGCACTGAAATCCCAGCAAGGGTGGATGGGATGGTATAATGGGACCCTAGGTCAGTTAGAATCCCCCTTTTGTATGGACTTCTATCCTGAATCCATCTTTATGTGCATAGATTCCCTTCTTATGGCCAAGCACAGGGCCAGTGAGTAGTATGCCCTGTGTGAATCTGTTCAAGGTAACCTTCTTCTAACATATAAAGAAATGAAATATTGTTAGTGTACAGTGTACAGTGCTAGTGTAATTCTGGGGGTGGGGAAGGGAGCTAATAAGCCTATATGGAAACAGACTAACAAGCCACTTTAGATAGAGTTTGGAAAACCTGTTTTGCGCTATATATCTCACAATCCTCTAGCCAACATAGCCAGTAGCCAAAGCAGTAACATTTCCAAACTCTTTAGAAAAGCACTATATAAACATGAGTTTAGCTTAGAGAGTCTTTATTTACACATTTAAAAAATACAATTCAAAATGGATCCGTAATGTATAAAAAAGGAGGGAAGGGGAAGAAAGAGGAAAAATAGAAATGAAATACAAAAAAAGTAAAAGAGAAAACAGTCTTCTTCAGTACACCCAAGACTGAGCAGAATCTAGAAGTCCTGTCCACTGAGCATCTTTAGAATCCACAAATCAACCAGGCTGCTATTGTGTTTTACAGTTAGAACCATCGTCTTTACTTGCTGTTGCAATCCAATGTTTAAGATTGTTTTCTGCAGATTCTGCCTTTTTAGATCTTGTGTCTATTAAATAAAAAAAAACATTTAGAAGTTGTTTTAATAAAAATGGCTGAAACTGAATACATGTTTTACAAACAGCTACAGCGAGAAATAAAACACTGTTCAGAAAATAGTGGTTGGATAAGTCTCCAAACATATCATTAGCCTTGCAAGTACCAAAATTCATAAGCCGTCGTGCAAAAGGCAGTGAGATGATCTGTATGACTTAAGCCGGGGTGGGAACTCTGTAGTCCTCTAGATCTTTTTTGGACAAAAACTACCAGTATTCCTCCCTCTTGGCTCTCCCACAAGGCTTGATGGGTTAGTGAACTGCTATCTAGAAGGCCACATGGTTCCCACACCTGACTTTAAGTTTTCAGTGCATGAAACAATCAAAGTTTTGCAATTAAACTATGATTGTGTAACTTTTTGCAGTTTCAGACCTCTACATGTTCCCTGGACCACACTTTCTCTGGGAAAAAGAGGGTGAATTGATTATCCTGAAAAACTAGGAGTGGCAATTCACTGATTAAATAGGTTTCAAGGCTCCCTCCTTCCTTTAACATAAAAATAACATGGAGTTTTAAAATAACACATCACCATTGCTGGTTCTGATTTCTTTCCTTCATTTTTTTTTTTTTTTTTTGGCATACTAGCCAAATCGACCAGTTCATGTGCACCTACATATGACCTCCTCAGGGCTCCAAGACTCACTGTACTGCCCAGTCCTCTTGTCCTGCAAAGACCTTGCTTGTTGAATTTTCATTTGGAAAATCTAAAATGATTTGAGTAAACTGAAGCATTCTATGGCTAGGTTTTATGGATTAACTTAGGCCATGTATGTCAAACACAACGCCCACAGGCCAAATCCAGCCAGCCAGGCCATATTATGTGGCCCTTGGACCTCTCCTGCAGCTGCAGTACTCCCCCTGCCTGCTCCTTTGTTCAAGTCTCACGGTCAGAGCATTTCCATGGGTTACCATGGCAACACTCCATGTGGCTCGCAAAAGTTGGACAGAGGAGCAGTCAGAAGTAGAAGTAGATTGCGAGTGCTGGCTGCTGGGCCCCTCTTCAGAATACCAATAGCCAGGTGGCCTGCAATGTGGGATTGGGCTCGCCAGGTACAGAGTGGGGTAGGGGGGCAGAAAGAGGCACAAAGAGGGTCTGGGGAGCAGAAAGTGACACAAATTATTACTAAAACCAGTAATAACCGAATGCAGAGGCAATTATTTAATATGATAAAAGAGTAGATACCTTTATATAGTCTTACAGATACAACTGGCACATTGAAGGCAACCATAATGCTGATGTGGCCAAAGATGAAATCCAGTTTGACATCTCTGATTTACTGAAACCTTTTGCATGGTTGATCTGGTTGCACCAACTTTCATGTGATTTGAGTAGATGACAGGAATAGATTTTTTCCCCTTAGGGAGATACATCATTCTGAAACGGGCCTATAAAATCTATCATGCCATAACCTACCTGTTGGATTTTCTAAGCATGGGGCATCAAAGAAGCTGAGGCCATGTGATGACGCAGCAGGGGGTGTGTTCACTGGCAAAACTGGCTTTAGAGTTCGTTCCCTGGACGGAGAAGCTGGGAGCTCTGCAAATGAGGAAGGTGCTGTCTTCCTTGGAGATTTCAGTCTTTCATCCTCATCAATGTCCCTCAAGGAATGTGCCCTTCTCTTCAAAGCTCGCTCCCTCCATTTCGTAGCCTCCTCTTTCAAGGCGAGGACCTTCCTTAAAACACGAATATGAAAAGTCAAGCTCACTTGGTGTTCAACTCAGGGCTCTTATCCTATTTAAAAAGTATCTTCCTACACATGGAAGAGAAGACATGGCTGGCTGTCTAACCTCCTCTGCACCTCCATTTAATAAAATAGTTTTGCCTCAGGTTAATGCTTAAGATCTATGTCAAGGGACAAATGGTAGCCACTTGGCCATAAATGGATTAAGTGCTAAGCTAAGCCATTATAAACTCCAACTGGTCTGTCCAGGTCACCTGTGATCAAAGCAAATGTGACCCACCAGTCACAGAAAGTGGCTTGCCACAGCCTATTTTTTTCCTTTATCTTGGGCAGGTCAGCACCAAAGGCTGACTCATGTCAAAATGAGCTAGTACGTTAAGAGTAACAAACTCAAAAGCTCAAAGAACAGATATGTACACAAAGATTCTAGGTAGGTTTAAGACTTACGCCAATGCAACTTCATGTTCTTTCTGCAGCTGACTGTATTTCTTCTCCAGTTTTGCAACCTCAGTTTTCAGCACAAGCAGGTGAGTATTCTGTACTATGCCACTTCCACCACCACAAGTAATTGGAAGAGATGGCTGAGGAAGGTCTTTGCTTGATATTACTGAAAGTTGTTCATAAGAAGACTATTAAAATCTCAAAAATATTACACCCTCTAGGAAAATGGCAGACTGTCATCATACTATCTAAAAACACCGCTTTGTATGTGTGAACCCTCAACAATATTCCTAACTATGAAGACAAATACTTTTTAAATTCAGCATTCCGGAATACAAGATACAGTTTGGGATCAAGCTCACAAGATGTACCCATTCAGACTAGAAATATCAGCACAGAATTCCAAACATTCTAAATTAAAGACCTTCATGGAACTCTGGATACTATAATCACTGAGTATGATGTCACTAAAAGGTACCACTAATTACGTAAAATAAACATTTCAGTACATTGTAAGTTTTATCAAATGATTTTAAAGTGTTTGTCAGCACCCTAGGGATACATAAAGGAATATGAACTCTAAGCACAGAGTTTGTTTTTCTTTGTAACTTACTGTAGTTCACATTCAAAAGAGCCCCTGTTTACCAATGAATTTTAGGACTGCCTACTTGATCACTACATCTTGTTTTTTGTTTAGAACTATACCTTCAAAATACACCTCATAGCCTAAAAAATACATTTGCTTATTCTGCACCTACCAGTTACATCTTGATCTTGTTGAACTGTGCGGAGTTCTTCTTTTAATTTTCTCAACTGTTCTTCTCTATGTTCTGCGAGAGCTTTTGCATTTGCCATTCTAAGAATATTAAAAGAGAGTTGGCCATTCTACATTTTGCTTTATAGAAAAGCTGTTAAAGTTGTAATCCTATATATATTTATTTAGCTGTTAGTATCATTTAAATTAGTACCTATATATATTTATCTAGCTGTTAGTACCATTTAATGAGCCAGCATGGTGTAGTGGTTTCAGATTTGGACTAAGACTCTAGAGACCAGAGTTCAAATTCCTACTCAGCCATGGAAACCCATTGCGTGACCTTGGACAAGTCACACATTAGGAACAAATCTTGCCAAGAAAACTCTGTGACACGGTCACCTTAGGGTTGCTCTACATCAGAAATGACTGGAAGGCACACAACAACAAACCATTTAATATTTCTGAGTAGATATGCACAAGATTACAATGTAAAAAAAAGGTCAGAAGTCATTCTTGCCCTGGTGCATGGACCATAGTCCTAAACACACAACAACCTGTTTCTTATAGTGGAAAACTATCAACAATTTTAAAAAAGAGTATAGTCAGCCGTCCACACTTGCAGGTTTCACTTCTGCGGATTTGATTATTCACAGATTATTTGCTGTCACTTCTGCTGCCTCTCCATTTTTAATAGAGACTGCAAGCCTTGTGAGACTGAGAAACTGCGAATGAGGCTAGTAAGTTCCTCTTAAAAATGGTGTGGGGCAGCAGTGGAGGTGGCACCAGCCATCCACTTCTGCCTTGTGAAGGAACCCCGATAACACAAAGGAATCCATGGTGGGTTGAATATGGTGATTATACTTTTTTTTGGTGTATGTTAAATATGGTTTGGGAAGGCCTAGTTATTCACAGGTTTTTTCACTTTCACAGGGGTCCTTTGCCCCTAACCCTAGCAAATGTGGAGGGATGACTGTATATAATGAATAACTTCCCACAAATGGATGCCCTCTAAATGCGAAAAATAAGTCCCATTCATTCCCAGCCAGTAGAAGAAAACAGTAAGAGAAAACCTTCCAGAGTAGCAGCCATGTCAAGTAGCTATACCAGACCAGGGTGGCACTTGAAATGACATTAACTTGATGGGCTAGAACCATTTTTTTCAGATACAATGATGTATACCTGAAAAGTTCTCTCTGTTTCTGAAAGCTTGTGCCACAATAATTTTTTTAATTTTTAGGGCACCACAGATGACTCTCTAGTATGTTTTCTAAAAGTTTCTAGAAGTAGCCATTATACAGTGTTGCTAAAAGTCTGCTAGAAATAAAATGATGTTATTCTATATTGTCTGCTGGCTGGTAATCTGGGGCCTTTCTCCAACCATAAGACTCTACAAGACAGTAAGCTCAATTCATTTTGTTTAATTTCTAGAATGTTGCATTCAACTACCGTGTTTTTGAAATTTTAGAGAGACATAGCAAAATGCACCTGTGGTTAGATTTCCCTTCTGTTTGCTACAGGGGATCAAAAGAATATTCAAGACTCAAAAACCAGGGATATTTGGTTCACCTATCCAGCGAACAATAACTTTCTTCCATCCATCCATTCTTTGAAGTATAAATGTATAAAGGAAAAACAGATAGCAAGAAGAATGTGGAATGGATGGGATTCAGCTACCAAAAGTGTCTGGAGACTCTTCAGTACTGAAGTGATACATTTTACTTAACCTGCTTTTCTGCTCTTGAATTGCTGGGCATTGAAAGATGTCAACGCAACATAAAACTGCTGCTAAATGAAATAGAACTTACTCCTGGTCAAAGTATTTTGACTGTTTCATTCTTGCCATATCAGCTTTTGCAAGTTGAGTTTTGAGGTCTTCAATTTCCTCCTTATACAGTTCAGAGCCTTTATTTAGCTGGGTCTAAATTCAGAGGGAGAAAAAACACATCTAGTGAGGAGATAAAAGTTGTTACTTATTCCAATGTGTGGATTATTACTAAAGTTACAGAGAACAGTTACAAGTTAACAGCATTTTACATAGGAGAAGAGAATGTGCTACTAAAAATTACACTGTAGCATCACCCTCTTCCTAGCTCTCAAGATTAGCATGTGTATTTCTACACAGCTAAGTACTCTCTAAGCAGTTTACAATTTGTTAGCTAATTGCCCCCAACAAGCTGGGTACTCATTTTACTGACCTGCGGAAGGATGGAAGGCTGAGTCAGCCTGGAACCTGGTAGGATCGAACTCACAACCTTGTGGCTGCCATACTGGCATTTAACCACTATGCCACCAGAGTGCCCAATTTTACAAAACAGCCTCAGTTTGGTCTCTAGCATGTTTGGATAATGGCACTACAAACACCAGCAATTTCAAATAATGTAAGAAAATCTATTCTTGCATACCCTATAGGTTCTATGAATGTTAGGTTCTTTAAAGGATGTTTTCATTCCCATCTGTAGAGAAGCAAAAGAATAAACTTTAAAAAAATCAGCACATACCTTGAGTGTTTCCATCTCTGTCAGTGCACTTCTCAAGCAATTTTCTTTTTCCTCTAATGCAGCCTTAAGTCTGGGCACCTCACTTCTGGATGTTCTCATATTAAGTTCCATCTGTAATACGGCTATTCTTTTTTCCTTTTCCTGGAGATTTCTGACTGCTTCATTTGCTCCATTTTCTAGATCTTGGATTTTTAGCTTGAGATTCTTGGAATAAAACACAGCAAGATATTAGCATGCTGAATAGCTGTTCTAAGAGGAAAAATAAACTTTGCTGAAGGTAACTGAATGGATTGATGTATTGCTTGGGCCACTGTCAAGGATTCGGGGAACTAAAGGTCAACAAAGTCTAGGGGCCTGACATTGGAAACCACTGGGTTAGAGTGTCAGATGGGACCTGGGAATCCCAGATTCCTGTTGCCACTGAGCCATGAAACTTACTGAGTGACCTTGGATCAGCCATTTTTTCTCAGCCTGCCCTATTTTACGTGGTTATTATGAAGTGGGGAGGAAGAGAACAATGTACGTTGCCTTGAGCTCATTGGAAGATAGGAAGGATAGAAATGTAGCTAATGCATAAGAACATGGCAGTCCCATGATATTTCACATATTCTGTTGTAAAATCACTCTTTTTTATACAAATGGAAAATGGTACTATTACAAGTGGTCCATGTAATGCATACTCATCATTGCATCCATTGCCAGGTGCTTGATTGGTTACATTTTTAAAACACAGGAATACTGCATGCTAAGTACGTAACAAATTAAATTGCCCCCTCTCACTACCTTGTGCCTCTAAATCAAGGGGAATGAAAAGTTCAAGGCATAGGATTTAGCAAAATGCAAGTAGTTGTGTATTCTAAATTTTTGGTAAAAAATCTCCAGCTAGAACTAGATCAAGAGATGACAGAGGGGTTGCTGAAAACAGAAGTCCTATGCCTTCTCTCTTCCCTGGTAATGTCTAGTAACTGGAGGCCGATCTCAGCTTTGCTCACATTCAAGAATCAATCAACTGCAGCTGAATAGGCCAAGGCAAAGAATCTCAGCATGATGCTGTTACACTAAACATTTTGCAGATTTTCAGGGAGATGTAGGCAATAGCAGCAGATATCTTCTTCAAATTCTGGTTTTGACAAGTACCACCTTTGTTAAAATGATCTGCTGTCCTTCCAGAGTAACCCATGAAATCCTCATCTAATTAGGTTTAACAAATTAGATAGCTGGAAAAAAAGGCCATGTTGTCCCGAGGCCCTCTGGGTAGTCCCTGTGTTGCATACTCACACATTTCCGGTCAGCCTGCTTTCGTACTAACGAACATATTTGGGGGGGTTAGCTCATGCTATTGCATTGCTAGGTCAGGCTGCCCTGTATGCTGCAGTCCTGTGAGAATAGCCGAGGAATGTTAATGATGGGTGCTTTGCTCCCCACGTCGTCCGGTATGGTGAGGGGAGGAGAGCAAAGCCTGATTAGAGATCGTCCACTGCCATTTTGGGCAGGTAATGAGATTTGGCCACGAGCCTATCGTGCACCTGGCCCATGGGTGCCTCAGTAATTGGCGTCCTAGGTGGGATAGAATCATAGAAATGTAGAGTTGTAAGGGACCACATGGACCATCCAGTCCAACCCCCTGCCACGCAGGAACACCCTCAAAGCAATCCCGACAGACGGCCATCCAGCCTCTGCTTAAAAACTCCAAAGAAGGAGACTCCACTACACTCCGAGGCAGCACATTCCACTGCCGGACAGCCCTGACTGCCAGGACGTTCTTCCTGAGGTTCAGGTGGAATCTCCTTTCCTGCAGCTTGAATCCATTGCTCCTTGTTCTGATCTCTGGAGCAGCAGCAAACAAGCCTGCTCCCTCCTCTAAAGCTCCCCTCCTGTCTGTTTCGGCACGGTGGGTTGATGGATTGGCAGCCTGTTTTGCCACTCGTGTACGAAAAACCTATATAATCTGTTGGAACAAAGAGAACCCTGCTCCATTGCCTGCTTTGCCTTTCCGATGGAGTCAGATTGTATGTATGCTTGTGTGTCTTTTTTTTCTTTTTGCTTCTTCTTTTTGAATCGTTAACATTCCTTGGCTACCCTCACAGGACTGCAGCATACAGGGCAGCCTGACCTAGCAATGCAATAGCATGAGCTAACCCCCCCAAATAAACTGCATCCTCAAAGACCAGAACTGGCTTGGTTCTTGCCTCTCAGTATCTCGCACTTCGAACCTTGCACGGCCACCCAATCCAGGGAGGGTTGTGTACGCTACATCCACAGATCAAAATACAAACTTTATGCACACTAAAATGTCATGAAAGAGTTGAGCTTTTGAATTCTAACTCCCCATCAGTTTGAGTGTTATGCAAACTCTTAAAAACTGATGAAGAGTTCTGATGAACTAGAATGGTTACCTTTTTTTTGACTTTTTATGATCCTAACTTCATCTCACATTTATATCTGAGAGATATGAACATATGGCACCATGGGGGAAATATACCTGCATGTCTTGCTCTGCTGTTTTCAATTTATTTTCCCATTTATGTTTTTCTTCTTGTAGTGCAAGATTAGCATCATAACAAGCATGTTGCTTTTCTTTAAGTTTTTCCTCTTCCTTCAGTGCATTCAGTTCCAGAAGCAGTTCCTTGGTGTGTTCTCTGCATGCTTTTAGGGCAGCATCGGTCTCTCTGTAGTACTCAGCATTTCTGGAGTCCAACTCTGATCTAGCTTGAATGTAGGCCTGCAATATAATATTATTCATGCAGTTAATGCACAAAGTGGCAAAAGAAGGCAGTAGGTTTAGCTATGTTCATGCTACCAGCCATCACTAAGGGAAAGATGTATAACAATACCCAAAATTTGGCTACCAGTACTGAAGAACACTAAAATCAAGACTCAAAAATATGCCAATGAACACCACCCAGACTCTGGAGGTCCCTCTACAGGGAACAATACAATGTGTTGCTAATGTACTTAATGCACTGTTATGTATATCCCCTGACTAACAATACAACCCTGGGGGATATCCCATTTAACAATAGGCCATCACACAGGCCAACTGTAACATATGCAAATTGCTTCCTCCCACCCAGGGACTACACAAGTGTATATACTCTGTGCCACCAGATCCTCTGAAGATGCCAGCCACAGATGCAGGTGAAATGTCAGGAGAAAATACTAATGGAACACTGCCTCAAACCTCAGAAAACCCACAACAACCAATACCCAATATATTGTTTTGACAAAGATACTCATATTATAATTTTTTTTGCTCCCAAACAAAAGTCTTGAAGTGCTACAACTTTGGCCCTATTCTTTGCAACTTAATTACAACTTCATTCTATAGATGACAGTGATTTCAGCTGATTTCAGATTTGAAAACAAACTATCTTGTCTGATAGTTCAGATCTACCATTCCACTTCAGACTCTTACTCCTGATAAATCTTGCCTTGACAACCCTCTTTTAACCACAGATGCTGGGATCTGTCTGTGAGTATACCTATCGATATGGAAGAACAGGTGGCTTACCTGTAATTGGCGTTCTCTGAGATGACGATTCAAAGGTGCAAGATTCATTTGTGTGAGATCATGAAGAACCAGTATGCAATTGGGTGAAACCAGTGGCAGCTGGTAACACTGATGTCCACAGGGCATTCTATAAACCTCCAGGTTTATAGAATGAACTTTAAACACCAGTGTGGGGATCTGACCTAAAAATAGGTTCTCAATCTTAAATTTTGAAGTAAAACCTGGGGTAAGGTCACTGCTCCACTGACACTGGAGTCATCAGCAGTGAGTGGGCCATTTGAAAGCTCATGCCCAACTGTCACTGTACAACCATACACATGCCATAGCCTCATGAAGCACTGCCCCAACCAAGCAGCAGTTCCCATGTTGTGTGACATCAATGTGACAGAGTATTTTAATGTCAAGCATTATTTCTTAGATCTCATGCAAACTTTACAGAACAGAATAAGAATGAAGCTCCTAAAATCTTTCCAGTCCTCTCCTAAAGTTTTTCCAGTCACCATTCACTACCTCAGATCATTGCCTGGAGTAGGGGGAGGGAGGTTTCCATTGTCCTACCAAAACCTTTCCAGGGAGTACACATCCTCATTGCCCAAACACTCAACAGTGCTGTTGGGAAATAGTATGTCCTCTATATGTCCTACTTCCAGCAGAGATTCTGGTAGTACATCTGACAACACGGACCCAGATGAGAAAAAAATGCCCCAAAAGGGGGAAGAGGATGCATGTGGCCAGTGTACCTTTGCCTTAAAGATCTCTTAAAGCTATCCCTAAATCCTCCCATTCTTCTCCTGTAGATTACAGAAGATGGCCATTGACAGGCTGTCACCTAGGCTTCTAGGTATTCTCTGTCCTCCCTGACTTCATCAGTTCTGAATGTCTATATCAGGTCATCTTTTCAAAGCATGCAACAACCTTTCTCCTATTTCTTTCTGAATAGTCTTCTTCCCCTCTGCATTTGTTTGTCATTCTTCCTTCTCCCCAACCAACTTGTCCCTTCACAAAACCTCACCTGTTCTTATGCCTTGTACCTCATAACACGTAGACCACTCTAGCAGGAATCCTACACATGGTTAAGAATGTCAATACTCCATGAAGTTAATAGGACTAAGCAGTCTTCAGGGCCTAAATATCTTAAAGGCACCAGATCTCCTCTGATCTTGGAAGCCAAGCAGGGTCAGCCCTAGTTAATACTTCTATGAGAGGCCACCAATAAACACCAAGTGCTGTAAGCTATATTTTAGAAGAGGGAACCAGCAAAGACACCTCTGAGTATTCCTTGCCAAAGAACACTGTGAAATTCATGGAGTTGCTGTAAATCAACAGGCAACTTGAATAACACAAACAATCTGCATATGCAGTATTAAGCCCTGTGCCTGAAACATTCTTTAAAGCTGACCAGTTAGCCAGCTCCTTCTCCACTTTTTGCTTGTCTCAGTTTTATTGGCAAGCCTTCTAGTCAAAGCCAGAAGCTGAAAAAGTTACTTTTTATGGATTACAACTCAAGGAATCCCCCTGTCTGCACAGCCAATAGTCCATAAAACTAACTTTTCCAAACTGTGGTAAAAACTTCAAAGATTTTGGGAGTTCCCTGCTAAGCACATAGCAGGAATTTTGGAAGTTTCCTGCTAAGCCCTTTTTCTAGCAACAGAAATATTATGACAAAAAAGAGGATTTTATAGTTGAGTTGATAACAGATTAAAAAAACAAACACCGCAAAAGCTATGGAGCAATATACCTCTAGGTGAACAAATCTGCAAGCAGACATGGTTTGTGTCCAATATTGCTTTGAACAATTAACCCATGACAAATACACTGATCCATATAAGCGTATTCCCCATCTCTACAGATATATATGGTTTCATAGCTGCACACTGAACTATTTTTTGTACCTGAGCTTTAGGATTCAGGAAGTGACCCACAAGCTTGAGAGTTTCATTATCTTGCTTGATGCCTGCCTCAAAATCTCGAACATCAAAATGAACTGAACAATGTTCCAAATATTGCTTTGACTCTTCATCATCACTTTTCAGTTGTTTTAGTTTTCCTTCTATACTAAGAAGTTCTTCTTCCATTTCTGAAATGTCTCTCAAGATTTTCTGCATCAAAAGATACACTGATGTAAGTTGCTGTCCTTTGCATTATTGGTGTGCCATAAAACATTTGCACAGGAAACTTTGTTACACCAAGTCACAACTTTGCCCTGTCTTGGTGTATCCAGACATTATAGGGGATGGGAAATCTTTTGCCCTCCAGATGTCTTGGCCTACCAGCTCTATCAGCTCTACACTGCATGGCCAATGGCAAGTGATTGTAGGAGCAAAACAGACAGATGGTCAAAGTTTCCTCACCTCTAGTCTAAACTAACTTAAGAGTCGCTCTCCAGGAACTCATACAACTCTCCCTTGAGAGACCCCAGATCAAATAGATTGAACTCAATGCTTTCTACATTGTATAAGCATATACAGGTGAACCCAAGTATTGTAAAAGTGCAGAAAAACTGACCCCCCCCCAACTCTTATTAGAAGAAAAAGAGATGCGAGAAAATTTTAAAAGATTTTCTTGCTGGTTCCATTTTCTTTCTTTTAGGATAGTAAATGTTCAAGAATTATAAAATAAGCAGTGGGAACATCTCAAATATATCATGACAGCCTAGCATCACCTGGTTCCACAAATGAAATTTGGGGGAAATGGTACCTCTGTGGATAGATCCAGGTACTGGCTCAGTTCAGTGATGTTGAGCTGGTGGGACATGGCTCTGCGTTGTTCTGAGTAACACTTTTTGAGACATCGAATCTGAGCGAGCAGCTCGAGCTGCTTTCTTCTCTCATCAAGGAACTCCATTGTGTAGGTAGTGACTTTAGTGTAGTATTCAGCCTTGTTCTTACACAAGCGAGTAAAAAGGAACTGTGGAAAACAAGAAGACCATATGGAGTTATTGTTCTACTGGGCTATCTCTACCACTGAGTAAAGAAAATGAAGTGATCACCTCAGGCAGCAAACTTGGGATGTCATGAAACCGCAAAAAATTGTTATTTTCATTGTCATTATTAGTGTGTGCATTAGAAATTCTTTGCTGGGATGAAAAGTAATGTTGGTAGGATTATTTTTTAATCTGAGCCATTTAGACAATGTTGTTGACTTTCAGTTATAATTCAGCATGCCACAGAAATAATCACAATATTCAGAAATGATACCTGAAGTTTATTTAACAAGCAGTGAAGACTTTTGCTTATGTGTTCATGTTCCATTTGAAGCCTTTTGACATCTTGTGCTTGTTGAGGTGAAAGGTCAACAAGCCCTTTGGTTACTACTGATTTCTCATGGTCGAGTTCACATTTAATTTGAAGAGATACTGTTTTAAGATATTCTGATCTCTTTTCCAGGTTTGAGAATGTTTTGAGAACATCCTAAAATAAAGAGAAAGTCGCTAAGACACAGCAGCAAAATAAAATAACTATTTACAAATTATATATATGTTTAAAGGCAAGACATCAGTCACCAATGAGCCGTCTGTTATTCACAAAAATCACCACAAATATACTAGGTGCTGTACAAGAATTCAATGAACAGGTAATTGCTAAAGGCTCATAAGCGTGATGCAATGGAGTTATATATTCTCACACTTTTACATCTACTGCAAAAATACTTGAACTAGCATCCAGGAACAGATCTTAGTGGAAAGACAAGCATGTACAACATTGCAGTCACTGTAACAAGCTGGCAGAGCAATGGAGGTAACTGCCAGAAGAAAAGCCCAAAGACAGAAAGCAGGAAGGGCCATTTTTCTTACCCAGGATCAACAGAGTTGAATAGAGGAGGAAATAAACTCCCACCATATCTCTTTCTCCAGTACTAGTCATGGGTGGAGTTGTACGGCTATAATCTCCAGCCCAGAGCTTGGAAGAGTTACTTTTGTGGGCTATAACTCTCAGAATTCCCTCAGGCCAGCACAGCCAGTGAGTATGGTGGCTGGAGGATTATGTGAGCTGCAGTAAAAAAATAAAACTTTTCACAGCTCTTCTCAAGACCTCTCTCTAAAACACTCTACTTCATGGCTAGAAATACAACATGGGGAGCTGTGATGCTTAGGTTAGGGATTCCCTTCACTAACTGGGTCCCGTTCATCTGTAAGACCCATGGCTGTTCTTCTGCTTAGCTAATTTCTAACTGGACCACAGGCTGAGAATTACAGGCAAAACTGCTATATTTTTTCTTCTTGGATAGCTGAAACAAGAAATAGGTAGGAAGTGGATGGGAGCTAAAGACATCATTGTTGCTAGGTAAGAAAGATGGATCATGATAAGAAAAAACAAGAATAACTGAATAGTAAGATCAACTAGAAGTTTCTTCATGTACTAATATTTACCTTTATTCTTAAAACTTTTGCTTCCAAGCTTTCAATGTCATCTTGGTGCTCCTGTTTAACATTTGTTTCAGGGAACTGAAAATAAAGACAGACCATGACTTAGAATATGAGTGGGCAAGCTCTGCAGGTCTGGCTCATTTTGTAAAAAGGCACATACATCAACAGTGTAAGGCAAGATACAAGTCAAAAGTTGTGAAATTAATTTAACATTATGAATAGCAGAGCAGGTTTCCTTCATAATTTAACTCCGAAAAAGCCCCTTTCCCCTTTATTTTGGTGAATGGTGGGGGAGCCCATCCCTAAACAATGTGTTGCAAACATGCCACCACATGCACTACAGTGCTCCTCACAAGCTCAGAATTCACTCTCTTCTGCTTCATGAATCTTTTGAGTGATGGGTACCATTTATGGAAATAGGCTGCCAATGAGTATACAAGTGAAAAAAGTCTGGGAACCAGTGTGCTAAAGTAAACTCATTATTTGAACGAGGATTTTTAAGCAGTTGAAATTATACCAGGGGTATTCAAATCGGAGTGAACCAAAAAGTCTCCAGATATGCAATTTAGTAAAATTTTAGGAAAGTCATGGTGGCTGGATGATTCTGGATGTTACAATGCAAAAAAGCAAGGCTTCCAAACTCTGGAAATTTTGGTAAAGGAGGCATGGGCAACTGCAAGGGGGAGAAGTGGCCAATTTCCATTCTCCAGCAGCCCTGCAGGCCATGCCTATGAACATACTTTCAAATTCTTTTGTCTTCAATAAAGTCCTTCCCAAAATGGTTACTGGCAGTGACACTGTGTCACTTTCTGTCATCATTTGAAGAAGAGCTCTGACTAGAATAGAGATATTTGGAAGTGCTAGGTAGTTTTTGGGTGTTTTCTGTGGCTGGGGGGTGTTTTTGCATATGTTTTTTGAGCAAAAATGTCCTCAAATAATGTCTCTTTTTCTTAAATGGGGATTGGAAGGGGCTGGCAAGGGGCTTCAGGAGACACAATAGTGGGGTTCAGAGGCTAGATGGGGTCCATGTACACAATTTGTTCACTCCTCCTTGGATTGGAGAAGTCCAATTCACAAAGCTGGTGTGAGATCCAAACATCTGGTACCAAGCAAACAAAAAGGACACCATCTCACTGAGGTTAAGCATTCCAAAAGTCTTTTAGTCTTCCATACCTTTGCAGTATTTTTTAGCAATTTTTCCTGAAGTTGGTCATTTTCTGCTCTAAGGCTCTGCAAATCCTGCTGAAAGTTCTCTTTTTCTTTCTGAAGCAAAGAGCTATCCTTTATTAGCTGCTGCACTCTTTGTGCTTGGTCTCTAAGTTCAGTTGCCAATCTTTCCTTTTCACTAATATGCAAGCTTAATTCTTCATTCAGCTACCAAGACAAAATGGTACAGAGTAGACAAATACAACTAACCATCTTAAGTTTGTCTGATCAGATTTTCCAGTAATCTGTTCAATTCCCCCATTTTTGTTCCTGTTAAAAATACTTCATGAGGTAGAATTGGGTGGTGACCCAGGGCTCATGAAATAAGGTGGGGACACACGGAACCTATAGACTGCATGTTGTTCACTTTTGCATCACCACAGAATCTGCTGTTTGAAGTTATTTTTTGAAAAGGTGAGCATTAATAAAAAGATGGACATTTTTTTAAAAAAATGTTACTTGGTAATTTGTAATATACATCTAAATGCAATTTTAACAATTTGTTGTAGGAATAGCTGAATATGAAATTTAAGCTTTCCAAACATTCAAAAATGGGGGGGGGCAGGGGGAAGATACAAATTGCAACTCTCCCAAATGTGGTTATTCTTCATAAAATACATCTCTCACCAAAACATCTTTAGAGAAACAAGTTTTGTGTTCAATAAACAGCAGATACAAGTTGCAAAGGTATATCTATAGTGTGTAGTTTGTGGGAAAAAAGGTTAAATAATTAGTAATGGCCTTTTTCTTTTACTGGTCCACATCTGAACATCCACTCATGTGGCTATATATATACCAGGTGAATCTGCAATTCACTAGACGTTTGAGTACCATGCCCAGCGTGTCCAGTGGTTAAGTATGATGGAATATGCGCTCCAACAACAAATGGAAAGCACCAATTCCCCACGCTTGGTGTACAGATAATGTATCATTTTCTTACTTTCGCTCTTAGCTGCTCATTCTCTGATAAATATTTTGCTTCCAATTTCTGATGCAGATGTGTTTTCTCATCAATAATGTTCTTCATACTATTAATCTTCTCTTCCTGATGTTGTATTTGTATTTTCAAGTTCTCAATTTCTGTCTCAGCCTTCAAAAACAAACAAATAAGAAAGAAAGATGATGTTGAGGTCAACAAGCTGGACATTGACAAAGAAATAAATCAGCAAATCACTGGCACTTTCAATTACTAGAACTAAGTAGATAGCATTACAAAGTAAAATACCCCATAGAAACTTATTCTTCAGAGATTCATCTACATTTATTTATTTTCATATAAAGATGCTTAAGAATGGAATACATTAAATCTGAAATCCTCTAACGCTGTATTTTCTCACCTCTTGCTTCAGTGTTTCCTGAAGTTTTGAAGTCCAAGAATCTTTATCTAAGATTTCTCCTTTCAGTTCTGCCACCATATCACTATGTGTTTCAATAGTGGTGTGAGCACGTTGGAGTTGTTCTTGCAGTTCCAAATTCTTAAAGAGAAAAAAAAAATTCTGATGAGCTACTAATAAATGACAGCTTCTATGGAAAAAGTATTTATCTAGAAGTTGTAAAAGTTAGGTGCTTACTCTTGCTACTGTCTTTTCTACGGTCTCACCCAGACGGTGGACAGTTTGAATCAGGTTGTTCTTCTCGGACTGAAGGCTCTCTACTGTGATTTTCAGACTCTCATTTTGCATGGTCACACATCTCATATCCTCCACAGTAGTGTGAAGCTTTTGAACCAACTCTGCTTTCTCCTCCTCCAGGGCTCCCATTTTGGACTCAATTGTGGCCTTCAGCTGCTCCATTTCATTCAACTGTCCTTCCTCTTCCTGCCTCTGTTCTTCTCTCAACTGAAGGCTCTGCTTCAGCTGAAGGCACTCTTCCTCTAGTTTTTGGATCTAAAGACAGGATGTATTAGGTGACTAGGTCAAGCAGAGGTACTCCTGCTTTCTTACTGAACTTTAAGCAGTTTTTTTTCCTTTAAGGAGGGCTGGAAAGATGAAAATGCCCAAATCTAGAGCTCAGAACCACATCTCTTCTTCGTCTAACACTCCAAGAATACCCCAGGCCTATGCCCATGTTGGCTGAGAGATGCTAAAAGTCATAGAGAAAAAAAGGCTTTTCTAAAATCTCTCCAAATCCTCCTGCAGGTTGTTTATATTGGAGCATGCTGAATCATTTTCTGTACTCGATCCAGAGTGGAATCCCTTCCTCAAAAACTTAAAAGCTCTCAAACTGTTCCCAGGTTAAAGCCAGCTTTTACTTCACTGCTTCCATTTTGACCTTCCTAACGGTCACTTTCATTCTGAAGCAAATCTGAATCTTTAAGAGGGGTGTCACAGGAGAAATCCGATCTCACTCCTGCTTAGGGCTGAGTCTACTGTTAGGTAAATAAGTGAGGCAGTCACCTCAGACACTTATTTTGAGTGTTGATAAATGCAGTTTGTTTATTCATTTATTGTTTCATATATTTTTACTGTCAGCGAGTGAGACAAATGTTTCTTGGATTTCCAGCTTCATGTCAAAACTAACTTGGCTAGCCTTAGATGCTATGCACCTGGACTGGGAGGGAAGGGTACCATTTACTGCTCTGCCTCAAAGGATAAAATGTCTTGGACCAGTGTCAATCCTGCTTACCTTTAAGATGGTTTCTTTCTCATGATCTCTGAGTGCCTCTCTCTCCATCTGGTGAACTTCCCACTTCTGCCTCAAATCATCTCTTTCCTGAGTTAGGACTTTTCTCTCCTCTTCACTGTCATGAAGTCTTTGGGCCATTTCCAGCTTCTCAATTTTTTCTGCCTTAAAGTCTTCTTGCAGTTGGTCCATTCCACTCAGTTCACAGAGCTGTTCTTTTATCCCAAGCAACTCCTCCACCTCCCTCTTTTTGTCTTGCAGCTCTTGTGTCTTAAGAGACAACTTTAACAAAGCCAAAAGAAATTCTGTAGTCAGCCATAGAGTCCTAAGGCTGTTCAAAGCCAGTCTCCAGCCTTGTACTGAGAAGGGGTTGAAGAGAATGCAACTGTGAAAAACCTTTGACAATTTTGTTCTAGAACAAGGGTGGGCAACCTGACCCTAGTCTGCTCTCATGCAACCCAATTTTCATAGGTCTTCTGCAAGTGATCAGTCCAGGCCTCTGTAACTGCTGTGTATCCATTATGCAACATGTATTAAGTTGGAAGGATGAGAAAGGAAGGGAAAATGTGGAGACTGAAAAACAGTAAATGAGGAAGAACAGTAAAAGGAAAGGAAGAGGAGGGGAATAAAGAAAACAAGGAAAAAGGGAAATAAAGAATAATGGTGGAGGTGTAAGTAAAAAAGGAGGAAGATGAGAGAATGAGAAAGAGTGAAAGAACAGGAAAAAAGAAAGTGGGAGGTAGTCTGCTTTTAGCTCTGGCCCTATCCAGTGTCAGCTTCAGTCCTGTTGTCCCCAAGAAAATGTGGTCCTAAGTAGAAGAAGGGTTCTAGAACCAAGTGGTGTTGATCTCTCTCTATAACCAACAGTTCCGATGTTAAGAAATTGAGAAAATGGTTGTTAAAGCATACTGGCTCATTTCCACCCTACCTAGGTCAACTCTGGGACGGAGACCAAAAGGGTTTTTGGGGGTGTGGGGAGAAATGTTGAGCAATGATCAGAGGCCAGGGGTACAGTGCCTGTTATATATGCAGGAATTCACAAGTGCAATCACCAGTTATCTTCAGTTAAATAGGAATCAGGTAGCAAAAGATGGGAAATGAACCCAGAACCATACCACAGCAGCCTTGTTTGGAAGTATGACAAGAACTGTGGTGCTTCTTCGCACCTTTTCTTGGGGAGAGGGTTCTACTTGACCGTTTACACAGTCCTGACTATGGAGTAATAAAACTTTGGGATGACATCCTTCATTTAAGCATTATGGACAGTTAACAGTTTTTTTTATGATGCCATATTTTATTGCAATGAAAGTGAAACAGCACAGATGATGCATGGATGGTCTGACTACAACACACACAGATAAAGCTATCTTTTAAGATTTGTAGAGAAAATTCTGCTCTGTTAATACTTCACCTCCACTCCTAAAAATTATATAGCAGGCAGTTGGTGGCTATTGGCTTATCAAATGGATTATGAAACTGGCTCGCCTTGTTGATATGACTCTCACTCAAAGTGGGAAGCAGAGTTTAGAAAACATGACCTTTGGGAACTACAATTTCCACACTCTACCTTGCAGCATAGCCAATGGCTGTACTTGCCAGGGGAGCCTGGAAGTTGTATTCCCTCCAACTAATTTTTCTGACTTCTATTAAGTAGAGACCATATAAGATTTTTCTTAACTGTATAGATCTTTTAAGGGCCTGACTAACATGGGAACATGCGCTACACAAATGTTATCACTTTAACTGTAATGGCTCCATCTCACAGAATTCTGGAATACATAGTTTGAGATACTAAAATTCTCTGCTAGAGAGCTTCAGTCTACTTCCTCAAACTATTACTGCAAATGTTCCCTGAGAAGAGCAGGGTTGAAGACTGAAAAAACATACCGTATTTCCTGGCATATAAGAAGCACCAGCATATAAGACACACTCCATTTATATGCTGACAAATACTATTTGCTGGCATATAAGACATACCAGCGTACAAGACGCACCCCATTTTCAAACACTAATTTTTAGGAAAAAAAGTGAGTCTTCTAAGCCAGTAAATACAGTAACTCTATACCGTGAGGTATTTGAATTGTAGTTTAGGAGAATGCACAACAGCTGTCTAGCAGAAAATACCAAGTATCCCACCAAACTGTAAATCCCAAAACACTTTGGGATGGAGCCATGGCAATCGAAAGTGATAAAACTATACAACTCTGCACTGTAAGTATACCCATGGATGAACAGACTGGATAATCAACTCTTTTCCCAGAGGAAAGAGCAGAGGAGAGCTGGGCTTGTGAAGACATCCTAGACCAGGTGTGTTTTACAGGCTTGTTTTTTTTTTGCTGTGCTTGTTTTTGCTGTGCTTGTGGGGCCTTGCTTGTTTTTGCTGTGCTTGAGGGGCCTTGCTTGTTTTTGCTGTGCTTGAGGGGCCTTGCTTGTTATTTGCTTGCTATTGATTGCTGGCTATTGTCCTGGCCGTGGGCTCTGCCTGAGCACACGGTCTGACTAACAAGGGAGAGGAGGCAGCTAGCGGGGAGGAGCTTTATTAGGAGCTACCAACGGGCCTCTAGCTCATTTCCCAGAGGAAAGAGCAGAGGAGAGCTGGGTCTGTGAAGACAGCCTAGACCAGGTGTGTTTTACAGGCTTGTTTTTTTTGCTGTGTTTGTTTTTGCTGTGCTTTTGGGGCCTTGCTTGTTATTTGCTTGCTATTGATTGCTGGCTATTGTCCTGGCCGTGGACTCTGCCTGAGCACACGGTCTGACTAACAAGGGGGAGGAGGCAGCTAGCGGGGAGGAGCTTTATTAGGAGCTACCAACGTCAAGCGCCTTTGGCGCGTGCACTTGAACTCCTTTACTTTCTCGAGCTTCTCCTGTACTACTCTCTGTAGTTTCAAGGATGGAAGGAGAGGGAGCTGCTGTAGTCACCTGTAATACTTGTGGCATGTTCCTTTTCTTGCCACAAGAGGTTCTTGGATACACCTGCACCAAGTGCAAGCTGGTCACCTTCTTGGAGGAGAAGGTTCGCCAGCTGGAGACACGAGTTTCTGATCTCCACCTTATCAGGGAAGGGGAGGAGTTTTTGGATAGGGAAGAGAAGACCTACCGGAACTCCAAATACAAGGAGGAGCTGCCAGATCAGGAAGCCAGTACACAGCGCCAGGAAACGGAGGCTTGGGCAAATGTTACACGGAGGAGTAAAAGGACCAAAAAGGTAACAGAAACTCTTAACCTACACAATCGTTTTGATGTACTTGGACTTACAGACAAAGAGGAGCACTACGCAGAGGGAACAGAATGTCAACAAGAAAGAATCCAACATCAGCAACAGGAACTAGATCAAGGCTCCCAGCCTCAACAGAATGCTCAGGCAGTCCTGGTAAAACACGCTTATCGAGGAGCCCAGGGGAAGCCTCAGAAGAGGCGGGTTCTGGTTGTTGGGGACTCTTTGCTAAGAGGAACTGAAACAGCAATCTGCAAAACGGACAAGCTCAATCGAGAGGTCTGTTGTCTTCCTGGGGCCAGGATCAACCACGTAACGGAGAGGCTAACCAGGCTAGTCAAACCCACTGACTATAAGCCCCTCATTTTGGTTCATGTCGGAACCAATGACACTGCGAGGAGCAGCTTAAACCACATTGCAAAGGACTACGAACGTATGGGGACAAAGCTTAAGGACCTTGGTGTGCAGGTGGTCATTTCGTCTCTCCTCCCTGTTCAAGGATACGGCGCACGTAGGGAAAGGGCAATAGTAGAGGTCAACAACTGGCTCCGCACATGGTGCCGCCAACAACGGTTTGGGTTTTTGGAACATGGCCTGAATTTCCATGAACATGGGCTTCTGGCGAGGGATGGGCTGCACCTCACAAAACTTGGCAGGAATGTTTTTGCTAACAGTCTTGCAAGGAAGATTAAGAGGTCTTTAAACTAAGTTCCACTGGGGAGGGGGACAATATTATTCAGGGCAAGGACTCAGAGAACACAGGGGTAAAAGGCCCAAATGATACTAGACAAGTAGTACAAGTGGCCAATGGCGGGAGGAGTAGAATCAATAGTACAGGACTTGCAGGAAGGGCCCAGGGACTTAAGTGTCTCTACACTAATACAAGGAGTATGGGAAACAAGCAGGATGAGCTTGTACTCCTAGTACAAGAAAATAAATACGATTTGATAGGCATCACTGAGACCTGGTGGGATGAGTCTCATGATTGGAATACAGGAATAGAGGGGTATAGCCTGTTTTGTAAAAATAGACCAAACAAGAAAGGAGGAGGAGTAGCCTTGTATGTCAAAGATGTTTTCACCTGTGAAGAGATCCAGGACTTAAACCCAGAAAGCCAGGTAGAGAGCATCTGGGTAAGAATTAAGGCAGCGAGAAACAATAGGGATATTCTGGTAGGGGTTTACTACAGACCTCCAACCCAGGCTGAGGACTTGGATGACGCCTTCCTCAACCAAATGACTGCACATTCAAAGAGCAGGGATACAGTAATAATAGGAGATTTCAATTACCCGGATATATGCTGGCAGTCAAACTCTGCCAAGACAGCAAGGTCCAGCAAGTTTCTTGCTTGTCTTGCAGACAACTTCATGGTCCAGGAGGTGGAAGAGGTCACAAGGGGATCAAATATTCTAGATCTGGTCTTGACCAACAGGGATGACCTTGTGAATGAGGTAGAAGTGGTTGGATCTTTAGGGGGGAGTGACCATGCCCTGTTGGAATTTAGCATTCAGTGGGAAGGAGAAGATAAGGGTAGCCAGACACTCATCTTAGATTTTAAAAAAGCGGACTTCTGTAAACTTAGGGAGCTGCTGGCTGGAATTCCGTGGTCAGGAATAGTGAAAGGGAAAGGAGTTCAGGAGGCATGGGAGTTCCTTAAAAAGGAGATACTGAAGGCACAGTCTAAAACAGTGCCATTAAGGAGGAAAAATGGAAGGCATCTGAAGAAACCAGAATGATTGACTAAAGAACTCTCAGCTGAGCTTAGAGTTAAGAGAAACATGTATAGGAAATGGAAGAAGGGGGAAACCACCAAAGAAGAATTTAAGCAAGTAGCTAGGAGATGTAGGGAGGAAGTCAGAAAGGCTAAAGCACAGAACGAGTTTAGGCTGGCCAGAGACATTAAAAACAATAAAAAGGTTTTTTTTAAATATATCCGCAGCAAATGGAAAAAGAAGGAGACAGTAGGGTCGCTACGCAGAGAAGATGGCGAATTACTCACAGGGGGGAGAGAAAAGGCAGAGCTACTTAACACCTTCTTTGCCTCCGTATTTTCCCAGAAGGATACAAGCACTCAACCTGGCGGTTGGGGAGCAGGGGAGGAAGCAGAGGAAATGAGGCACATAATAAGTAGAGAGGTGGTACAGGAATACCTGGCCGCATTGGATGAATTCAAGTCTCCAGGGCCAGATGAATTGCATCCTAGGATATTAAAAGAGCTGGCAGAGGTCATTTCGGAACCGCTTGCTATAATTTTTGAGAAATCTTGGAGGACAGGAGAAGTTCCAGCAGATTGGAGGAGAGCAAATGTTATCCCCATCTTCAAGAAGGGAAAAAAAGAGGACCCAAATAATTATCGCTCACTCAGCCTGACATCAGTACCCGGAAAGATCCTGGAGCAGATCATTAAGCAGTCAGTTTCTAATCATTTAGAAAGCAAGGCAGTAATCACGAGAAGTCAACATGGATTTCTCAAACATAAGTCATGCCAGACTAATCTTATCTCTTTTTATGATAGAGTTACTAGCTTGATAGATGAAGGGAGTGCTGTGGATGTAGCATATCTCGATTTCAGTAAGGCCTTTGACAAAGTTCCCCATGACATTCTTGCAACGAAGCTAGTAAAATGTGGGCTGGACAGGGCTACCATTAGTTGGATTTGTAATTGGTTGACCGACCGAACCCAAAGGGTGATCACGAATGGCTGTTTTTCGTCCTGGAGAGAAGTGACTAGCGGGGTGCCACAGGGTTCTGTCCTAGGCCCAGTGCTGTTCAATATTTTTATCAATGACTTGGATGAAGGAACAGAGGGCATGCTGATCAAATTTGCAGATGACACCAAATTGGGAGGGGTTGCTAATACGCCAGAGGACAGGATCAAAATTCAAAATGACCTGGATAGATTGGAGAGCTGGGCCAGGGCGAACAAAATGAAATTCAACAGAGAGAAATGTAAGGTCCTACACTTAGGCAGAAATAATGGAATCCACAGATATAGGATGGGGGACACGTGGCTGGATAGCAGTACGTGTGAAAGGGATCTAGGAGTCTTCATAGACCACAAGCTGAACATGAGTCAGCAGTGTGATGCAGCAGCCAAGAAAGCCAATGCAATTCTTGGCTGCATCAATAGGAGTATGGTGTCTAGATCGAGGGAGGTACTGGTACCACTCTACTCTGCTTTGGTTAGACCCCATCTTGAATACTGTGTCCAGTTCTGGGCACCCCAATTCAAGAAGGATATTGACAAGCTGGAGCAAGTCCAGAGGAGGGCGACCAAAATGGTGAGAGGCCTGGAAGCCATGCCCTATGAGGACAGACTTAGAGAGCTGGGTATGTTTAGTCTGCAGAAGAGGAGGTTAAGAGGGGACATGATAGCCATGTTTAAATATTTGAAGGGATGCCACGCAGAAGAAGGAGGGGACTTGTTTTCTGCTGCTCCAGAGACCAGGACAAGGAGCAATGGATTCAAGCTGCAGGAAAGGAGATTCCACCTGAACCTCAGGAAGAACTTCCTGACAGTCAGGGCTGTCCGGCAGTGGAATATGCTGCCTCGGAGTGTAGTGGAGTCTCCTTCCTTGGAGGTTTTTAAGCAGAGGCTTGATGGCCATCTGTCGGGATTGCTTTGAGGGTGTTCCTGCATGGCAGGGGGTTGGACTGGATGGCCTGTGTGGTCTCTTCCAACTCTGAATTTCTATGATTCTATTTTTCCTCTTGCCAATATATTTTTGTTGATTTCCAAAGATCAAAACAGTACCTAAAGCTAATCCATAGAATTTAAATGGTTTAACCCTAACCCTACTGAATGCAAGTACACAGCAACATGAAATTCTTACCATTGATTGAGTAGCTTGCATTTCTTCTTTGAGTCGATCTCTTTCTGTTTGTAGAGCACTATGCTTGTCTCGCAGATTGTCTCTTTCCTGGATCAGAGCTCTCATTGCCTCTTCATTCTGAGCTACTCTCACATTTTTTGTTACTTCTCCTTCTGTTGCCGACCCAGTGGCTTTTAATTGTTCCCTTGATTCTTCCATTTCAGCCTCTTTCTCCAGAGTTTGATTAAGTTGTTCTTCTATTCCATGTTTTATATTTTCAGTTTGTAGCTCTTCAACTCGGCTATCAACCTTTTAAAGAAAAGGAAAATGGATGTCAGTGATGCATTCTAGCTCTAAGTGAGAGAAGTCTAGTTTATTTCGAAAATGTTACAAGATTCTTTAGCTTTTCATACTGCTCACTCTTCAAATTTGATTTCAGCTTAACAAAAGTGTGTATTGCTATGTTGCTGCTTCAGTCAATTTCACATATTTTTATTGAATTGATTGGCTCTCACTTATGTACCCATGAACCCAAGAGCAATTCAGTTGATCAGATTCTGACAAAAACAGACCTGCTATAAAGATCTATAACATGTGATAATTACCAACTGACTACTTTCAAGATGCTGCTTCTTCTGTTCTTGTAGATCCTCTAGCTGTTTCTGTAGTGCTGCCTTCTCTTGCTCAAGGGCAAAGATTTGTTCCTTCATCAACTGGAGCTCATTATTTTCTTCCAGCCTGATCTCTTTTGCATCAGGTTTAGTTAGATTTCTCTCTGCATTGAAATGGTCCAAGTCTTCCATTAACTTCAATATCTGTAAGATGGAAAACAGCATAGTTTACTTCCTAAGAAGACATTGAGCTACTACCTTTGAAGGAAATGAAGACATCATGTTAAAAAACACACCGTCAGTCATTTTCTAGGGCATATTCTATGGATATCCACCTCCACGGGGTTGGAAGAGCTGGTCTTTCCACAGAATTAAAGGGACAAACTCCTGTATTTGTTTATTTAAATGTGTTTCATTCCTATCCTGCCTTTCTTCTGGTAGAGTAGGGCTTTGTGGATATCAAAGGTTACAAAACAATTTGTGTACCCATTTCTCCCACCAGTTCTTCTCCCTCAGAAGCAGGTGTTTTGTTTTTATTTTACCCCTTCTCTCTTATTCATTAATTTCACCTCTAGCTGCCTGTTCTGAAAAGTTCACTGCCAATTAAATATTGCTACACAAGAGATTCCAGATCCCATGACAATTTTGCTGCTTCAGCAATGGTGAGAGAGCTCTGGCCCGCCAAATGTTGTTGTATTACAATTCTCACTATATCTGGCCTTCAGCTTTGCTGATTGGGCTGAGGTGCTGAAGTCTCATCTTTTGGAGTCAACTGTAATATTAGGGATCACACTCAGAAATCATTATCAGTCTGCTGAAACCCACTGATAAATGTACTAACAGATCTAATTGACCTTTACCTACTCTTACCATAGAACCAATATGCATGACCAAAGCATTTCTTTTACAGGTATCTTACCTGTTGCTTCTGTTCTTCAACAGTGATTCCTAGAGAATGCTTGATGCCAGACATCTGTGTGTCTCTCTCTGCAATAGTTTCTTCCAGCTCCTTAATGTGACTCTGACATTGCTTCAGAGAATTATGAGCATTTCTCAGTTCTTCCTGAACTTCAATATTCTTTTATAATAAAAGAGAGGGAAAACAAACATATGCATCACAGTTTGCATAATGCACAAGGGTGGGCCTAAGTGCAGCCCATGGGCCATTTTTGTGGCTCCCAGAGATCAATTCTTTTTGCTCTAGAATGCCCCCATGTACACTCTAGGGGGCAAAGAGGACATTTCCACCCTTCTGGGGGTCATAAACAATTTTTGCAAAATTTTTCAAAAGAAAATTTTTGCTCCAAAGTGCTTAGAGATGTCCATTGGAGGTGGTGGTAGTTGGTGAGGTAAATTTTTCAGTATTTTTTTAAACAAAAACAGGCACTTCAAGGACTCCTAGGGGGCTAATGCTGCCCCCTAGCTTTCCACAGTCGCGTACCCTGATATACAAGCTTTACCTGAGGTGGCATTATTGAATTTTCTAACCACACTTTGCCATTCTCTACTTGTATATTCTCTGCTTTGGCTTACCATTGACA
Organism: Ctenosaura bakeri; assembly: GCA_948474755.1. Classification (NCBI taxonomy): domain Eukaryota; kingdom Metazoa; phylum Chordata; class Lepidosauria; order Squamata; family Iguanidae; genus Ctenosaura; species Ctenosaura bakeri. The sequence continues at coordinate 256,351 of CAOLHI010002252.1, forward strand.
CTGTTTCTTGTATATCTGCTTTGATCTGGTCTCTTTCCTGCTCAAGAGCCTCCTGCCTCTGCTTCAGGTCATCTCTCTCTTGGGTCAGTGCTGTTATTGCCTCTTCACTATCATGAAGTCTCTGAGTTGTAGTCAATCTCTCTTTTTCTCCAGCCTCCATTTTAGACTCCCAAGTTTTCAACTGATCTCTCAGTTGCTCCATTTCACTTAGTTTCTGATGAGCTTGTTCAAGTTGTTCTTTCAAACTGAGGAATTCCTTTTGTTCCAAGTCCTTCTCCTGTAGCTCTTCAATTTTGCTGGAAAGCTTTGATTTTTTTTTTAAAGAGAAGAGAGAGCATATGCACTCAGTATTAGTAGAATGAACATTCAAGACAAACTTAGAAATATCTGGCTTTGAAATTTCATCTTCTAGATTTCTGCATTTGTCCTAGAAAAGAATGCCCTGAAAACTACCAATAAGACTTCCATTCTCATTTATTAATTTTAAAAATCCAAACTAGAGTACACCAACCTTACAATCCTGCATAATTATTTCAGCAGAGGTATATGCTCTGCCAGAATTCAACAAGTTTTCAGCCAATGTGTAGCTCCATGCTGGGAACACATCTCATCCATTATTGCTACTAGATGCCAACAGAAGTCTACAAACAGCTCCCAAGCAGAATAGCACCCTCTCCCATTTAGGTTTGCCATAACTGATATTGTATTGAGTCTCAGGCCAGCACAACTCACAAGTTGCTGAGTCTCATTTTCTGCCTTCCAGGTGTTAAACCAAACCAAAAGGAAGTAGTTTAACCCTGTAAGGTTTCAGACAATATAAGGTATGTGAATTGCATTCAGCTAGGTGAGCTGCCTTTTTTATTTATTCAGTGATTTTATATATTGTCTTTCTCCCATGATGGGATTCATGGCAACCTGTAATAATTAAAAAAAAGTAAGCTGATTGCTGCATGATCCATAAATAAATATCTTGTATTAAACAAGAAGAGGAGTGCAGGGAGCACACTAATGGATTACAGAGCTTTATCTTGTTTTGGATTTGTATCCCAGATAAAGAGGAATCTCCCATCCATGTGGCTGGCTAAGAGTGCACTTCCTTGGTTGTTGCTGTGTCCACTATTAAGTACTCACCAAGTGATAGGCCTCACTGTAATACATGTAAATAGGAGCAACAACCCTGGAGGAAGCACGAAAGTCTCACTAAGTTCTCAAAACATTCAACACAAAACCTTGGTTGAAGTTCAAAAGAGTTGCACTGAAATAAGCCTTCAGCTAATGCCAAGTCACCAGCTTCTATATCTAAAAAAATTAGCTACCAAGTACTCACTTCTTGGGTTAGATTGGTAACGATTGTGTTCAGCTTGAGATTTTCACCAGACAAAAGATCAACTTGGCCTTTCATCTGTTTGTTCTCCTCTGATGCAATCACAAATTTTTGACCCAGTTCATCGTACTGATGTTTCAGTTCTTGAAAAGCCATGTCATTCTCTCTCATTGCTTCAGCATTTGCAAAATCCTCTTTAGATTTTAAAGCATCAGTCACTTCCTGGAACAGCCTCTCCTTTACAGCTACTTGAGAAAGCAAGGCCTCTTTTTCAGAGGACAATGAAGCAATTATCTCTGATTTTTCAAGAATCTGTAATCGGAAGAAACACATAATCAGAACAGAGTATGAGGATGGCTATTATTAATCTCAGTTATTTCATCAGATGTGTTCTGCCTGAATGAGGACAGACGACGTTTTGAAACTAAAATAAAATTGGAAGATCTCCTAGCCCTCCATTCTATCTTTTCGGCTTAAAGCTGGAAGGGACACCTTCTGAAAGTCTGTGTCAGTTTTTGCCCCTGGACCATAGCAAGCCCACCCTCTCTAAACCTTCCTACTGTGGAAAGAAAATTGCTCCCAAAAACCTCCAAGGGGCATGATCTTCCATTTAAGTGGGAAAAAGAAAAAGAGTTAGTTCTTTCTTTTTCTTAAACCCTTTTCTTGCTCTGTGTTGGGAAGCAATTTTAGAGCGATGGGCAGTGGATCATATTGGGAACCCAAGGGGTGGTGGTCAGATGAGATTGGCAGGCAACAATTTATTCACTCCTTGCTTAGAGCAAGATACAATAACATCCAAAATCCACAAAACAGCCATACTTTTATTGGGCCAACCCAAAATGCACAAAATACATCATGCAAGCTTTATATATATTTTTTCCATTTTTGGTTAGCCCAATAAAAGTATTGCTGTTTGGATTTTGGTGTATGGACAACACTGTCCCTGGATATGGCTTAGAACAAAGGTTTACATGGCATTACTTCAAAGCAATTCTATACCCGATGTCAAATCCCATATATAAGTAAAAACACAAGCTATCCAAGGTAACAACTATAACAGTTCTGCTATCCAATCACTCGAATGTCAGTTTATGAAATGAAAACTCTAACATATACAATATTTTTAAATAGGAAGCCTCCTCCTTGAAATCTAGTCTTCCATTTACTTTAAAGTTATCTACAGTAACCATAACTTCCTAAGAATGAACAAACTCATTCCAAATAAAGAAGCCAGAAGTCACAGCAGAGAGCTTTCAAAATAAATTACAATACAATAACAAGGTATTGAAGAATGCAAATTCTTCCGAATGACAAGATTACAACTGCTTTTCCTTGGCTAAACCATGGATTAATTCTGAAAAATTTATCCTGTAATCCTCACAATATGATGCAGGGGTTTTTGAAGTGCAGCTCTAGAGCTGCATGGGTGTCTCCTCAAAACAGAAAGGTAAAGCGTAGCCCTAAACCTTTCCCTGTGACTGCCGCTTTTCAGGTAAAAATGCGCAAATTACATTTTGCAGAAGTGCCCAGAAATGGTGATGTACCTTTTAAACCAATTACAGTCCCCATCCCCATAACTCTGTTAACATGAAAAAAAAACAGCTCTTTCAAAACCAGAAGCATACTTCCAGAAACCTCTGGTCTCTCCACCAAAAAACATATTTTAGTATTTTTGGCAGTTTGTGTGGACCCTGGAAGTTTCTAGGGCAGAAATCTGGCCTCAGGGCCCTCCAAAATGGCCCATCCCTGGTGTAATGGATGCAATTCAGTCCTTCACCTGTTCTGGTAAACAGCAAAAGAAATAGGAAGAATTATGACCCCAAGGGAGAGAAAAAACATTTCTGGAAGCCATGGCTCTTAAAAGTCCTAGCATGAGAAACATCCATATTTCATTTTATACCTCTTTCTGGAGCATTTCAAGGTCAGGTCTTGAGCAAGCTTCTGATAACACAGTAACTTCTTTCCTTAAAGAAGCATTCTCTTCCAGAGCTTTACTTAGCTCATTTTTAAAATCCTGTATCTTTCTTTCCAATTCAATAGAGGATAGCATGTCTAGAGGAAGGAAAAACTCTCAATGGATAAAATGGACAAATACATTCATAACCTTTTTGTTGCAAGTTTTACTATCCTATACAATTCTTGTGTTTTTTTTTTACTTGTCAACTGCTGTCAAAGATCTTGGTAAAGTGTGCATGCTTCCCAGTTACTGACAGATGAGCTACTTGAAAAGAGTTCTCTCTCCTCTGCACCTTGTCCCCCAGATTACAGCCATGTTCCTCAGTCTGTAAAGCTGGCCCTACCTTGATACAGTGAGGTTACTATTTCAGGTGACAGAAAGTGAGGACAGGGCAACAACAGTAGCTGTCTCAAACTGTTGGACAACCACAGTAAATGTGCTCAACACAACCTATCCAGGGACCCTAAACTCTGCCCTTCTGCTTTAATTGTCATGAAGGATGCTGTTCCAACTGAAGTGCTGAAACACATGGAAAATAGTTTTTGTTTATCAGCCTACTTCTACTTCTCTCCTGAGATTTTACTCTTTAAAGGTCTTTCTTTGCCCAAATCTTTAATTCTTTTGCCTGCTTTACAGTTCAAATGAAGCTAATCCACTTGTTTCCTGTCAGCTCCTGGTTGCTGGGCATGTCAAAATGCTTCCTGCATGCAAACTCCTCCAGGGAAAAGAAAAGAAAATTCAAATGTGTGTTTTTTATTCTGCAGCCACTGTAACTCAATTTATAGATAAACTGTGACCATATTGAAGGCTACATAAAAAACAACTGCTTTTCCTGGGGGAAGGGAAGCAGAAATGAAACACAGCTGCTCACAAGAGAAAAAGCCAAGTGCTCCAATTGAAAACCCCCAAACATATTAAAACTTGTTTAAAAATCCCAAAAGATTAAAACAACATAGCAAGAAAAGGCCCCAAAAGCCAGCTTGCAGGAAATAAAGGGCTTTTGGTCACTTAGACCAACCAGTCTTCTTGAAGTTTTAATTAAGGGCCAAGAGATCAGAAGTGTTCAGTTCTACTAGGTATCCCTAGGATGTCCCTCACACTCCTATGGCTAGACATTCTTTGCAGCCTGGAGAATATATTGTGTTGCATTAGATATAGGTGCAGGGGTTGGGCAATTGGTGGCCCTTTATGTTATACTGGGCTACAACTTCTGTTCCTCTTGACCAGAAGCTGTGCTGCTTGGGACTGATGGGAGTCATAGTCCAATAGGTTGCTTACCCATACTTTAATGTATTGCTTCCTTTAAAATGCATATGTGAATTTGAAAGATGTAAATGGATTATTTAAATATAATTGGTAGTATTTTGCAATCCACACTTAATTTAAAGGAATGATATATCTGGATAGAAACGGCACAGAGCATTCGCAATATCTGAACTTAGGGTGGTGTGCCAAGAGGAAATAAAATTGATTAGTAAGATTAAGAATTATTATGGGGTAAAAGCTCTTACTGAGGCAATTATCCAGAAATCTAACAGAATGCTATAGCTGACTGGAAGGATGCAAGTCCAGAGCAGCAGTGAGAAAGAGAGAGCATGCACATATGAGCAATCATATTACACTGTTTCAGGAATGGCTAAATAAGCCAACCAATCCTAATTTAGACATGGAGAAAAATTACTTAGCTTCAGACAAGTGACACCTAAGAGAGTGACCCTCAAAGCCAGAGACAGGATCCTCTAACACACTTTTAGAATAGCCACAAACAATGTGGTCCATTAGATATTTTTGGACTGGGAGCCCCATCCCCTTCCACTGGCTTAGGCAGGTAGGGTTTACAGTCCAACAACATTTGGAGAGCTGCAAGTTAACCATTCCTGGTCCTTAAGCTAGCTATTCCAGGTGTGCAAGTGTGTACACGCTGCTCATTTAAATTCATAAAGCTTTCCTTAGCTGCCAGAGATTTAGAGTTCAGCTAAGTGGAGGACTGAGCAAGTACTTCTTGTTTATCAGTACCTTTGGGAATTTTCTCCTCCAAAAGTGATGTCAGTTTTGCGTTCTCTTGCAGGTAATACTGAAGTTCTTTTTGCAAGTCAGACTGCATTTTTTTGTAGGTGACTTTTCCAGCTTCTGACTGGCTTTTGTAACACTCAATGTCTTTTTCCATTTGGTTGTGAGTCTCCAAGAGCTGTGTCTACAGGGGGATGAGTGAACATATTATTATCCTTTGTACATTCATGTGCCAGCAAAGCATGTAAGAGGAAAAATAAACCCACTCAACCACCCAAAAACCCTTTTATGTGAAGGCAAACGTAAATTAAGTACTACCCTTTCACGAGAACTACACCGATGTGAATTACTGGCGGTGCTCTAGGGCGTTATGATGCAATTACAACTCTGAGATTTCTTAGCCAACAGGGCTACTTTGTTCTCTCTTCAAGCCTATATAATTACACAACTGCAGCCAACTCTATCAAAGTACAGACTTTACAATCAGCAAAACCCATGACGCTGAAATCTGTATCTGTAACATGGTTATTATATTTCCTCTTTCTTAGTACTTACATTAGGTACTGATAAGACAACATACAAACATTGTACTTGCTCAGTCAGATCTTACATGCAGACTGACAAGAGGTCAAAATAACCACTTCTTCTCATATCCCATATTTCCTGATGTCATGCCAGGTTTTACAGTGCTTTCTAATAAGCCCCATCAAATGCTATTAAAAAAAATCTTACCATTTTTTCTTTTAGTGATAAGTTTTCACTTCTGAAGAATGCAGATTCTCTCTTAGCATCCAGTGCTACTGCTTCAGCATCACTAAGAGACTGTTTCATTTGCTGCATTTCATCCAGCCCTTTATTTGACATTTGCTGCAAAAAGAAGAACAGCACAATATATCCAAAGCCACAAAGCCTCCACCAATCATTGACAAATATGCTTCTGTAAACTTGGAAGACATTTTCATAAGCTTTGTTTACAACTGGCGTGGGAGAACTGTGGGCTGTGCATAGCCCCTAGATTCCAGTATTGCAGCCCCTGAAGCACCTCATCAGTCTCCTAAAGTCCCACAAGCCCCCAATTTTGGGTCATTTTTTGCCTCAGAACCGCACTGAAAATGGAAACATTTGAGAAACCTGTGAAAATATCACCTCAAACACCCCAGAACCCTGTACTACTAACACATACCTCCATTCTCCTCTGCAATCCCTCTCAGAACAGCTACTGCAAAGGGACTGCAGAGGAAAATAGTCCCCTCCCAGGTTATTCAGCAAAATAAGAACGGGTCATGCTTACTATTGAGAAGGACATGTCTCTCTTCCCATTTTCAGTATTTACTTCTTCCATGAGGTTTTTAAGCTCAGCAACATTGTTCTCTAGCATCTTCACTTTATTCTCCTGCTCCTTCAGCTGCGTGTCTTTTGACTTTATTTCCTCCTACAAAGAAATGTGAAAGGATACAAGAGCAGAATGTTGGTTTTTAGGTACATTTTTCAGTCTGCAAGAGGAAGGGGTATTAGACAGTTTTACATAAAATAGGAGATCTGGCTCAAGCATTCAGGGGTCTTTTGCTAAAATTGATATCAATCCACACTAATGTTCAGCTTCACTTCATGCAAATTTGCCACTGTAACCACCACCACCACCAGCAGCTCACCTGAAGATCTTGATTGTAAACTTCAGCATTTGCAATTATAGCCTTTAAGTTGGAAATTTCATGCATTAGTTGCATCTGTGGAGCAATCGAAGCAAAACAGCAGAAGAAATTAGAAGCACCCTTAGTTTAGTTCACCTGCCATCACCCACCAGAAAAGCAAGCAGGGTAAACAGATAATAACCCAATTGTTACTACAGGTAAACATTGGGATTATCCATTTCTTACAGTGGAGAGCCTTCAATCGTCCTAAGAAATATAAGTCTCAGCATCTGGTTATTTACACAACTTATTACTTCTCAGCCCTTCAAAGTAAGAAGAGAAGGATGCAAACATTAACCTACAGCAAACACTGCTGCTAACAGTTGTTCTACTTGTAGAATTGCCAGGTGCACTGACTGAGTGCATTTCTGCCTTACAGTTCTTCCAGAATGGAACTCAAAAAAAGTGAATGCAAATTTCCAAACCTATATTAATGTAATATTTACATTCAACCCAAAATAATGTGGAAACTTTTGATTTTCCTGAACATTTCATCAGGGCCAGATGTTAGCCTTAACTGTAGCCTGTGAAGAGTTCTAGTGAACTCAAAATCTTGAACACAGTGCTCTGATCTTTGTACAAACCTTTGTACATGCAGTTTTGTGTCCTAATGCAGATTTTAGAACTTTCCTTATGAAAAAAGAAAGGTGCCTTTACTTTTTGCAAATTCCCAGATGGTCTCCTTAGGTCAGTTTGACCGAATCTGAACACACTTAAGCTGAACAGGGTTTAGCAGTGAACAACTGTGGGAAGCTAGGAGGCTGTATTAGTTCTTTCAGTAGACTTTGGAGGGCTGTACATGTTTCTTGCCCCCCAGGCAATTTTAAGCCCAAGAGAGGCTTCTTTTAAGACAGGAAGTGATCAAAACTCACTTCTGGTTCACAAAAAAGCATCCTCTGGGCCTCAAATGGAAGGGAGGGGCAAAACATAGTGAAAATGCCACCATGGCCCCTAGAGGACATTTAAGGATAATTTTTATAGGTGTTGAGGGGATGCATGTGGTCTGTGGGCCACACATTGCCCATCCCTGGACTAGACGGTGGAAATCCAACACAGTTGGGAGGCCAAAAGCTGTAGATATCTACACAAGACCATCTTCACGTTAGGTCCTGATACATATCCCCCACTACAACTTTTACACAGAGATGTGGCCACAGGAATACATGCTATCACTATCTACAGATGAAGACTACAATACATTGTACATGGGGCTGCCTTTGAATACTGTTTTGAAATTTGTATAAGGTGAACCATCTCATTAGTTCTCTAAACAATTGTACTTGCTGCTTTCTGGTATTTATGCTTGCCTTTGAAATCCTACACAGCATAGGGCCAAGTTTTTTGGATTACCACCTTATCTCATAATGCTAAATTAGTCATCCAAGGACCCTGCCCCCGTTTTCTACCCCTGCTTCATTCTGATACTATTTGCTGCATAGAGAAAGACGCTTCTCTGTAGTGGTCCCTTTTTTATTCACTCACACATTCCAATTTATCATTTACACTGGTTTTAAACTTGTTAATATTTCATATGTACTGTTGGTTTTATTGGTTTTTTTTTAAGTTGCTTTTGGTCTAAGCAGTTTTTTTTTTTGTTATTTCATAATAATTTGTGAGTTGACCTGAAAGTGGCAAAATGAAAGGTGGCATACAGGTATTGCAGTACACATATGCACACACCTACCTCTTGCTCTTTTGCAGTCTCATTTTCAAGAGCCACAAACTCCTCAACTGACATTTTTTCCTTCAGTTCTCTGAGCTCACATCTCAGCTGATCATTCTCCAGCTGCAGACTTTCTAGTTTTGTTTTCGTAACTTGCTGTTCAGTGACAGCATTATCCTGAACAGAAACAAGAATAAGGGGTTAAGAAGTTTTACATGCACCTTTAGATTATATTCTTTAAAAATGGTAAATTGACTCACCCTCTCTTCTACAAGGGTTTCACAAAGCTGGATGGACTCTACAAAGTCTTTAGTGCTCTAGAACAAAAATATTTTGCTGAGTTGTGAAATCCTTCTTCCATTCCTGATCCTAGTTAAAACTTCCTTTCAATACTAAGATTATGGATATTACTGCACAACTTATACTGGTAAAAACACACTGGTAGCTCAAAAGCGTCTTTTGGTAATGCCACTGTGGCCTGATGAAAAGAGCCAGATGCCAATTAAATATTTCAGCTCTTTACTAATGTTGCCAACAAAGATTCCAATATTTAGGGGTGGGCAGAAGAAGGGACAACACCATCCATCACAGAGGACCAAAAGGGAGGGGGGTTTTCATCCCATCCTCTGCTTTTTCTTTTCAAGTATCTTTTCCCCGTCCCTCTGGAACACCACATTCCTAGGGCAGGGAATACCAAACTTTGTCCCACTCAGCTACATTCTGCTTCCTTGACCCATCTCTACTACTTACAAAGTTGATTTCAGATCCTGGAACCCATTCTTCTTCAGGTAGTGCAACACTGGCTGTCGTGCCCAGATTGTCATATTCTGAGATCTCTGAAGATACAGCTGAGCATTAAAACATTTCACCGGAAGTGGAAAAAAAGGGAAAGAGTCAAACTTAAAATGCAGCAATAGTTGTCTGAGGGAAATTCAAGAAAGGCTGAGGGCCAGAATACATTTACAGTTGAACTAACTTGGGATCTGATGGCTCCTGCATGCTCCTCTTGAAGTAGAGAGAGTTCTAATTCAAACAGGGGTCAGTCTGGCTTTTTGATTTCAGTAGCCACTCTAGTCACCAAATGACTACATGGCCTTTAAATTTAATCATAAACAGAATAGCCAAATCCAAACCATAACTTCCAAAATGGAAACACAATTAACTTTCTCCTGAAAATGCTAGCAGCAAAGCGACTTGCTCTTTAAGTCTGCATAGTTTTACCATACATTGTTCCAAAGGTTTCACTGATTTGCCTACCCTTATATATCTATCTTACAAGTTTCAGGCTCTTTTTTGAACACACTGGCTTAATTACTATTGCTAGTCCGAGCTACAGCAGATGCATTGAATCAATGGAATTTATATTAATGTTGATTTACAAAATTTCCATTGATGTAATCAGTCTATTCTAGCTAGGATTACTAATTGGGTTCAGGCCAAATGTGATAATACAAAGTTATATCCTGGAAGTTATATCCTGTATACCTGCCCATTGTCATTTCCTCTCCTTTCTTTTTATGTATTTGCAATTAACATTCATTAAACCAAAATGACAATAAAAAGAGGATGGCGGCTGACAAGCTTACAACTCTCTTACTTTGGTAAAAAAGCTGCCACAGTAATCTCTGCTAAAACTGATAGGGCACCCAGATATCCTTAATGCCAGGGACCTGGTATTAGATTAAGGTTTCTGGAATAACCAGGAAAGAAAATGATGTGCTCATTTAAACCAAAAGTCCTTTAGTGCTCCTTGTCCCTTGCAAATTAAACAAAAACATCTAGATTTCATTAACTGGGATACACTTTAAATCCCCCTTCAAAACAAACATTTTGTTATTAGTTCAATTATCTGTCCATCATGACAGATTTGGACAGATGACATATTAAACAGGTCCTATCAAATCCTACCCATCACAATGCAAGTCCAACCATTCCCTATTCCTCCCACTCTAAAGCTACTGCACTGCTTTAAAATGTTTCCCCCAAGCACTTACATACGTCCATCTCTGCAAGAGAAGAGAAGGATAGTTTACATCGTTTGCCTCTACCAGGAAGGTCTTCCAAGAAACACAGTCCTGCATCCTGGCTCATTGCACCAGGAGCCCAGGTAACTCTCCTCTTCCTTTTAGCCTTAAAGGGGGGAGCAAAAAAACCCCAGAACAGTATGAATATCAACATATGTAGAATTTCTATAGTGAAACTTTAAACATACTTATATATCAAGGTACCGGTATGTAGGTTAATTAAAGCAAACATTTATATTTACTTTTATCCATAACATTATTTGCCAATGACACCTCACTGGATGGGGTAACAATTCCAAGAGACATGAGCATTTGAAATTTAATGTAAATATTTATGAAAAGCCTAACAAAGCTCAGCCAGGGCAGCAAAGAGGAAGTGAAGAAGTCATCATAAACAATTTGTATTCACTGTGATCCATCCATCTCGTGGCCCCAGAATTCTACCTACAGGCAACAGTATTGCATTAGAACACTTCACTCTAACATGCATAAAGCTCAAGGATAGTAGACAGTTAAAACCAGCCACCAACTCTGGCAATCTTCCACAATTTGACGAGCTTCAAATGTCTTGACTACAAGTCCCTTCATTCTATTCTCTGTGCTGGATGGGGACAGTGAAAGTCCGACAAATCTGGAAGGCTGAACTACAGGATTTCCTTTTGCAACATTTCTCCATTTTGGAATAACATTTCTCCATTTTTTAATAATGGCTGAGAAGTTAACAGAAAAAACAAGGGAATTCCTCAAGTCTTCTTAATATGCAAAGGAATTCTGCTAAGTAAAGTTATCAAGTGGGGAAATGTTGCAAACTGAGCTGCTATTGTTAATAGAAAAGCATTTCCTTAATGCACAGCACCAGCAACTTATTGCATTTCTGCCATGTGGTGAAGTTGCTGCTATTCAAATTGTTGCCACCAGTTACTACAATTCCATTGGTAAAATTTACGTACCAATACTAGAAATGGTACATGTGTTCAGATGCAAATGCACACACAAACAGCCAGCTTAACTGTGACTTAATAACAGGGTCTCTTGGGGGTCTCATAAGTCAAAGCTGAGTTGACGGCACATAAGAAAGTATATATGGAATACGCATAGCTGTGTGCTAATATAACATTAAGCAGGTATCATTCCATGTGTGTTACGAAGAAAAAGGAGGTGGATATACAAGATCAGAGTATGCAAAGAATTTCACTAGTCAAGAACTGATGCAAAGCTAAAGTTAAGATAGTAATCTGGACAATTTGTCGCTTTATCCTCCTGCAGTTTCTTTCCCAATAATTCTTCCCAATAACCTAAACAAACAAATAAAAAAACTGTCCAGACTTTCTTTTTAAAACTGAACTGATTCAGAATACTGCCACTAGTAAGGTTAGTTTTCCAAGTTGTGGTACAAGATCAGTTACAACATTTCAGTTACATCCTTACTTTGAACTCTTGTTCTTGTGAAAAAGAAGATGCCGTCACAAGCATCTCAGTCAGTGCTCTTATCCTGTCCTCCTGTTGCTTTTGAAGAGAGTTCTTCTCCTCCAGCAGCTGTGCGAGCTGGTCTTTGGTGTGAGAGTGTGATGACACCTAAAAAAATGTCAATGGCCCAAAAGTCCTTATTTTCCAACTATACAGTACCCAGATCTCCAAATGAGTTAGTCAGACTCAGCTTTTTCTAATCCAGGGGTGGGCAACTTTGGTAGGTCCAGGGATCACTTTTATGTGCTGGGACCTTCTGGGAGCCAAATAAATCACTGAAAAATAAAACAAAGGCCCTGAAGTAACCAGACATCCACTTCTGGATTTCAAAAATGAACCCTTTTTTTTAAATGTTAAAACAGTACAGAAACCCTGCAACCTATTTAAAAGGTAAATTATTGGTACTAGAGGTTTCTAGATGCATCAATTCAACTTACTACTCTCCAAAAAGAGGGTGGTGTGGGAATTTTAGGTGTTGAGGGGACACATGCAGCCCCAGGGCTACACATAGGTACGGAAAGTATGGCTGAGATGTGTCCCCCCTGCCTGCACCCTTAATATATCACCAATTTTTATTTACACTTAAAAAAAAAACTTTTAGCCAGTGGAGGGCCCTGCTGGTGACTGCACAGAATTTTTGCTTGCCCCAGCATGCGTTAGTTTGCTCCCATGCTCAAAGTGATTTCTAGTCATTTCTGGGTTTATAAGTAACGTCTACTCTGCCAGCCTCCAGTAGCAAAATTGCTCCTGTGTTTTCTAGAAGGTGAAATAGGCTTTTAAAAGTAAACAATACAATGTGGACAGGTGAGTAGATACAGGAATGTATGCAGCCCTCTGAAATGCAAGGAGTGTATATTATGGCCCAAGATCTCTGAAAACTGTCCTCAGGTTTTGGATGCAAATGTATAGTTCCTGGGAAAGGGACTGGAGGGAGCACAGGTTCATATCTTCAAGAGTTACTCTTTCTAGACTACAGCTTTGACACTGGCTATGCTGGTGTTGATCTTCTGACAGTTGTACTCTTCCAAAGATAGCTTTTGTAAGTTTGTAAGAGGATGTTGCAAGCCTCCATCTAAACAAGGGATGGGAAGTCTGCTATTGGATTTTCCCCATCCAAGTAGCCCAACTACCATCACACCTCAGGATTCAACAGAGAGGTGCTTAAAACAGGCAAACCAGAGGATCTGTAGTCCTTGCTTTCTCTAGCAAGTAGGGAAAAGCAATACCAGCTTTGGAGCTGGTATAACTATTTTCCTTCTCATTGGAAATGATAGGAGAGATTAAATCTGGGTTAAAAAAAGGTTGGGCAAAGGTAACTGAAAAGTGTTTATGAAACTACCACGCCTAGGCACTTTCTGGGCCAGCACCATCTCATCAGTAAGCCCCATAAGGTTTGCCACTGATTCTCCTTTTCCTCTCCTTTCCATAGGTTTACTTCCATATGATCTCTCCCTGCCCCCACCTCCAGGTGCTTCTTATCTGCGGAAACCCTCTCTCTCAGTGGCTCCAATCATGCCATGCAGCCCTTTTAAAACCCACCTCTGGTCCTCCTCCTACACCAGCTGCTGCCTGGCCAGCTGAGGACACACTGTAGCCAGATTTCTCAGCAACACAAATCCCTGTCCCAATGCCCTCCACACACCCAAGGAAGGAGATGGGCAAGAGAGAGGAAGTATACGGCCTCCGCATCAACCCACCTCCTTTCCCTAACCTGGTTTGGACACTGGGTGCCCATTCTCCCTACCATGCCTCAACCCTCTTTCCACAGACAAACACACACGTTTTGATATTTGTGATTTTTCCACTTTTGCGGGGAATCTTGCACCCCTAACCTTAGAGAATATGAAAGGCCAACTGTAGAGTTGTTTTTATATAGCGACACAGCAATTCAGCCCAACCTGACTAAAGTGCATCCAAACCATGGATTAATTTGCAGCTCTTCAGATGTTGGATTACAACTCCCATAATTCATCAGCCTTGGCTATGGTGGCTATGGTTGATGGCAGTTTCAGTTCAACAATGTAATCTATTGGTTACTAAAGGTTACTATCCCATTTCAGAAGGGAAGGAACCCCTGAATCTTTAATGGATTCTGAAGGAGTCCATCACCCTTCAGTCAATGCTACCAGACAAAGACAGACAACTCAGGGCTGACTTCTCAGCTTTTAGGACAGGAATTCTTAGATAGTGCTACAATTTTCCTATAGCATTTGAGATAAGGGTGACATAAATGTTAAGCAATGGGACATAATAATAACTGAGGATAGAGAGCAAAGACTCACATAAGAGGAGGAGGAGAGTCATGGCAGTGCAGTGATATGAGCGCTGGACTGCGACTCTGGAGACCGGAGTTTGAATCTCCGCTCAGCTGTGGAAACTCACTGGGTGATCTTGGGCAAGTCACATTCTCTTAGCCTCAGAGAAAGAGAAAGGCACCCCCTAACAAATATTTCCAAGAAGCCCTTGTGATAAGTTCACCATAACTCATAAATAACTTGAAGGCACACAATAACAACAAAGAGAAGAAGAATGGGTACTGAACTGCAACTCCCATCAGCCCTAATCAGTACGTCAACGGAAGACTTGGAGCTGGTTTGGTAGGGGCATTCCTAACTGGAGGGAAAGCTTACTTCTTCCAGGCGTCGCTTCAAGTCTTCTATTTCTTTACGATACCTCTTCAGAAGGGCATCATCATCAAGAACTTCATTAACTTTGGGGGTGTTTTTCATCTTTTTAGCTGTACTGGCAAACTAGAAAGGACAAATACACAGAACCAAGGTAGCAAGTTTCCACATTAGCCAAAACAGAAGAAATCCATTTGTATCAAATCCATTTTATAGTGGGGTATTACAAAACCGAACATTTGCTATTACACCAACAACAAATGGTCCTCCAGGATTATACTCCTTCATAGCACAGAATACCAATGGTATTTTAAACTTCTTCAGCAGTCCATTTTGATTACGCTTTGTTTTCCTGTCCTTTTTGGAAGGTTTCAAGGTATGACCAACAATTCCAATAGATCTTCTCTCTTATCTTTGGTCATACTTTGTTTGAAGTAGAGGTTGACATAATTATAGCTTTCAGAGCTGCCTTCATTTCCTTAGATTCAAGTTCTCTTATGTCAAACTTCTTAGAAGCTGAGACATCCGAATATTCCCACATTGCCTCAGGGTCAACAGATGTTCCCTGTGGCTGGTCATCCTTGTTTCCTTTTCTTATGGTCACATGGCTCTCCCTGTCCCTTCCCCCCTCCATCTGCAGCAGTCAGTGTTCTTCTACAATATAGCTTTAGAGTCAGGTTTCACTAACGGATAAGTCTTAAGCAACTTACCGAAGTGTCACTATTGCACCTTAAATTCAAGAATGTGAAAAACAGATTATAATTTAGCTTGTGCATATCTGCTCCTATCTTTCTGGCAAAGAATACCTGCTGGCCCAGACAACTCTAGAAAAAGATGAACGGATCACTATCACAGGTCTTAACAGAATTTTTGAGCAGAGGCAAACCCCAAGAGAGTTTAACAGAACTTTAGCTCTGAAGGAAATCCATGGTCTAAGGCAGGAATGGGAAACTTCTGGCTTTTCAGATGCATTGAACTACAGTTCCTTACCACAAGACACACCGGATGGAACTGAAAAGACTTGCAGGCCAAAACATCTGGAGACCACTAGGCTGGAAAAGGCTGCTCAAGGCATTTAGATGTGTACTTGAACAGATCCTGTAAGCAGGACTACTTGGAGGCTGCAAACAAAAACTTTCACCTATTTGCCTTAGAAATCACAATCTACCCACTAAGTATTTGAAATCAGACTTGACTGCATACTTTTGCCTTCTGCAGTATAGAAACCAGAAGAAGAAAGGGCCTACCAGTAATGTAAAGCCAAGTAAAAGAAAATAGCTTTCCTAGACAGCACAAAAAACTCTGAAGGATAAAGTTAATGGCTTATATGCAAAAAGTATTCTTGAAGTCACTGTCAGCTTTCTAGGTCAAAATGCGCACACAGAAAATATTAGACTCATGTGCATGCGCAAACACAAGTCTTTAGGAAGCAACAATTTTTTTTATGTTTTACCTGAAGAGTGCTAAGAGTTTCTTCCAGAGATACAGGCGTAATTGTGCAGATGATAACAGTCTTAGCATTTCCACCGAGTGAATTTTGCAGAATTCGTGTCAGCTTGCTATCTCTGTAGTTGATGAAGCCACTAGTGAAGAAGGATAAGAAAGATGAATGCAGGCTTGCTGATTTGTAAAGAAAAAAATACAGTGTAAGAGCCAGCTATTATGTCTAAGACGAAGCTGGGGAACCTTTGATTCTCAAGGTATTTTGGCCTATAGGTTCAATACAAAAGCACCTAGCATCACCACTGGTAAAGGTCTGTGGAGGCTGTAGTTTAAAACAGATGGAGAACCAATGGTTCCTACCTCTGGACTACAGTTTGTCACTAAAGTTTCGGCTTATTATTAGTGCAAGACTTCTTACCCAGACTGATCATCACAAAGTTTCTTGATAACTTGACCCAAGATGAAAAGGCTCCGGTTTATATTACACCCTTCTTTAAGTCGAATCCCTAGATATGAACACAAATTATGTAGAAAAAACTAAAAAAAATGCAGCTTCTTTTACAGCCATCTTTTTCTACTGTGATACAATAAAGCATTACACACCAAGTCTACTCTTTTCCACTTCTTTATTTATTTATAACCTGCTTTTCCCCCCAAGATGGAAGTTAAGTTAGGAAATATAACACAAGAATAGGCCTGCTGGATCACCAGCATAATAGCACATATCATTCTAGCTTACATTCCTCTGTAGTTGCTATTCAGATGCATAATGCATTCAATACTGGAGGTAGCATATAGCAGTTCTGGCCACTAGCAATTATTTAACCTTATCCTCCCTGAGTTAGTCCAGCCCCAGTTTAAAACCACCAAGGTGATGGTCGCTATTATTTGTCATAAGATCAACTTCCAACTATGAATGAGAGATTATCATGATCCCTAGCCATCAACGGCCTTGCTCAGGTCTTGCAAACTAGGGCTTCCTTGATTGCTAGTTTACAATACACTGGTGTGGCAAGCTGGTTTACGACACTTAACAGAAGGCTGTGAATAATCACTCAAGAGTCAATCTAGAATTGCCTATTATTAAACAAAATCTGTGGAGGGATTAGAGTACTGTTTAACAATGGTCAGTTAGTCCTGATGTACATGAAACCATTGCCAAGAGCAGAAACATTGGACCTGCTAAGGAAAAACTATTTGTCTAGGAATGGATGCCCCAAGTTATTATCCACTCCTCCCATCTAACTGCCCTCAGTTCAAGCCAGGAACCTTCTTGGTGGGATTTTGGGCTGTTCCTACCTACTTCACAAGGTTGCTGTGAATACAGTGAGAAATACTTTTGATGCTACTCTGAACT
This sequence comes from Ctenosaura bakeri, assembly GCA_948474755.1. Taxonomy (NCBI): domain Eukaryota; kingdom Metazoa; phylum Chordata; class Lepidosauria; order Squamata; family Iguanidae; genus Ctenosaura; species Ctenosaura bakeri. The sequence continues at coordinate 273,911 of CAOLHI010002252.1, forward strand.
CCACTGAGGAACGGCTAGATCTGAGTAATGATCAAGTTAGAATTCAGCACTGAAAGAAATGAGATATAACAACATTTCCTAAATCTTATTTGACAGTAGCTACATACCTTCAGCACCTGTCTGGCTAGCTCTTTCACTTCCTGCCAGGTCTACTAAATTCTGAAAAAATCAAAGAAAACTTTGTTAGACTTTGTTTTCTTTCAAGTTGTTTTTAAACTTCCCTATTGATTTATTAAACAGGTAAATTTATTCCATATGTAAATACTAATTCAGATTTCCTTCTTAAGCAAATTCAAATAACAGCAAAGAAACTGCAGGAGAGAGCTGGGACTGTTGTATTCCATCTAAATGTTAGGAAGAACTTCACAAGAAATGAAGCAGTCCAACAGTGGAATATGTTGACTAGGAGTGTGGTGGAATCTTCTTCTTTGGAGGTTTTTAAACAGAGGCCGGGTTTGTCAGGAATGCTTTGTGTATTCCTGCATGGCAGGGAGTTGGACTTGATGGCACTTGTGGTCTCTTCCAGCTCTGTGATTCTATTCCTTTGAACAAAGAGTGGTACGCCCATCAAGGATGGTAGTCTTCTTCTTCCAAATGGTGCAGTGAAGGAGGAAGGGGAAATTGCCTAGCCACTCAACTCAGGGGAGCCAACCCAAACAATTAGTGAAGAACAGATGTCACACCAAACTGCTCTTGTACTCAAGTAGAGAGATCCCTATTACAGTCTTCAGCAACATGCTAGCCCTGCAAGATTCATCAAGATAATAGATTCTGCATGCCCATTTCATACTACAGTAGTTCCTTCACATTTGCAAGGGATAGGGACACAAATCCCTTGCAAATGTCAAATAATCACGAATAGGGTGTCCCTCCTACAGGCTTCTGCCCGGCCGGTGCACCCACACAGGTGAGGGGCAGGGAGGCACCTGTGCAAGGCACATCCACACTGGTGGTGGGAGGAATGCAGGGAACTGGCGGTCGCCCTCCCTGGACCTTCCTGCTGCCTGCACGGGTGCACCCGCATCCGTGGTGATGGGACGAGTGCAGGGAATGGTCAATCGCCTTCCCTGCACTTCCCTGCTGCCTGCCAGCACCAGAGGCAGGCAGAATGGGAGGAGCAAGTAGGGTGGGAATGGGGTGGGAGGAGGAAAATAGGGGGGCAAGTGGGCACCCCGTGAATAATCAAATTTGCAAAATTGAAACCCACAAATGTGGAGGGAGAACTGTATTTGAAATGTTAAACCATTCCCTTATCAAATCCAACTTATAATCCTAGAGCTATTATTGAAAGAACTCACCAAGTGAGAGACCATTACAGCTCCTTCGTAGCTTGAGCTGGAAGTATCTTTTTCCTTACTTTCAATGATCTTTAAAAGAAAGCATGCAAAGCCATGAGCCAATTTTGACACTGTCACACATTACAAGCTGACAAGATTGCCTATCATTATGCCAGAATCTGTGGAGGGAGTATGAAGCCCATTTACCTCCTCCCATTTCAGTGCAAGCAAAAACAGAAACATTTGTCTTACCTGTGATATATTAATTTCCTAGCAGTGAAAGGCTGCACATCTTGAAATGAGACATACCAGAGCTCCCCAAGTCAAGGGTGGGAAAACAAACTGTTGGAGTCTTAGATAGAAATTATTACTAACAGCCAGTTGAGTGCCCTCTTGTCAAATGAGGACTGCTCTAACATGCTGTACATGGTGCTGCCTTTGAAGAGTGTTTGGAAACCTCAGCTAGTACAAAGAGCTGCAGCCAGTGCATTAACTGGGGTAGGTTACAACAGCTCTGCTAGCTGCCAGTTTGTTTCTGGACACAACTCAAAGTGCTGGTTATGACCTATAAAGCCCGATATGGCTCAGGCCAAGGCTATCTCCCTCTGTGAGCCTGCCCAGACCCTGAGATCATCAGGAGAAGCCCTTCTTTCCTTGCCACCACTATCACATGCATGCTTGGTGGGGCCATGAGAGAGAGTTTTCTCAGTGGCTGCCACTAGATTCTGGAACTCTCTTTCCAGGGAGGCCAGAATGACCTTCTCTCTGTTGTCTTTCTGTCAGCAAGTAAAGCCCTTTCCATTCGAACAAGTTTTTAGAATGGAGTTTTTGAAGAACAGGCTGACGGTGCTGCTGTGCTGTTTTGGACAGAACTGCTTTTTAACTTTTAATTTTGTCTCTTTTAGTGTCAAATTTCAATACTGTAAATAGATTAAAAATGAATTAATGTTCACTTTTGTGTGTGTGATTTCAGCTGTACTGCTTTTTAAATTGTAATTCACCTTGAGTCCCGATTTTGGAAAAAAGGCAGAATGTTATTAACAACCACCACCACCACGTTACATGCTAAGTGAATTTCAGGATGAAGTCAATAAAATAAAAATCAATAAAACAACTTACCATTCTGAAAATTGTATGAGAGCGGCTGCTTCTTTCATTCATTTTTGTCTCACCGTAGTGCCTGTTTTCTGTTCAGAAGACCACAAAAATTGAATTAATTATCCTCTTTTCCAAAATACTAAGAGATCTTCTGATGTCACAGAATTGCACAGACATGCATTTATATACACTAAGCTAAAGAAGAAATATTGAGTCTTACTTTCGCCTTTTGCTAGCCAACTCAACACTTGTTCTGGAGAAACTACCACTTCCTCACTCAGGTCTTCAACGTAAATTGTCCTCTGCAAAAGTTTTAAAAAAACAGATTTAAACTATTCTTACATTGAACATCTATCTACATCAATTCCCTGCCTTAAGACTTACTTGCAAGCAATACAAGTGCAGAATCAAGGAAATATTAAAAAAAAGCAAGGAAGTATTTTTTTAAAAAATCAGCATTTTTTCTGACACCTTGCATTTTATTCTCCAAATTACATTGCTAATTTTTGCTCATCACACAGTACAATCTATAATACAGGAGATCTTCCACCCTCAATTTACTTACATTTATGTCTTCACGAACAACTAATGGTTTCTTTTTTCTAATGTTACTACACAACAGGTCATGAATTGTCTCATTGTGAATCTCCATATATGATATACGGAGAAGGAATTCTCTGTCTGGAATCTAAAAATTAAAAATACATTTATCAGTATGCTTGAAGATGCTTTTTTCTAGAAACAAAGTCCTAACATCAATGACATAATTTCTAAAAATAAAATAAAAAAAAAATCCCACCTGCCCTGTGATTGACACAGATTTCTCCCAACTTGAGTATTTAGCTGTTGGAGTACAATTAATGACATCTATAGCCAACAATTAGGGAGGATGTGTATTGTATTCCAACAACATCTGGGAACCCAAGATTAGGATACCTTGGGGGAAAGGGGACAGAACCAATTTATTGCTTCCAGGCATAGTGGTGGTCTCAGTTTTCCACAAATGCAAAACAGAAGTCACAAATTAGTACCTTGCCAACTTTTCCTCCTAGGAGGACTGTGCAGGACTTAATCACTCTGAGGGAATCTTTGGCCCTCCAAATACTTTCATCTGCAATTCCAATTTTTCTCACCCAATATGGTCAGTGATAAGCAACTATGGGAATTGTAGTCTAGACTATCTGGTTGATCCATTCTGCAAACCAAGCTAAAAACTGTCACAGCATGTAGAATACTATCCTCATCTTGCTCTGCAACACTGAGCTAGCAAACGAGAGATAAAAGTTTAGTAGAATCATTTACTTTGCAAATAGTATTGAAGACATCATCAATTGCCATAGGTAAGATACCAGGACAATCTTGTGTGCCCAACATAGTGTAGGTTTTGCCTGAAGCTGTTTGACCATATGCAAAAATTGTACCTATGGAGGAAACACAGTGGTTAACTCAAACTGATATACAGAAAGCAAACGTTGACATTAATTGATGTCTAAGAGATTTTAAAGAGGGTTCTGTACTATTTTTGTACCGCTTTTATCATCATTTTCAAATAACATTTAATCATTTTAAAATGTTACTGGTAGGTTAATTCTATTTTAATATTGATCTTTGATATCCTTAAACTTCTTCTTCTGTGACTTTACCCAGACTCCAAGTTATGGCAACTCTCTTCTAGGGT
>CAOLHI010002253.1:0-276581 GCA_948474755.1 Ctenosaura bakeri
TAGGGAGCTGGGTATGTTTAACCTGGAAAGGATAGGACTGGGAGGTGACATCATTGTTGCTGTTGTGCATCTTCAAGTCATCTCTGACTTATGGTAAGGCAAACATCATGAGGCAAACCTGTCATGGGGTTTTCTGGAGCTGAGCATGTGTGACATGCCTGAGATCACCCAATGAATTTCCATGGCCAAGTGAAGAATTGAACACTGGTCTCCAGGGTCATACTCCAATGTTCAGACCATTACACCACACTGGATCTTGGTGACATAATAGCCATCTTTAAAGATTTAAAGGGATGGCAGGTTGAAGATGGAGCAAGCTTGTTTTCTGCTACTCTGGAGAGTAGAACACAAATCAATGGATTTGACTTAGAAGAAAGGAGATTCCATCTAAACTTTAGGAAGAATTTATTTACTGTTAGAACTATTCAACAGTGGAATGGACTGTCTCTGAGAGTGGTTGAACCTATTTCTTTGGAAGTCTTTGAACATAGGTTGGATGGGCATCTTCAAGGAGTTCAGTAGGTGAATATTCTTGGATGGAAGGAGGCTGGAGTAGATGGCCCTTGTGTCCACTTCCAACTCTAAGATTCTATGGATCTGTGATTTCATTTCCATTGACTACTCTGCTTGGAACTATCAACTGGATTTAAGTCCAAGTTCACATATAGCCACAAACATTTTTCTTTGCCCCTCTGATGGTAGAAGGGTGCCTCTTTCCTGAGATGGGGAGAAAGACACCAGCTGCTAAGAAACATTGGTCAGCATCCTGTTAGTGACTTAAATGTGCATAAGTGCAGTTTACACATGTGTAAGGTCCTCCCTAGTTTTTTTTGGAGGGATAATGCACAGAGGGCTATTCTGTTGCCCTTGTACTCCACCCAAAAACCTCCCACTCCCAGGAGCATCAGGTCTTAGAAGGGACTGCTGCTGCTGCTTCTTCAGAGAGGAGGGGATGGAGATGATGGAGACCATGACGTTCTGGCTGCTCTGGGCTCCTGGGGGAAGGAAAAAGCAGGCAGACTCCATTTGAAAGTAGAACCTCGTTTCTTTCTCCCACCAAACCAAGCTTAGATCAGTTGTTTCTCTATGGTCTGAACTGCCTCCTCCTGCCTCCCTTCCCCACCATTAAATGAGAGCAGCAAGGGCCCCTCCTGGGGCTTGACTATGGCCAGGCAGTGGGAGGATGTGGAACTGCACCTGTTGGGCAACACTATGTAGGATCTCAGCCAATCAGTCCTTTGATGGTGGTGGTTGATGATGTTTTACTTCTTTTTACTTCTTTCTGTCTCTTATCTTTGAACGGGGAGCGTTCCAAGGCATCTTGGTTAACTCCAGAACACTGGGGATTAATCTGTAATAAGGGTAGGCTTATTTGTAATAATTGAGACAGCCACCTGTCAGATTTACAGCAATATTATGTGCAAAATGTTGACTTTCGGAGTGCGGCCTATAGGATGTCGCTATGAACATCAGTGTCATGTCACTTGCTGAGATGGAGGCTAGGCACAAGGCGACAGCTTTGCCTCTTCCTAAACAGTCATCATTAGGGATGCTTCTCATATAATCTATCCCTGCTGTCAATTTTTTCCCCCCTTCGCTTATCAGCAGCAGTTTGGAAAGGCTTAGGAAAAATGAAATGGGGTTGGAGGGGCAGAACCCCGCTTCTACTAGCCATTTCACAATGTCAGTGAACTGCCTGCTCCTCTGCCTGCACTTTTTTACCCTCTGCTCAGAGCAGCCTCTTCTGATAGGAAAGGGCAGATCCCGCCACCATCTCCTTTCTATGCTCTCAGAATAGAAATGCAAACCCATACAGATCCCAAGTTTCTGCACAGAATCTTCTTTGACAGTCTGGAGCTGGGCAGGCTGAAGGGGTCAAGACCCTTTCGGTCCTCTAAGCCTTCCTGTGAAATTTTCGGTTTCATTGAAACAAAAAGGAAAGAACAAAGTTATTCTGTGATTCTTTCACTTAAGGGAGCACAAGAGCAAATGTGCTAGTTCCACCCTATCCACATGCTCTGAAAGGGCTACAAGTGTTTCAGATTGATGAGTGTGTGAGATTTAGGCCTTGAATTGTATTAACATGGAATTTTATTTGTCTGGGGTCAATGTGAGTAAATGACTTTATATGCTTGATCATAAATCTTAACTACGATATTAAAATAGCAATACAAAATAAAACCCAAATGTGTTCCTTCCTCTGGTAGATCTTAGCCACATCCAAATATATGGGATGGAAATAATATTTGGATTTTTTTTTTTAAAAAAGACAAATATATTTCTCAAGTTGAGAAACTCTGATAGTCAGAATCATTTACTGTGAAAAATCTTCACAAGTCAGGACTCATTATCACACTTTACAGTGTGGAAAAGAGCATTTCTCAAAGGAAACATCATTTTCTGTGAACAAATATTTTTTTTTTGCGTCAGTAATGCTGCTTCCTAAACAGAACATACTAGCTCATGCACAAAAAATGTGAAATTACGTTTCAAACCACAACATTATTCCTCCCAGGAGACAGCATTTTCTATACAGAAAAAGCAGTGCGGAGCCAGCTGTTTTCTGCACAGAAAATTATGTTTTCTACATAAAACTACCACATGCAAATTTTGTGAAGACTGAGTGCCAAACTGTGAAAAGTTTTTGCACAATTTTCAAGGACTTTCTCACAGCAGAAAGAAAACTGTTAAAATTACTCATTGCTTACACTGAAAATGAAGTTTAGTGAAGAGTTAAATATCTAGATTAAACTGCTAGTTTTTATCTGTTTATATCACATAAACATCCCACCTAAGACCAAACAATTCTACTGTCTTGAACATTTGATTTTTTTAAAAGTAACATGTTCTTTTTGTCATGTTTGAGAAGTAATATGAAAGTTTTGGAATATGTTTTTTTTAAAAAAATAACCAAACCAAATTCTCTTTTCTCATTTATCCCTAGTGGAAAAGATCTTTTACGTGAGCTCTGTACCCTATTGGCAGATTAAATTGGCAAATTGGCAGATGCTGTCTGCTTGAAACCACCTGAAGTTCTACAGTTCACCCAATCAGCACCTTTTTCATGAAAATATCTGTCATGTCCTGTGCATTCCATCTTATGAAGTGAAGTTTTGTTTCCCTGCTACAAGTTTTAATCTCAATTTCAAAAGAGTTATTCAAGATCATGAACATACTGTGAAGGCTAGCATCCAACACATTGGATCACACCCTTAGAATTCAGACTACATCAAGAATATATTCATCACCACACTGACATCAGCTCAACTTCTACTGGGTTCATGGTCAAGTTGGAGCATCCATGGTCAAGTTGCACCATCATTGGTGCAGAAAACCAGTGAGAGTGAAGCAGTGATATGGAGGGCTGATGAAATTTAAATATTCCAGTGGAGGAATGAGCTAATATACTTTGTTGTGTGTGTAATGGGAAAGGGAGATACATGCATTGAAACTATACACCAGGGAGCTACAGTGAGTGAATTCTCTTCCCATCCAATCAACTGCATGCCTTCACATGTGATTGTGCTGAAGCTAGGAATCTCTGCTTCAGTTTTCTAGGGCAGAAAGTAATAGTCACACAGATATTTAAAATGTATTGAATAGACCCAAATTTGTCCCTCAAATTTTAATTGTGGTACAGTTTCCCAAATTCCGAATTACAGTCCTTTAGGCTAGTTGGCATTGCTGGATTGTTTTGGCAGGCATCTAATATGAAACCCTATAAAGCTGGCAGCTGTCAAATACAAAACACTATTGCATAGCAGCTGCAGATATTGATCATTCCGAGTCTCCCCTAGGAGCATATTCAACAGCAAAATGTGGCTGAGCCAAAATGCCTTATCTTTTGCAAACAGTGTTATTATAATCAGGAGTCAAACTCCCCTTTCAACAATGATTTATAAACAGTCATAAATGGCAGAAATGTGCTCTGACACTCGAAGAAACATTAATTTGAATTGGCTTTGTTTAACCTCATGTGAATGTGCAGTGACATGTTCCCTTGTTGGCTACCTTCATCCATGTGATTAGCCAAAGCCAGGAGGCATTTCTCTTGCTCATTTTATTTACCCTCAGTGGTGTGTCTAGCCAGATATAATTGTTTAGGTAAAGATGTAGTCCCATCACCTTGACTATGGGATCCCTGATTGCCCGAGATCACTCAGAGAAAGAAAAAAGGAGCTCCACCCAGAAAAGAAAATGATGTCAGAACTTAAGCAACTCCAGGAAATAGCTGCATTTTTTTAAAAAAATGGTGATAATATACTAATTTAAGGAATTTCTGCTCCCTCTAGAAATCCTCCCCAAACATCTAGAAGAACAAACCAAATTCACAGAAGATTTCTAGGAGCAAATTCAGTTCACCTCTAATTTATTGCAGACGACTCCAGTCAAACATATGTATCCCTGACACAGCAGTAAAGTGTGCATTGGCTCCAAGTTAGAACTACAATCCAGGTCTTCTAGATTGCCGCTCCATGCTCATTCCATTGGCCTGTGGTGCTGCAATTGACATGAGCCAGTCATTTTCTGCTGAAAGCATTCGATTTCTCTTGTGTAGCAGCACCTGCTGTTATCTAGCTAAATGTTATACTACAGGGTAAGAGTGTTGAGCCAGTCAAATGCTCTGATTGGCTAAATATCCTTAAGTGATTTTAAAATGAGGGATGGAGGAAAAAAATGTGTCAGGGAAAAAAAAAATATAATGAAGTTTGTGGTTCAGAATCTTAAGCAGTGTTTTCTGCCAGGGCTGTTTGGTTTCCATAGATTAACTCAGCCCTTTGGAACACTTGCCAGCCTATTGGAAAGCTCCCTCAAGCCAAGGCATTTTATAATTAAGTGATAATTGTTTTTGCTGGGGAGCACATGAGAAAGATAAACAGCTTGAGGAATCAATAAGCATCAAGGTCATACGCTGAATTATTTACCAAATCGTCTGCTATTTATCTCTCAAGTTTTCTGTGCAAGGGGGAAACTGTATCTACTTTGTTGAAGATTTAGGAATTGCCTCAGCTAGCTTTTCTCTTTGGATAGCAAAATAAATAAATAAACCATCACCTGGGTCCAGGCAGATGCAACCTTAAACAGGGCATGCTAAGCTCCGAGCCATTTGATTCCTGTATATAATAACAGTAGCCACTGGGGTCAGAATCATCTGGTAGTATTTCTAATTCCTGTGTATGGGTGCAAAAACTGGACAGTGAAGAAAATAAACAGGAAGAAAATCAACAACGTACTTGAAATGTGGTGCTGGAGGAGAATTCAGCAGAGACCATGGACTGGTAAAAAGAATAATGAATAGGTCCTAAAGCGAAAAAGGCCTGAACGTTTGCCTGGATGACTACAGTGAGGTTGTCATTCCTTGGGCTTATCATGACATGACATGCCTCACAGGAAAAGAAAATGCTTAGAGGGCAGGAAAAGAGGAAGACCATATGACATATGGATTGATTCAATCAAGGAAGCCAGAGCCCTGAGTCTGCAAGACCTGAGAAGGTCAATTCATGGCCAGGCCTCTCAAAGGCCTCTCTTCCATAGGGTGACCCATGGGTCAAAATTGACTTAACAGCAAATAACAACAAAACGCAGTATTAGTTATTAGTTCCACTTGTGTCCCACTTTTCTTCCAAGGAGCTCAAGTGGTCTCTCCTTCCCATTACTTTTTTATCACAACAATCGTGTGTGATCATAGAATTGTAGAATTGAAAGAGACCACAAGGTCCATCGAGTCCAACACACTGTCATCCAGGAATACACCCCCAAAACATTACCAAAAGATGGCCATCCAGCTATGTTTAAAAAACTCCAAAGAAGGAGACTCTACCACACTCTGAGACAGTAGGTTCGACTGTCAAACTGCTTTTACCATTGGGAAGTTCTTCCTAATGTTCAGGTGGAGTCTCTTTTCCTGAAGGTTGAAGCATTGCTCTGTACCTTAGTTTCTGAAATAGAAGAAAACAGGCTTGCTCTAGCCTCCATGGCATTCCTTCAAATATTTAAACATAGTTATCATTTCACTTCGTAGGCTTCTTTTTTTCTAGGCTAAACATACCCAACTCCCTAAGCTGCTCCTCAAAGGGCATGGTTTCTAGGCCTTCTACCATTTTGTTCACCTTCCTCTTGACACATTCCAACTTGTCAATATCCTTCCTGAACTGTGGTGCCCAGAACTGAACACAGTTATCCAGGTGGGATCTGACTGTAGCAGCATAGAATTGCACTATTACTTCCTTTGACATAGGTCAGGCAGAGAGGGAATGGTGAGCTCAATGGCCTGAATCCAAAGTTACTCCCAGCTCAGTTAGACCTTTGAATCGACAGAACCTACACAAATGTTGAATTATCACAATTCCATAGACTTAGTTTAGAAACAACAATTAAATTTACAGTAGATCAGTGTCACTCATAGAGTTTCATGGTTCAAGGGGTACTTGAATTTTGATTACTGAAGTCCCAAATCAACACTTTTTAACCATTATGCCACACTGGCTCAGTGATGGCCCTTTCATTCTACACAATAAAATCATTCTATTCCATTGTAACTTCCATGGCTCCATCCTATTTAACATTCTCAGCCAAAGAATTCTGTGACTTACAAAACTATAAGCCCCAGAAGTCCATAGGATGTTGCCACAGAAGTTAAAGTGGAATATAATGCTATGACTGCATAATGTCATAGGGCCCATGCTCAGCAAAAGGAAGCAATGCAGAGGTTCAAAAAGACACAAAAATCCAAATTCTGCCAGGTAGCAACATGATCTGCAAGGTTCTTAGTTCTTTTCCCTCTGTCATCACTTTAGGCTTCTCTGCCCTTGTCTGAGTATTTCTGAAATTTAGACTTGTCAACCTTGTTCCTTGGTGATCTGCAAATTTTCAGTGGTTGGAAAATATTAATTGTAGGCGGTCAGGTGGTGCTTTGATGCAAAACTCTCAAGCCTGATTTGCTTAGGTTTTGAAATGCAAAGGCAGTGTGGCATTTCTCTCAGTGTGGTAGCTGAGTCCCTGTGTGGGACCAGACAATTAACAAGACTGAGGATCAATCTGTCAGCTTGTACAATGATGGCACGGATGGGCTTCCCCCTCCTTGCTTTGCCAATCTTGTAACTGTTCACAGTTTGCTTGCTGTTATAATCTTTCCAGGTTGCTGTTCCCATCACTGTGTATCTCTCTGTATTGATTAAGTAATGTCACCGCAAGGCTTCTTTTTTTAGATAAAATAGGTTTATGGAAAGCAATGTGATGGGTATATATACACTTCTGGCAATTATTGTGTTATCCCCACAGAAAGCTGGAAAGAAGCTTTAAATTGGAATGAACAACCTTTCTCTCTGTGTCACTTTGGAAATGAAGAATTTTGGCTCTTAGAAAGCTTCCAGAATAAGCGTGGATCTCTAGTTACCATAAACTTTACCTCCTGGCAACAGAAACATTGGCTGAGGCCATGTTGTCAGGTCGGTCTAAGGCTATGCAGAATTCTCAGTCCCTTTTTTCCCTAGTGGCAACTCTGTTTCTGTCCCACCTTTTGTTCATATCAGGCCATGAGACTTTGCTTTCTTTCACATCACATAGTAATAGCACTTTACCTCTTTAATTATGGCAGCTCCATCCATAGAACTCTGGGATTTTCAGTATTGTCAGTTATTCAGAACTCTCAACCAGAGAACTCTAGTGAATTATCAAACAGCAAACCCCAATATTCCATCAGGATGGAGCTATAATAGTTAAAGCGGTATCAAAGTGTTATAATCATCTAGTGTAATTGCTAGACTGGATCTGGGACAGAGCTCTTGTCCAGTGCTCCTTCTACTTTCATGAGGATTTGAGATGCAGAAACCTCAAGAAAGTAGAAAAGCTGCAAATAACTCTGTCTGTTCCCCTACCCATTCCCTCCTGGGGGTTCCCCCTCCCATTCCCATGAAAAATGGAAGGGAATGGGGGGAAGGATTGTGTGACCCCTTCTTTCCCCCTCCAGAGCTCCTGCCTTCCTGTTCCCATCCAAAACAGAAGGGAAGGGGGTGGGGGAAGGCTTGTGTGAGTTCTCTGCGCTGGAGAAAAATGCATAGGAATAGGAGGGGGAGCTCTGGAAGGGGAAAGGAGGGCTCACATGAAGCTTCCTCCCCATTCCTTTCCATTTTGTCTTGGCTCTAGTTCTCTGCACAGGGCCAAAGTGCATGAAAAAGGGAGGAAGAAGAGAGGGGAAGGCATGCATGCTTACAAATAATCAAATTTGCAAAAGGTCAACCCTGAAAATGTGGAGAGAGGACTGTAACTTTATGCCTCAACCAATCTTGAGGTACTGGACAAATGTATCTGTCCTCCAGCTCCCAAAGCCCACCTTGCAGCCACAGCTGTCCCCTTCCAGAATGGCTGTTGCCTTGCTGGCAGAGAGCAGGGGAAAGGAGGAGGATTCAGCTGGGTACTCCCTGATTCTCCCTAACTCCCTAACTCTGCTGTCCACGAGAGAGGCAATGGCTATTTAGAAGAGAACAGCTTTGGCTGCAAGGTGGGCTTTGGAAGCTGAAGGAGAACAGGTCCCATTGTCCTGCTTGACAGAGCTTTATGGTACCCCATCCTGCTCCACCATCTGTGAAGGATTAAAGTTCTAATAGCCCAGTTCCAGATATGACCTTGCAACCCTAAGTGTGAAAGGACTATTTGATCCCCCAGCTTTCCATATAGAAAATTTGTAGACAGTGTCTGTACATATTTCTATGATAATGTACACATGCATTTATACACTCTAGATAGCCAGTGTGGTGTAGTGTTTTGAGGATTGGACTATGACCCTGGAGATCAGGATTTGATTCCCTGCCCAGCCATGGAAACCCACTGGGTGAATCTCGGAACATCACAGACTCCAAGCCCCCAGAAAATCCTGTTGAGAAATTTGCCTAAGGGTTGTCATAAGTCAGAAATGACTTGAAAGGATGCAACAACAACATAATGATCCTATCTTTTTCCCAATTCAGAACACACATTTAAAACAAACAAACATTGTTTAAAAAATTTCACAGCATACTAAAGTCAAAAAGTAATTACACTATCTAAATACTAAAACCAGATGAAGACATAAACCACTAAAAAGGGGGACAAAAGGAAAAAAAATAGAAAATCCACCATATTATACAAGTTCTGCTCCTCTTAAGCAATCAGTCCTCAAAAGTCTGCTGAAACAAAAAGTTCTTCGCCTGATTGTGGAAAGACAGTAAGGAGGGTGCCAGTCTAATCTCTCTGCAAAGGGAGTTCCAGCACCTGGGAATAGCCACTGAGAAGGGTGGTGGAACAGAGAGAAGGAGCTACCCAGAAGATCTCAAAACACAGGCAGGTTTGTATAGGAGAATACAGTCTATCAAACAGCCAGGACTTCAGCCATATAGGGCTTTATAGGTCGTAACCAGCACTTTGAATTGTGCCCAGAAAAAGACTGGCAGACAGTGGAGCTGTCACAATAAGGGAGTTATGTGCTTCTTGTAGCCAGCCCCAGTTAACAATCTGACTGCAGCTGTTTGGGCCAAATGAAATTTCTGAACACCCTTCAAAGCCAGACCCATGTAGAGCACATTACAGTAATCCAAAGAAAATGTAACTAAGGCATGTATCATCTGGTGCACAAGCCTCAACTGTCTGAATACACTCCTGGGCACTGCCATAATTTGAGCTTTAGGCTGACAATTCCAGGAATACATCCAAATTGTAGAACTGTGTTTTCAGGGGCAGTATATCTCCATCCAGCACAGGGTGAATCCCTGTACTCTGCCTTACAACTGACCAGGAGAACTTCTATCTTGTCTAGATAATGTTTCAATTTACTTGCCCTCATCCAGCCCACTACTGAAGGCAGACATTTGTCTGGGACCAAAACAGTTTTCTTGAATTGCAGTGGAAAGGAATAACAGAGTCACTCACATATTGATGGCATTGGACTCAAAAATTCTGGATGACCGTTCCCTGCAGTTTCAGGTATGTGTTGAATAACATGAGAGAGAGGACCAAGCCCTGGCCACCCCAAAAGCCAACAGCCAAGAAGTTGAACAGGACTTCCTCAGAACCACCTTCTGGGATCACCTCTCCTGGCAGGAACTGAGCCACTGTAAGACAGTTCTTCCAATTCCCATTCCAGTGAAGTGGCCCAGAAAGATACCATTGACTATGGTATTGAAAGCTGCTGAGAGGTCCATTAGAGCCAACAGGGACAGACCCTCCTTGTCTAGTTCCCACACAAGTCATAGTTCCCAGCATAGATCTGTCTGTGTATTTTTCAGTTGCATGCCTTTTCAGTTGTGTACACTTTAAAACCTACACATTATTTACTTATTTATTTCTCATTTTCTCCCAAGCTTGGGAAACACAACAACCTACAGCATATTAAAACACCTCAGGGTGGCAGTTGTAATTACAAAGAACGATAGTCTATTGTTTCAAAATAATTAAGAAAAAGTTGGGATAGAAATTACAAGAGACATAGAAAAATAGGGGAAATTAAATTTATCCCTTCTGGGGAAAATTGTGGTAATAAAAGCAAATATTTTGACAGGACTTTTATTTTATTCCAAATGATCTCAATCATAAGAAATGGAATAAACTTTGTACGGTGGCAGAAAGAAATTTCCAGATCCATACAGCTGACAAGAAAATACAATTTTAAATATTGTGTGATGTTAAAGAGATAGGTGGTCCAGGAACACTTAATATTAAATTGTATTAAGAGACCTGTTGTTTTGTATGGTTGAAGGAATGGATAACGCTTAGAGATGAGAGACTCTTGGAATTCAAAGATTATGATCAAAGATTTGGGTGGCATTATTAACTTTGGTATGATAAAGTTAAGTTCCCTACTGAATTTAAAAATCATTGCAACAGAAAGACTCTTCTGGGAGTGTGGTATAAATATAAACAGACAATTTTTCTAAGATAATATTAGCTACCTCAATGCAGGAATTTTTTTTTTTCAGGAAAACATGAGTTAAAAAACAGAGATGGCTGCATTATAAGGGCCTCTTGCATTTTGAAGAAGATAATTGGGAGTTTAAATCAAAGGAGGTTTTCTTAAAGAAGACAAAGATCTTGACTGGTTTGCTTATTTGCCACTTAAAGATAGAGGTAACCCTGATAAGAAAGATCTTGCCACAGACGCCATTTCCACACAGCAATGATCTTCCACGTCGTCCCATTGCAATCCTAGCAGAGCCTTTGTGGAAAGGAGCATGAGTGACACATGCCTGCCTTCTGCTGTGCAGCTGCGCTCTCTCCCATTCTGCACTGGGGTAGGAAGTGCCTCCATCTTGCTGCTGTTGTGCGGAAGCATAGCCCATGAAGCACTGCCATTGCGTCCCCAATGCGGGACTGTAACGCTACGTGGAAATGGCCAGCATTTGGAGACAATGGCATTTACCTAGAATTGTGTAAAGATCATAACAATGCAAAAAGGACTTTTTTTTTAAATTAGAGATAGAGGATAAACCTATCAAGATATACATGATTAGGTGTATCCAAAATTTTGGGCACCACATACAAATGGAGGAATGGGGGAAAATGTGGTCTAAAGAAATAGAATTCACTCTGTCCAGTTTTTAAAAAAATGCTTAAGTTGGTGTATAGAAAGTATTTAACCTCAAATAAGATCTCAAACCTGTATAAGAATGTTTCAAATCACTGTTGGGGATATCAAGATAAGGAAGGCTCCTTTTCCATGTGCGGTGGTCTTGTAAGAAGGCGAAAAGTTATTCATCTAAAATTTGCATGTTAATCTTAAAAAAAATTAAAAGTGGACTTTCTAATGTCACCAAAAATGTTTTTGATGAGTGTTGTCAATATGGAATTGTATCGTAAATATGCATGACTTCTTCATTATATGATAGCAGCTGTTTGTTCAAATCTGGAATCAAATTGAAGCACTAGTGATGGAAGAATGGAGTATTAAGGTTGCTAGGTTGTCCCAAATGGCCAGACTAATGTGGGTTCTAAAGAATAAGCCAACAGAAGATTTCTTGAAAGACTGGAAACCATTCATGGACTTTTTGAGCAAAAAGAAACCTACCAGTGCAATAACTTGTGGATATGGTTACTAGTAACCTTAGTAAGTTTGCTTAGTTATGTCTGTAATTGTAGAACAATATTTGCTTTTCTTTTTTCTAATTACAGTTTGGTTTGGAGGAGGTCAGAACACTTTTGTGCTTTAGTAAACTAGTGTTTAGTTAGTAGGACAGTGTTTTAATGTGCTAGTGAGTAGTGTTTCTTAGTTTACTGTTTTAGTGGTGTGTTTTAATTTTAGTTCACATAGGCCCTTTTCGCATTGAGGCTTCTAGCACAAGTGGGAGAGGGTGGGTCGCGCGAGAAGCCTTCTCTGGGAGGCTGCCATTTCCCCCCTCCTTCCTTCCGCAGGCGAAGGAACGAGAGGGGAAGCGGCAGCCTCCTGGAGGTGGAGGCGGCTTGCGCGTCTGCCCCCCTCACGAAGCAGGAGGCTGCCATGTCCGCCCCCCCGCGAAGCAGGAGGCTTCCACGTCCGCCCCCCTCTCGCGAAGCAGGAGGCTGTCGCGTCCGTCGCGCTAGCGCCCTGCCCCGCCCCTTCCTTCCGCAGGGGCGGAGGGAAGGAAGCGCGACCCGGCCGTCTCCCTGACTCTCCACACAGGAGGTAAGTGCGTGTGGGCGCCGGCAGCGCTGCGCGAGCACGGATGATTTTCGCTTTGAGGCAAAAATCAAAAAATACGCACTCGTGCAGAATCAGCCCCATGAGAGCGGCGGAAATGGGAGTGCATCGTGCAGAGTGACGCTCCCACTCCCGCAAGGTTCAGGGGACTGTCGCGTGACAGAAAGCCTGTGTGAAAAGGGCCTATTTTAAAAATGTCAGTTAGTGTTTATGTTATCTTGTGCTAAAATTAGTAAAAAATGTATGAAAGAAAACTACTTCAGAGAATACATTGTTATAAATATTAAAATACATATTAATTTAATACATCCATACATGTAATACATTTTAAAAAATCACATTAATTAAGAAAAAAATAAAAAAAATAAAGGATTAAAAGTCCAGTCACTTCTTTCAGAGGTTCTTGCCTAATCTCTCTGGGAAGGCTACTTTATACACCAAAAAGACCCTCTCTGATGTCCCTACCAAACACAGCTCTAAGGTGGTTGGACTCAGACAAGAGCCTCTCTTATAGATCATCAAAACCTGAACAGGCTCATATGGGGATAAACAGTCCTTCAGATATACTGAATCCAAGTTGTGTAGGGTTTCATAGGGTTTTGTGCACACAAAACATGCCACACTCTTTGCAAATCTGCAACTCTCAAGACATCTTACCAAAAAGTCCCAGGAAATGTGAAATGGTCATTTTGGTAAGAATCACCAAAATACTTTCTAATTTGTATATATGTCAGGAAAATTGAGTCTTCACATATACACTCTCTACTTCTTCCCACTTAGGTCATGAACTCCTGCTTATTATCTGTAGCATCTTAGGGTTTCCCTTGCAAGTCCTGCTTCTTATTCCACACCCCACTTCACCCCATTCTTTTCACATTGCTTCTTACAAGAGCTGTGAATCTTTTTGGGTAAATTGTGCTAAACATGACCCACTTTTGCAAGAATTCAGAAGTCAATTAAAGACTCGCTTTTGCAAGAATTCAAGAAGTCAGTTAAAGATAAAAAGACAATGGCCAAACTAAATGTGACATTAAGCCCAGTATTGACCTTTGTGTGTTTTTCTTTACAGAATTATAGTCACAGGGTCCTGATCTGGATTGCAGAGAGGGAGGGTGATTTTAATCGTCTCTCCCTTTCTTACCCCCCCCCCAAATCTTACCCTCTTAGATTGTTATACAGTTGAAGAAAACCACCACCATAGAATGGCTAATAATATGATTGTTACATCTAGTTTGACTGACAGAGTAGAACCATAATGCAATACTGAAATAGTGCATTGCATGCATGCCCTGCCCTTCCTCCACAGAACTCAGAGAAATTTTTTCTAACCTGCTTGCAAGCTTTCAGAAGCATCTGCCATTAAGAAACAGAATGCTGGACCAGATGGTCTGATCTATCAAGGCAATTCTTAGTCTCTTATTTTCTTATATGTCTTTTTTCTATCTTTCTCTTTTGATGCACCTTTCTTTTGAAATGCACTTGTGATAAGGTTTGACTGAAGATTCAGCTTTTGGATCATGTTTTAGCATGTCAAAGAGGAATATCTGGTACCAAATGACAGGGAAAATTCACTATAGGGTAGCTTTTGCTTGCCATAGTAAACCATGTAAACTTGCTCAAAAGTCAATACTGAAAATAAGTACAGAAAAAATACTGGTACTCAAACAGGGATCATTAGCCTTACACCTATCTGCCTTTGTCCTTTGTGGCACACAAACAGACTGTCACAAACAAACAGACAATTATCTGGCAAGCTCAGGCTTCCTAAAGAGGTTAAAAACAGCAAAAGGAACTTTTCCTTTGCTTATGTCCATAGGAAAGAGAAGAATAAGAAAATAGTAGAATCACTGCATAGGGAAGGTGCTGAAATGCTAACAAGGGACAGAGAAAAGACAGAAACTACTCAACAACTTCTTTTGTCTCAGGCCCTTTTCGCATGGGCTTTCTGTCGCGAGAGAGCCCCCTGAGCCTTGCGGGAGTGGGAGCGTCGCTCTGCACAACGCACTCCCACTTCCGCCGCTCTCATGGGGCTGACGCTGCGCAAACACATATTTTTTGATTTTCACCTCAAAGCGAAAATCACCCGCGCTCGCGCAGCACTCTCAGTGCCCACACGCACTTACCTCCTGTGCGGAGCATCGGGGAGGCGGCTGGGTCGCGCTTCCTTCCCTCCACCCCTGCGGAAGGAAGGGGCGGGGGGGAGCTAGCACGACGGACACAACAGCCTCCTGCTTTGCAGGGGGGGCGGACGCGACAGCCTCCTGCTTCGCAGGGGGGGCGGACGCGACAGCCTCCTGCTTCACGGGGGGCGGACGCGACAGCCTCCTACTTTGCGGGGGGGGCGGATGCGTGAGCCGCCGCCTTCTCCGGGAGGCTGCCGCTTCCCCGCTCGTTCCTTCGTCTGCGGAAGGAAGGAGGGGGGAAACGGCAGCCTCCTGGAGAAGGCTTCTCGCGCGAGCCGCTCTCCCCCACTCGCACCAGAAGCCTCAATGCGAAAAGGGCCTATGTCTTCACCCAAAAGGAAAATAGTCCTTAACCTGGGGAAAATAATGCAGCAGCAATAATGCAGCACAGAATAGGTAAAGAGATGGTGCAGGAATACCTGGCTACTCGAAAGGAATTCAAGTCTCCAGAGCCACATGAACTACATCTAGGGCATTAAAAAAAATGGCACTAGTCATCTCATTTTGCCACTGGCAAAAAAAATGCAATTCTAGGCTGCATCAATAGGAGTACAATGCTTAGATCAAGGGAAGCAATAGAACCATTCACTTTGGTCAGACCTCACCTGGAATACTGTGTGCAGTTCTGGGTATCACAATTCAAGAACGATGTTGACAAGCTAGAGCATATTGAGAGGGCAGGAATCAAAATAATAAAAATAATAGAATAGAATAATAAAATAATAAAAGGTCCAGCAACCATGCTCTATGAAGATTGGCTTCGTAAGCTATGTTTACCCTGGAGAAGAGAAGGTTAAGAGGTGACATGATAGCAGTATAAATATTTGAAAGGATGTCATATTGATGATGGAGGAAGTTGGTTTTCTGGTGCTGCTCCAACAAATAGGACATGGAGAAATGAATTCAAATGACAGGGGGGAAAAATCCACCTAAACATTAGGAAGAACTTCCTGATACTAAGAACTGTTTGACAGTGGAATATACTGCCCTGGAATGTAGTGGAGTCTCTTTCTTTGGGGGTTTTTAAACAGAAGAATAAGTGTATTTTGAGTGTGTTTTCCTGTATGGCAGGGGGTTGGACGAGATGCTCCTTGTGGTCTCTTCCAACTCTATGATTCTATGAGTTTATACTTTTCTGACACCAGTTCCAGTTCTCAAAAAACTCTTTGTCCGGATGTCTAGAACCAATTAGTGAGTAGCTGAGGAACATCCACTCACCACGGTTTAGTAGGCAAAGAACTATTTTAAAGGCCACTCACACATTCAAAGATATTTTGCCACATCTCACTTTAGAAGGGGTTTATCTCAAGTCTGTTGACATGGTTCTCAGCCTTTGTCCTCCACCCTAGATTCTTTAGACTTCAACTCCCAGAATCCCTAGCCATTCAATGTGTTGATTGGGATTTTGGGAGTTAAACTCCAAAATAACTGGAGACTACATTTGGAGAATCAGTGGTCTATAGTTTTGTATGGTCTAGTTACCCTCTCCACTCCATGGACCTTCATTTCTTTAGTCCCTACCCTTAATTACTTTACAGAAGGAACTATGTTTGAATGTGCTTTTTAGGGGGCTTCAGTAGATTCAGTAGATAACAAGAAGATACCAGCACGAAGGTCTCTGAAAATTCTAGTTTGCCAAGACTTCTAGATCTTTATGAAGGAGTTATCCTGGAAAGAGTCAAACTTTTTTTTTGTGAGTCAAGCCAAAAGTCAATGGAATTTTGGCCTCTGAAAATGAAAAGCTCCTTTTTTCTAAATTATCTTTTAATGACCACCACCCATTTGAAAACATGGCGACATCACCACTTGTGATTAACAGTTACAGCAGCTGCTTCGCAAGCATTGAAGTTTCTGGGATATTTACAGGCAGACATTTGACTTCTGATCTTTTGGGAGAAAAGAGACCCTGGACTCTTCCTCAGCCCCAAATTAAAAGGTCTGTGTGATCAGTACTGGCTACTTCTTGGTATGTGCGTCCCAGTATCCTTCACACCAAGAACTGATGCCCTTGACAGTCAGTTCCTCCAGTTTCTGAACACATCACAAGGACTGGGGAAGTTTCTCAGCTAATGAATTTCTCATAAAGGAAGGAAGTGGCTCACACACTCAGTTACCCTCCTGAGAGCTGGGAGTGCATTAGTTATCAAACAAGGGCAAAGAATTAGACCTTGGCATGGGTTTGCTTTGCCCTAGCTTTCCAGATGCATTTTTATGGATCAAGTGATCTCTGGCAAGTGAGATTCAAGTAAGGAGATGGTGTGTGAATTTGTAATGAAACACAAACCAACCCTGAAAGTAGAGTAAAGTAAGATGGAATGGGAGACTTATCCAAGGGGACATTCTCAGTGAAGCCAATGGGTGAACGTATATCTGATGCCCTCCATTTCCTTACTCCATGTTGCCTTCTCTTTCTCTCCTTCTGCTTAAAAAATGTTTTTTTTTCCAGTATGGGGGAAAATTGTTTGATTTCTTTTTTAAAAAAGGCCTTCATATGAAACAGAATATCTAACACACACACACATATGCTGAAAATTTGCTTGCAAGTAGGGGGGAAAAAGTCAGAAATGAAGATGGGGTTTTGCAAAATGCAGGCATGGAAGCCTGAAGATGACAAGCTCATGTTATATTTATGAAATTCCCCCTTTTCTCTTTTTAGTTGGATTTGAATATAGTTTTTATACATTTGGGGAAGGACAATCTCCTCCCTCTACTCTTTAAACATTCATGTTCCAACATCATAATTAATTTAAATAGGGAAAGTAAGTCTCCTGCAAAGTCTATCTTTGCTCATGTACACTCTTTCTGTTTCTTAGAATACAAGGCAGGTTGGCCAGTAGCTAGTGTTTTCCCAAAATGATACAGGCAGGTGTCAGCATAAGATGTCCTCAGACAGCTGCCAAGGACCTAACAGAGGCATGTGACTCACCTGTCATGGCTGGCAGGACATTCAAGTAAAAAGAAGTCAGGTGGATTTGGAGAGTCACCATTTGCAAGCCCCATGTGGACCCCAATACTGTGTTGCTCTAGGACTTTGGTTCCCAACCTTTGGTTTCCAGAAGTTGTTGGACTAAAACTCCCAGAAGTCCTGATCCTTGGTCATGCTAGCTAATGTTTCTGGGAGTTCAAACCATCTGGGGACCTAAAGCTGGGAATCATGGCTCCAAAGTAAAATGGGAAATTAAAATGGTGACCCAAACCTTGCTCCCCATAGTACTACAAAGCAAAGCACAGCCAAAGCCACAGTTATTATGTTCTCATAAGTGTCTGGATATTCCATAGAACACGAGACCCATTGTTTTATGCCCCCTGCTTGAGTGTTCTTCTGAAGAAGAGGAACAAGAAGCAGAGTTACTAGTGGAAGAGGTCCAATAGATTCCTGAAGACCAGCCAAGCTGTCCTTCTGTTCAGCAGGTCCCTTTAGTGTCAGAAAAGGAGGAAGAGAGCCCTCCATCCCAGTCTCAGGGAAAGGTCAAGACTCAAGGATCTGTCATAGACTCTTCTCCTTGGATGCAGTATCAGACTGCAGTCAAAGTCCTGGGAAGAGCAGAGGAGAAAGATGCTGGCATTAAATACAGCTACATGGCTGGACATCTCTGTCTGTAAAAAGCAGATAGAACTACCTGTCCATTGTTGAGAGCAACACTGTTCATAACTCTCTGCTCTTGATGTGGTTCCCTTGTTCCTGATGGATTTATGACTCCTGTATTACTGAAGAATTTGTCTGATGACCTCTGAACTTCTGGTTCCTTTCAGTGGTATTATTGACCTGCAGCTAACAAAGCATCTTTCCAGTACTGAAACTTGGCTTCCTTCTGACCACAGCTCACAGACTCTGGACACCTGAACTTTATTAAAGCAGGAGACCCAATTCCACACTGAAATTGTGTCTACCACAACTGAAAACAATGACAAAGATCCTACATTAAAAGGTGGAACTCATGGAATTATGTGAAATTTGTGCATTAGTAAATTGCAACAAAAACTGAATGTGCAAAAGTATGTGAAATGCACCTTAACAACAATGTATATCTGTACGCACGATGCACATCTGTGTTAGAGATGGAAGGAATATTCAATTTTTTTTTTAAAAAAAATCCTCGATTCATGTTAGATTTAGACTTTATCCATATTTATTGAAAAATGAAAATGGTGAGCCAGTAATCCAAACCAGCCAAGCAGAGTTTATTCATCACATGTTGACCCATGGATTTATCCACACTTTTAAAATAATTGGACTATGTGGCATAGCTTATTAGTTAGTTAGCTAGTTAATTAATTATATCCTGCCTTTCACCCAACTTAAATCAAAACAGCTAAAACAATCTATAGCACAAAAGTTTTTGCCCCTCCTGAAACTGCAAACCCCAGGATTCCATAGAATGTTGCAAGTGGAATAATAGCGCTATAACAGTCTAGTGCGGAGATAGCTGCAGTCATTAAGAAGGCTTTATCTCATGGCCTCTCCAGACAAGATTGTGAGGATGGTGGGACTGAGAGAAAGCCTTTTCTAAACACTCAGGTAGGTTCAAGGCAGCTTAAGACAGGGATGGGCAAGTGTCAAGGGCAGGGCCCCACAACTACCTCTTTTCAGGACCCAGAAGGATACCCACCATGTTCCTTTGCTCAGATGTTTATTTTTATTTTTTAATATTTACTTTTTACATTTTAACTAAAAATGCCCCCAACACCTTCTGAGGGGTTAATTTCCTGTTTTCTTCCTGATTAAATAAGGGACTGGGTAGATATTTTTGGCCCAAAAAATATTTGGGGAGGTGAGTTGGAGGCCTTGAAGAAACTACACTCTCCAGCATTTCAGAGATGAAACCAAGGACACATATGGCCAAACAACATCAGAGAGTGATCAAGACGGCAGAAAGTTATTAAGGAGAAAGAACAGACAAGCTAAAAGAGACTGAAGCAGTTTGCCTGAACTTGCTGGGAAAGGCAAGATTCCACTTCTCCTCTCTTCTCCCTGCTGCTGAGTTATTGAATGTAAACTACTTCTGCACTTTGAACTCAGTTTGCAGCACATGGAGTAAGCTGAAGACCAAAGGGGAAAGTGGGAGAAGGAAAGAGAAACCGGGACATTTCAAAAGCAGCTGACAAAGTGGGATAGCAGAGGATTAATCAAGACTTTCTCTGCCAAATACTGACAGTGGTAGTGTATGAGAAGCTAAAAACAGCACCGAGAGCATGCAGCCCATGTGCTTCTTTTGCCTAAGAAATGTTTATTATTTTCCAGAAAAAAAATCAGGCTGCAAAGCTGAGGAGAAGCAGAGAAAGAAGACTAGGAGACAGAGGACAGGAAGACCAAAGAAAAGCAGACAGAAGATGATCCATACACTTCCTCCTTTATCAGGCCCTTTTCGCACTGTACCTTTTTGCGTGAGGGGGGAGGGCGTCTCATGCGCGAAGCCTCCTCCGGGACGCCGCCGCTTCCCCCTCGTTCCTTCCGCAGGCGCTTCCTGCTGGCACTTCCATCGCACTAGCGCCCCACCCCTTCCTTCTGCAGGGCACCATGGGAGCTGTAGGCTCCGTGGGGGGAAGGAAGCGTGACCCGGCCACCTCGCGAAGTTCTGCACAGCAGGTAAGTGCGCATGGGCGCCACGAGCGTTGCGCGAGAGCAGGTGATTTTTGGCTTCAAGCCAAAAATAAAAAAATATGCTCGGGCGCCGAGTCAGCCTCCTGAGCGCCGCGCAAGTGGGGGTGTGTCGTGCGGTGCGACGCTCCCATTTGCGCAGCACTCAAGGGGCGCTCGTGTGAGAAAAAATGAATGCGAAAAGGGTCTCAGTTCAGTAGCAGATGTGAAGATATAAGGGGAAATCTCTGCATTTCAACCTGGTAGCCGTGGGAAAAGAAGTGAATTTGTGTTTGGTGTCAGTATGCATTATTAAGCATTGCAAATGAACCCTTTGGGGCTCAAATCCACAGTCAGAGGAGAAGTCTTTTCAATTTCCCAGTTGCCTGTAGTCTAGTAGTTGGGTTAGGATTTAAGGCCTGGCTGAGCCCTTTCCTCCTTCGTGCCTTCCAATTAACGCCAAGCTGAAGAAATGGGTTCCTAACATTTATTGTCTGTGAAAGCTCTTTGGGTGTGTATGTTTGTGTGCACGTTTGTGTTTCAGAAGGGAAGAGGGAAAAGGTGAAGGAACTAGCTGTGCCCTCCTCTTAAAGAAAAAAAGGGGGGGAAAGACCCAGATTATATCCAAACCAACCTCCACTTCTGCTTAATTAATTAGAGTACTATTTCAGAGGGAGGAAAGAAAAAGCACCCTTTTCAAGTCCCCTGTTGCTCAAAGCAATTTTCTCATTGCCATCATTCAGCATCCCTGATAGACAGGAACACAATTCGCTCTCTGACAGAAGGCGGCCAGTAAAGCACAGATGGAGCGAAAATAGATTTTTAACACCACTGCAATGCTTGTAAGTACCCAAGGGGAAAAAAATTTCCCCATAGTAGGAAGTCCACCTTTGATGGAAAGGGCTGCTGGGCTTTGGCATCAGCTTCCGTTGGAGTAGGTAATAGACTTGTCCGGCTAATATTTATAATGCGTAGAACAACCTGGGTGCAGCTGGACTGTTTCGTGTTACATGACACCCAACGTGACAGACATGATCTGGGTAATGGCAGAAGGGCATCATGGCTATAGAAGGATGCGGATTTCAATCAGATCGTTTGTTAAATAGGCACTTTCCTGAATTTACAAATTTTATCAAAAGCATGATGGAAAGAATTTGACATTTTTTTTAATAAAAAAAAAATGGCAGCAAGTAAAACTGACTGTTCAGGCTCAGCAAATTTTGCCATTTCTGCACTACACTGTTATAGTGCCATTATTCCATTTTTAACATCCTGTGGAATTCTGGGGTTTGTAGTTTACTGAGACCAAAGTGCTCTCTGGCTGAGAATTCTAAATGTCCCTCCCTAAAATGTAAGCACCAGGATCCCATAAGATGTTGAAAGTGGAATAATAGCACTGTAACAGGGTAGTGTGGAAATGACCAAACTCTAGGGCAAGCGGGCAACTGTGGAAAGCCAAGGGCTGCATTAGCATCCCTTAAGAGGCCTTGAAGGTGAGCACTGTTATTGTGCCTGCCCCCCAAATAAAAATAAATTTTATACACACACACACACACACATATACACATACATACATATATACATATATATATATTGCTCCCAAATGCCATCTAGGGAATGTGGAAACATTTTCATCGTGTTTTGGGCCTTACCGAGCTATTATAGGGCCAGGAGAAGACTTTTTCGACAACAAGAAATGAGAAGTCATTTCCTGTACAAAAAAAAAAAAGGCTTCTCCTGGACCCACACTGGCCCTAGGGATTTGTCAGCTTAGCTCATGAAAGTCTGGTTTGGAATGTTTCTGCATTCAACCATGTTTGTGGTACTGAATTAGGATTGCATTTTTTTCCCCCTAGGAAGTTTTTCATCTTTAATAGCTACATGACAGGGAAGTTCTTCATGTTCTCTCCATACCAGGAACAGCAGTACATATTAAATTCGAACGAGGCAGACTGCTCAGAAATTTTTAAATACCTTTTCAATAAGAATTTGAAGACGTTGTCCCCCCCATATAAGAATTCTGCCACCTCAAATGAAATTTTCCTCCACTCCTCAAATTTCTAACAGTGCAGAGAGTGGAAATTGTTCCTGTCGAGACCTCTCATACTTGCTGCGTTTGCATTCCCTTGGTCACTTGTCCCACTATTTTTCTATGGATGCTGAAACTGTATCTCTAAAGTTCTCAGTTACTGCAGTGATAGAAGCTGGGAAACGGTGGAGAAACTTTTTTTCTTTGGAGGCACAGAATTCTTATTTGGGGAAGCAATGCCCTCTTCTTGCCTTCTCCACATGGCTGGTAGCTCTACCCATAGAATGGGGACAGAATGGTTTTATAGCACTGGACAGCAGCTTGCAGCAGTCAGAATGTTTTCCTAAGCAACTGTACTATTTTCTTTTGCAAAATGTGAACACAAAGAATCAACTGTTGAAAAAATGTAACTATAACAGTGTCTAGCTATTTTTGGGATGGAAGACTTGGAGCTAGAACTGAGCTAGATGTGAAAATAAATATTCTATTTTATTTATTTTTAAGAAATGGGGGGAAGATCTGAGGTTTCTGGATGTTGCAAGGAATTACAGAGTTCAAAAACATGTGTCCTATGCTTGGGCACATATTTGTAGATATACAAGGTAGCATACATAAGTTGACCAAAGCACTTTCAACCTTCCCCAGAAATAAAAAAGGGGGCCATCTAAATATCCCAGCTACTCAAATTTTTACAGGGTTTGGCTCCCATGTTTTCCTGAATTCTGGGTAGGACTAGGTTGCTCTGGACCACACAGTTGGAACCCCAGAGAACCAGGTGCCGTTTTACTCCCAAAGCCAAAGTCTCAAAAGAACACAGAGTTTTCCATAACTTCGGAGGGAACACCATTTATGGATCACAATAAGGCAGAGCAAAGCTGAGGAGACCATCCTTTTCAGCAATGGACTTTTTCCTTACAAAGGAGCCTGTGTACTTTCTCTGAGCACTGGGAAAGAGTGGGAAAACCTGCCAGTCAGGTTCTACCTGGTGGGCTGATGGAAGGGACTGAAAGAACTGAAGCAGAGATTTCATTCCAGTCTGCAGCCTGCTAGAGTCCAGTTTCCTGCTCATCAGCCAGTGGGGAGTTTTGTCTTTCTATTTCTTCCTTCCCTCCCTCTGTTTTCCTGCTCATGGTTTATTTGCGACATATGCAATTTGTTATGGAACATTTAATTTTCGTCACAACTTTGGGTTGTTTTTAGCATGAGGACCAGATCCAGTTGGGGATAGATGGGGCATGGCTGCCCATCAGACCTGTGGGATGTAGGGGCCATGGGTAACCAGGCTTATGCCCAGCTCACCAACATATGGTTCTACCAAATTCCTAGGGTAGTGGAACCACAGTGCCCATCCCTCCAACATTTCACAGATCAAAAGTTGGGCACATGTGACTGAGCAGCCTCAGAATGCAATCAGTGTGGCAAAAATTATTAATGAGGAAGAACACAAGAGCTAGGAGAACATGCATGCAAGCAATAGTTTCTTTCTGCTGGAGTCTACTAAGAAGGACAGGATTCTAACCCCTCCTCTCCTCTTCTCCCACTGAGTACAAACTACTTTTGCACTTTGAGTTCAGTTTGCAGCAATTGAAGTAAGCTGAGGCCAAAGGAGAAAAGTGGGTGGAAGACAGAGAAAGCAGGACATTTTAAAAGCAGTTGAGAAAGTGGGACAACAAAGGATTACTCAGGACAGTCCTTGAGAAACTGGGACAGTGGGAGGGTATGGCAATGGCTTCTGCTCGTGTTTAATCCCAGTTCTTTCAATCCAGAGGTAAAACCAAAAAGCAGATGGATGAGTTGTTTTCTATACCCAGTGAGTAGGCAGGATGGTTGGACCACATTGGTCAGCAGGCTGAGTCATCTGATGCCTGGATCCAGAGTGCTGCTAGAGCCAAGCCCCTTCATCTGTGGACAATAAAAGTTGGGCCTGTTTTAACCTGCAAAATGAAGTATATATCATTATTCCTACGTGGTGTCTCTATTGCTTCAGTTCTTCCTCTACTGGAATTCCATTTGATCCCTACTCCTGTTCTTTATTGGTTTACTTCCTCTTTGCTCTATAGCTTACCTCTAAGACCTTCAACGAAATAAACAAAGGTTATAGTGTTTGAACACAATGTGTCATGTACCCTTACTCCATTACATTTACCTATGTGTGTAAATTAATATACGCATGCATCAAGCATAGCAGTGTCCTCTTCTGGCCTCCATATGGAGACGGAGAAGGAAAAAAAGTTTGCTTCTTCTCTCCCACAAGCACAATCCACAGTGGTGATATAAAAGCTGGAAGGTCACGAGAACCAAAGAAGTGGCAGGAGAGATAATTCTTCCTCCTTTCCTCAGGTTGTCTCTCCTACTGCTTTTGCAACTGCCTGGCATGCAATGGGAAGGAAAGGGAAATCTATGGGAAATCAAGGCAGGAGAAGCCAGGAATTTTTCTCTGGCTCAAATTTTGAGTTGAGACGAATAAACATTTGGGTCCAGAATCCTGCATGACACTTACAGATGTCTAACCTGGGCCCTCTTCACACAGCATTTGCCATGCGAAAGGGGCCCTCGAGCATTGGATGAATGTGAGGAGCAATCTACACGATGCACTCACAATTGTGCGACGCTCCAGAGTTTGGCAGGTGCTGATCATGCACTTTTGCATTTTGGGCTTTGAGGCTGAAATGGTGCACAATTGCGCATCGCTCCAGGGCCCCGCACGAACTTGCCCTGCATGCGGAACTCTGGGGCCACAGCACTCGCACTTCCTGCCCCAGCGCAGTCTGGGAAAATCCCGGGCTGCACTGCGGAAGGAAGAGGCAGGGCTCTAGCACAAGTGGGCAGCAGCAGTGGAGCTGAAGGAACCGGAACTCGAAAACCTCTGGAGGCTGCTCACATGATCCCTGCACCCCAGCTCCATGAAAAGGTGCATTGCGGAAAGGGCCCTGGAGTTATGCACTCAATGGCTGTTACATATTCACAGTCCCTCTGCAGCCTTTATGTAGACCCCCAGCCTCCACTTATGGTGAAGCAGTTGCTGTGGCCCGTTCCCCTGTTACTCAGAAAGCAGTAATGGCTGCCATTTCTACTCCCCTTTACACAAGCAATCTCTGGTGTGAGAGGGAATTGTGACAGGGACCTTGGCCATTTCCACACTAGACTGTTACAGTGCTATTATTCCACTGTCAACTTCCTATGGACTCCTGGGGTTTGCAGTTTAGGGGGGGGCTAATCCCTCCCTTAAGAGAACTGTTTAGTCCAAATTTACTGTGAATTACTTCTCCAAATTTCCTCTTGGCATCTCTACAGGTTCCTTCAGAGACTATTGACAATCCTGCTACTGTTTGCTTCACAGGCCAAAAATACCCGATTATTCAGTTTATTATTATACTTCACCAACATGGTTGATATTGTTTGGATATTTTTTGCCGAATAAGACAAGAACATCATGAACTCTTCAACTTCAGGTGTAAACACATGTGTTGAACATGGGGAAAAAGCCCATAAACTACTAAAGATGTCCCTTCTTTCTGTCACTGAGTGATGGCCCTTAATGATAAAATGGCCAACGTGCATATCGATTTCAATTTCATTAATGAGTTAAAAGACTAATCATCAGTTCATCATATTTAAATTAGTGGAGACAGCTCTGTTAAAATCTTGCCGGCAGTTTTGCTCGTAAGAAAAATTACAAACGGTGCTTTCCTGGATCATTGAAGACAAAAAGATCCTGGGTCTTTTATGTGTTATGTCTCCTTAGATTTCTTGTGTCTGAACACATATGCTCCATGTGATGAGGACAGAAAAAGATACTGGGCAATATCCGGTCCCAGGTTTTCACTGGAGGAACAGGGGAAGCCTGTGCAGTTGGGCTCCCAGGGAATCTCTTGCACACCCAAAACGTTGCTAGGAAGACACTGAAAGTTGAGGTTTGGGAAGCTCTGAGGGGTACTAAAGAAAGAGAAGGGGAAGGGAAGAAAGTTATGTCATGCTGGCAGTCATGTTCCAGTGCAGTCTTGGACTTATGCCACAACCACAGTTGCAGGACTGATTCTTTTATGTGTGTCTTCTCTCTCTCCATATTTAATATAAACCATCTCTGATGGTTCATCATGTTTTGCATTTTCTCACCCGTCTGCTGCTGTTAGTGGAAGATAGGGGGCACAATGACATCATGGGTCAACCCCATCTCTCATCTCATCTCGCTCTCATCTAATGTCCACTTTGACCCTTAGCTCACACTGCTGGGTGCTGCTGGCTTTATGATAGAACTCAATCATCCATGCATTCATAGCTTTCTGTAACTCTCATTCATGAGTTGGTACCATAACATGATAACACTCCTGAGCAAAGGTTAGTTGTATTAAGGGAAACTGGCCATCAAGATTTTCATTGTGGAAAATGCCAAGCAAAGGTTGTTATTATGAAGCTATGATTTCACTTTACCTGTGCCCAGAACAGTTATTTTTAAATGGTACATTGCACACCATACCTTTGATTTAAAAAGCACATTATTATTTCTTATCCTTTTACTTTCCTCCTTTCTTTTTTCTAAAAAAAAAAATGGCCCTGTAAACATCACTTTTCTGATAGAAAAATGGAATTGGTCAACCAGGCCAAGTTGCAGAGGTGATTGCTATTAAACGGCTAATTCTTGCCCACTAGACTAATAATTTAACCACGTTAATAATATCAGCCAGTGCCTATGTCAAATCCATTGTTACACAATGTGACCAAATCCATTACCACACACATGGAAATCAATTACCGCACATTAGGGAGTGCTTAACAATTTACCGCAGCCTTTGCCGCAGAGCATTGTGTGTATGGGGAGGAGGAATGAATCATTATCAGCCATGCTGGAAATAGATTCCCCCCTTCTCCTGTAACAAAAGCACACAGGTGCATAGCATAGCACATGCAGACTGGTAATGGCTTGATGTAGGTAAACAAGGCATTTTAGGTGTTGGAAATGTACTGTTTACAAGAAAGCAGCATGCCGGAGGTGGGAGAAGGATGCATTGCTATTGAGAAAAATTGCTCCTTTTGTTGGGCTATAAATGTGTTCTCTCTCTTCAAGTAAGAATAAAAAAGAAGGAGGGAGGAAGAAAAATGTCAGCTATCATACACACATAAGGATGTTGCATTTAACATGGAACCGGTGGAGAATGCATAAATACTGGCAACTAAGTGACAAGGTTGTTTCTGCCTTGTTCTGCTTGCAAAGTTTCAGAGGAAAAGCATACCCTGTGACATTTCAGGGAAGAAAACTTGGACACGTGTGGGCAGGCAACATCAGATTGCGGTCAAAATGGCAAAACATATTAATGAAGAAGACCAGATGAGCCAGGAGAGGCTGCAGCAATTTGCTTTTGCCAGAGTCTACAGGACAGGGCACGCTCCCATGCTCTTGTCTCCTCTTCTCCAGCTGAGTTGAGCACAAATGGTTTTAGCACTTTGAATTCAGTTTCCACCAATGGAAATCAGGTGAGGACAAAGAGGGGTGAAGTGGGAGAAGGACAGAGAAACTGGGACATGTTAAAAGCAGTCCAAAAAGTGGAAGGACAGAGGATTAATCAGGACAGTTGAAGGGCATGGAATATGTGGTAAGACTAGTTAGAGACTATTTTCTGGACTAGGTGAAATGTATAGCAATGGTCTATACTAATGGTTCTTAATGTTTGCTCCTCCTTTTCGACTTCAGTTCCAAGAATACCTGACATTATTCACCTGGGGTAGGGCTTCTGGGAGTTGAAAAATGTCTGGGAAAACAAAAGATAGAGAGCCCTGGTCTATACAACAGAGGTGGAGAGCTGTAGATAGGAGACAACTAGTAGATCTCTCAATGATCTGTTCTTGATTAGAAAGGATTTTGAACTCAAAATAATTTAGTGAAATAAAATTGCAAGATAAAAAAGTATGCCAAGGCTGTTTTTGTTTGGTTGCATGTATGTTTGGCTTATAAACCTCCGTCTCTTAATCTGTAAAACTGAAGGTTGCTTCTCCCAGGCCATTTCTGCACTAGACTGTTATAGCACTATGATTCCACTTTCAACATCCTATGGAATCCTGGAGTTTGTCAGTTTAGGGAGGGACCGGCCGGCTATAACAGTCTAGTGCAGAAATGGTCCCAATTTCCCCCTTTGTCCTCAGTTTATTTCCTTTGGGGAAAACTAAGGACATTTCCACACCATACCTTGATCCCATGATGTCCTGACATCATCCCAACAGTGCCATTGCTGGGATGGGATCAGGACCTGGACACTTTCCTTCATACGCACCCAGATGCTGGTGAATAGATGGTGCTAGAGACATGCTCCTTCCCTCCATAGTGAAGCCCACCTCTTTGGTCCCTTCCCGCATGGCTGCCAGTGACAGGATCATTATAGGAAAGGGGGTCATTACTGGATTTTTTTTTCTGGTAATGTTATATGGTGCAACAGCAGTGGCTGGGAGTGCAACAGCAGTAGGACTGTGATGATGTTGTGTGATGGTACACGTCCTGGACCAGAAGCAATGTGTTGCCATGCTGGGATGGTGACATTGTGCAGTAAGGGTCTAAGTTTGCTTTTTTTGCCTGAATCTACTGCCTCTTCCTCCCTTCTCCTTGCTGTTGAATTAACTGAGTGCAAACTACCTTTGCATTTTGAACTCAGTTTGTAGCAGCTGAAGAAAGCTGAAGACAAAGTGGAAAGGAGGAGGAAGATACTGGGACATTTTAAAAGCAGACTTAAAAAATGGGTCAACAAAGGATTAACCAGGATTATCCTTGAAAATAAATGCATCCTGGAGTAAATCAAGACTGAACTCTCCCTAGAAGCCAAGGTGACTAAACTAAGGCCTTAGTTAGTTAGTTGGCCATATCATGAGAAAATATGACTCACTAGAAAAGATAGTAATTCTTGGTAAGATAGAAGGCAGTATGAAAGGATGATGACTGAATTACAGATGGATAGACTTAATCAAGGAAGGAACATCCCTAACTCTGCAAGCCCTGACCAGAGTGGTTGAGGACAGGGTGACTTGTGCCCTTTTCGCATGGGCTTTCTCTCACGAAATAGCCCCGTGAGCCTCGCGGGAGTGGGAGCGTTGCTCTGCACAACGCACTCCCACTTCCGTGGCACTCACGGGGCTGAAGCGGCGTGAGCACGGATTTTTTTGTTTTCGGCTTAAAGCGAAAATAAACAGTGCTCGCACAAGGCTCCCGGCAGCGTCCCGCACTTACCGGAGTGCAGAGCACCATCACAGGCGGGCCTGTCGCGCATCCTGCCCGCTTCCACCCCTCGTGGCGCCTACAGCTCCCAGGGGGCGCTGCGGAAGCTGGGGGCATGGCTGAAGAGTGCCCGTCGCGCAAGAAAACTCCACGTGCGGTAAGGAGGCGGGGAAAAGTGGCGGCATTGCGGGAGAGGGTTCTCAAATGAGCCGCCCTCCTCCGTCGTGCAAGCGCCGGCGCTGCTAAAAGGGCCCAGGAGATCTCTTATCCACAAGGTCTCCATAGGTCAAAATCAACTTGACAGAAGTTAACAGCAACAAATCCTTGCCAGATCAGAGCAGCTAGAGGGTATGCAATAGAATTTAATACCATGTCATAACCATGTTGCCCTAGCCAACATATCCCATTCTTCTCTATCTGCTACACATGACTACGTCATCTTATTTCATTATCTTAATAATAATGAGGTATTATTACCTTAATAAATAGCAACAGCAGTTACATTTCCATAATGCTTATCAGTGCAAAGCACTCCCTAAGTGGTTTACAATGTGTTTCGCTAATTGCCCCCAAGAAGCTGGGTACTCATTTTACTGACCTACAGAAGGATGGAAGGCTGAGTCAACCTGGAGCCCGGCAAGATCGAACTCACAACCTTGTGGCTGTGCTGTGCCACCAGGGCTCTCCTGGAGAAATACTTTCTTATCATCTAAGATAATCTCTGAGACCCACTGTCAGCAATTAGCTCTTATATCAACGGTGAGGAAAGTGCAGCTTCTGGGCAGCATATAGATCCTGGGGGTGTTTTGAGTCTCCAAGAAAAAAGTGAGACAAGGGGTGGAATCAAGTTACATCTGATAGAAACATTCCCCAGCCTAGGGGCGCAGCCATGACACTGGCCAGAAGGCCAGATCAAGAGCAGTTCTAAACAATTTCCTTCACCTCTAGGATTTAGCACAGTTCAACTTATCCTTGAGAGTTGAGCTGGCGCTTGGCCATTTTGGCCAATTAGGATTGTGCTCAAAGTTAGACGAACCTATTTCCCATTGAAATCAGTGAAATCTAAGTCATGTCTAACTTGTCCCAATAGGTACAGTGAGAGCTAAGTTCAATGTTTTAGCCAGATGCAAGCAGTACTATAAATATGTACATGCATACAACAGCACAGTAAGGGACAGTGATCACTGGTCAATAGATCTTAATCAACAGCTAGCAAAAGCAATCTGGGTTTCCTTTCCTTTTCTAAAAGGAAAATGTCTAAACTCTTGGGGGTGAGTATGAGAAGAGGATCATATAGATCTCCCTTGGAAGAAAATCTCAGGGCACTGGAGCTACTACTGAGCAAACCCTGCTCCATTTAATATCCACATGAAAAAGAATTCTGAGCATGGCCTCATAGGGAAGATTTCTATGGGAAACAACACTTCACGAGAGATTCAAGCTTTTTAGGGCTTTAATGTTTCAGACTAAGACAGCTAGATGTTATTAATATTTCAAATATCTCTCCCCCCGCCATTTCTGTTGCTGTATTTTATTTAGGTATAGTGAATAAGTTCTGTATTTCTCTGAAGCAATCTCCAGTCCTTTCTCCAGAATCTCAGATCTGCTCCTTCATGATTTAGAAGTAATCCTGTTGCAGGTTTTTGTAAGGAGCCCTCCTGGGAAGTTGTTTAGAACTTTGTTCATAACCTAGGCCATTTCCGCGCTAGCCTGTTATAGTGCGACGATTCCACTTGCAACATCCTATGGAATTCTGGGGTTTGCAGTTTTGGGAGGGGCCAGCCAGCCCCTCCTGAAACTGCAAACCTCAGGATCCCATAGGATGTTGCAAGTGGAATCATAGTACTATAACAGGCTAGTGCGGAAATGACCCTAGTCAGGCTACCAAGACCTATGAGGAACAAATCGAACTTTAACCGTTAGCACCATTTCTCCTTCTGTCGCCTTCTTACAACAATCTTTCCTACTCACACAAAGTTAAAGGTGGTCTCAGTCTCTCTCTCTCTCTCTCTCTCTCTCTCTCTGGTTTCCTAATGACTCATTCATAGCACTTTTCCCTGGGCTATATTGCCTTGTGTGAAGGAAACAATTTACCACATTCTTGCACAGACTATTTTCTCTGTGTGATCCACTTGTGTGGAGGTTTGGGAAGTAATTTACGGATATTTTGGGCTCAAAAATAGCATCTGAAGACAAAGGGTCCTGTTGATATCAGAGTGTAGGCTCGGGGGATAAAAAGGCTGAAGAAAAGGGGAAACAAAACAAAATGGAATAAATAAAGACAAATTTGTTAGTTTTTCAATGTTTAAATTGAAAAGAGTACAAAGTCTGATAAAAAAAAAAACTCCCTTCATGGCCAGTGGGGTCCTGGTATAGGTTATCTTGTGGAACTATCTTGAATCTAGTAATCCAAGGGTGGAGAACTTTTGGTTCACCAGAAAATCTGATCCATTATGATAACAGTAATGCTTTACCATTGGCACTATGGCTTAGAGATACTATAAGATGAGGTCAAAAACAAAGACAAAACAAGAACATAGTTGCTGAGTGTATGTGTTCCCCATTGACTTATGGTGAACCCCTAGGAATTTCATAGGATTTTCTTAGTCAAGGAATA
This sequence comes from Ctenosaura bakeri, assembly GCA_948474755.1. Taxonomy (NCBI): domain Eukaryota; kingdom Metazoa; phylum Chordata; class Lepidosauria; order Squamata; family Iguanidae; genus Ctenosaura; species Ctenosaura bakeri. The sequence goes on from CAOLHI010002253.1 coordinate 32,249, forward strand.
CTCAAAGGTGGTTTTGCTAGTTCCCTTCTCTGAAATATATCCTACAGCACCTGGTAATTGTTGGCAGTCTCCCATCCAAGTACTAACCAGGGCTGACCGTGCTGAGCTTCTAAGATTAGACAAAATCTGGTGCTTTTAGGGTATTTACCTCTGCTATAATTCTATGCTTTGCATAATTGGACTTCCATTGATATAGAGGTTAGGTGAAGTTGGAATGCAACACATTCTGAGGGTAGGAGAGACATATGCTAGCTATTCTTGAAAAACCAAAGTGAGTTAGGCACACGGCAGGCAGATATTTGGCATCACACCATATCTACTTTGGAACAACTTCATGGTGATGATGATGAGGATGTGTGTGTGCTTGCAAGTTGGACCCCAGTATTTATTGATTATCTCCCATCCAAGTACTAACCAGGGTTGACCCTTATTAGCTTCCAATATCAGATAGGATTTGGTGCATTTAGGGTATATTCCCTTGAATAACTCTTCTTGTATTAATGTTACATGTGTAGGATGATAACAAAGGAGAAATTGGTCTTCCTCCTCCGCTGCCTCCTCCTCCTCCTCCTCCTCCTCTCTTTGTTTGGATGGATACCTTTGAAAGTTCTTCATTTTCAGTTTGTACAATGTTGCCTCATGGGGACATTGTGTGGAGAAAAGATGGCTTCCCTGTTATATACGTGGAGGCAAGCATTGCTTTGTCCATACAATCACCAAGGATGTGACAGTGTGTCATATTTTGCTGGGCATTTTGAGGCAGAGGTTTTTGTTACAGATGGCACCAAACCATTTGAGGACATGTGTGTGCCTTGGGATGGGGAACCATGAGCCTTTGGAGTACCCAATGATTACTTACTTTTTAAAAATACATTTCAATGGAGCTTCTTTTATAGCTGAAAATTTTGATTAAACCATGTAGATTTTTATGTATCTCTCTCTGTAAAGATTTGCATTGGGACACAATTCATTCGGAACAACAAGTAGGCATAGAAGAAAATAAAGTTAGTCTGGCCATGCATCCCAAATTCAGGTCTGTTTGCTTAAATCAAACAGCAACCCAAATGCACCAAGAAAACTCTTTACAAGGATAAGACGTCAGTTCTTTCACTAGATGTCATTTACCTTCTCCATGGTGAATTGATGACAGAGAAGCCCTAACTAGTTGAGTTGTCTCTAAAGACAATCTGCATTCCCTCATTCCAAATCAGATCAGAGTCACCAACATTTTTCCAACCCTTGCCCCTGTGTCTGTAACAAGAAGCTGCAAAGGTTAACAGGTTGATAATGTTTGTCTCCTTGTGCCACGCAATCCTCCACCTAGCAATCTCTGCAAATCAAATGATTATTAATTTAAAAGGCACAAGAGCAGACCAGGTTAGGATCTTTTCTTTTTCTCTTTTTCTAACCTTCTCTCTTTTTTTTCTGATCAGTTGGTAACATGCAGGCACTGGAGCTTGGGTGTAATGAGACAGCAATTTGGTTTACCACAGTGACAGCAATAGCCCTCAATTCCATCTAGAGGGAATTTGTTTTCTCCATTATACCGGGTGGGAAGTTTTCTCCCTCCCTGCTCTGCCCATTACAGAGTGAACAGGAGATGGGAGATTGCCCACCAGCAAAGTAATTTTGCAACACCGGTTTATATCAATACAGAGCTGTATCCAGAGGCGATTATTCTAAGGCCAATTTAGGTTGCAGAATGTGTTTTCTGAAGAGCGCTAACAGTGGCGATCGGCACCTGCTATGGACAGGAAGAAACTGTAAGGTCATCCAGAAGGTGAATCTGCATCATTAGTTTGGAAGAGGGGTTGGGGGGAGGAGGAGAAGCACAACTGGAGTCAAAGAATCCCTGGTTAAACATTCAAGGCTCCCCAGGCAGGGTGGTGGAGGAAAGTGTAAGTTTGGGATCCTTTGGAAAAGTCAGCCAAATCATAAGCCATGAAAAGATGTACAGGGCATGAAAGCTATTGAAGTTATTCTAACTTTCTTGGCTTCTGCTTGCATTAGATACAGTGACTGATTTAGCCTCACCGGCACCAAAGCACACAGCTGCTCACAGGACATATACAGAATCCAATGACTGCCTGAGCTGGCACGCTTGCTAAGTGAGCATGGTGCAGAGTGGCAAATATAAAGGGACCACAAGGGTGTGAGAACTGATGGTATAGAGAGGCAGGCCAAAGTGCAGGAGAAGAAGATCAAAAATGGAGATACAGGCAGTTGGGTCTCATGTGAATGTGCTTTCAGTGGGGTAACGGCTTATTTCTTGCAAACTTGGTTCATTTTATGTTTGCAATAGTTTTAATTAAAAATGGTGAAATTCACCGTTGTCTGTATTTCGCACCCCTCCCTCTGATTTTCATTTGTATCATGAACTAGAGGTTTTTTTTTTGAGGGGGGGATGTGCCGTTTTTACTACAACTCCCAAAAATCTTCAGTCAACAAGGCAAGTGGTTTTGCTGGCTGAGGATTCTGGGAATTATAGTCCAAATGAGTAACTTTTCCAAGCTTTGTGTATGACTGTAAGTTCTTTCTCTCTCTCTCTCTCTTTGGTGGTGGTGGGGGTAGCTGTATCGCAGAGAAGTAACTTTTCCAAGCTTTGTCTATGACCTCAATAAATTCTGTCCAAGATAGTCTTCTGTCCAAGATAGACTATCTGTCCAAGATAGTCTTCTCAGAGAAAGAATGTCTCCAAGTTCTGTGTATAATCATAATAAATATTGCTGCAATGCACTGTAATATTTTATTTACATTTTCAGTTCAGCAGGATTTGCTCAGAGGAAGATGCCCAGGATTGCAGCCTCTCTGTGGGGAGATACTTCCTTTCTACCAGGCAGTTGACAAGTTTAAAACAACAGTATGCAGTCTTAAAGACAACGTGAAACACCAGCTAAGAGGGATAAGGGAAGAAAAGTAAAATGAGCTCAACTACCCACACTGATACGGTTATTTGTTTGTGCAGTTCATATCCTGCATGTTCAATTTTTATGTTCCCAAGATGGCTATACGAACATATGATAATAGCATAATATAATAAATAGGGCATGCATACTAGAACAACAAAAGTAAAGCAGCCAAGCCCATTTGAAGAATGGAACTTCAAGACCACTCAGTTAAAAACACTGTAAATAGCAATTTGTAAGAGCCTGAGAAAACAGAAGTGATTTTATTTTATTTTTTTGGTGCGTAAGTGATAGTAATAAGGGCCCCCAGTGGGCATCCTTGGGGAGAACATTGATCCACCACCAAAAAATAAATGAATAAATCTCTTCTCCTTTCCTTTCTAGCCACATAGATGGCAGAGACTTGTGGAGACAGACCTCAGAGGATGATCTCCACAGGGAACGGTACATAATTGCTTACTACAATTAAAAAAGACAGGGTTGAAAATCCATGAATTACAGAAGTTAAAACAAGATTAAACAATCAAAAAAAAAAATTCAAACCATACCTTGTTAAAAACACACACACTCACCAGAACAATTAGCAATATCCAGTACGTTGTGTAAGGCATGCCTTATACACCCACTCATCAGATGCCTGTCAGAATAGTTGTCTGTGAAAGGACAGATCTAGTTAATTCCTTTAGGGAGGGTTTCCAGAGCCTGGGGGCAGCCACTGAGAAGTTCATCTCTTATGTTTCCACTGGATGTACCTGTGAAGGTGGCAGGAAAGAGACAAGAGCCTCTTCAGCAGATCTCAAAGCCTAGACTGGTTCATAAGGGAGAATACAGTCCTTCAAATAATCTGGACTTGAGCCATGTGGGATTTTCAAGGTCATAACCAGCACTTTGGGTATTCAGATGCTGAAAGAGGTCTGAGATTGTTTTCTACAGTTCCAAGGACTAGGGCCATTTCTTCACTATACGCCATTAGAACATTGTACCATTACAATCCTGGTATTGTCATTCATGTGATGCCATCAGCTTAACCATGCACTTTTCCACATCCTTCTGCCTTAAGTAGATGAGTAGTGGGATTGCCACCAGTGTTCCTTCCACATTACAGTGCCCTTGGTCACTCCCTTGCCCCACCTTCACCCTGCCCCACCACCCCAATTGGACTTTTGTTTGTTTGTTACCACGGTTATATGTCTGGTGAGAGCACTAGATATCTCTTGATATCAAATAATTTGGCCTCTATTTGACCTTTCTCTGCCACCCCGCTTCACATGTTTGCAGAGGTCCACCGGACAAGCACGTAATAGGCGCGGCCGTTAATGGTTGTACATTTCAAACCCCATTCAGGCAGGCAGCTTAAAACCTCTTCGTTGCTTAAGGGACCACTCCTTCTTGCAAACCGGCCTTGCTCAGCGCGACTTTACAAAGACGCCCGGCCGAGGGCCAAGCCATTCCTTTATGTTGGGCCATTTACATACTGACCATACTATTGTCATCCAGTGCTAAGCTCATCGTGCAAAACCTGACCTTTTCCAACGCCTTTGTCCAGCTACAAATTCTCTTTGTTCTCACCGAGCATGGCATGGCCTGTAGGTAAAATCCACCCTATAAAAGGTCCCCAATTCCGAGCTTTCCTTGGATCGCCTTGGACTTCCATCTAGCCTTGCTGCCACTCTGTCCAGTGACGCTTTCCCCTCAGTTCCCAATAACTGAGTTGGGACTACTTCGGACTGCTTTGGACTTTCATCCCGCCTTGCTATCGGTTTGTCCAGTGAGCTCCCCTCAGCAAACCGCGCTGAGCTTTCTTCCCCGCAACCTCCGTTTCTCTCCAGGACTACGAGACCAGGTGTTGTATTACCCATTCCCCAAAAAACTCTCCACTTCTATTTCTCAGTTAGTTAATGTATGTTGTGTCTTTCATGTTGTTTGTCCATAATAAAAATATTATTTGTTACTTTAAAACTTGTATAGCTGCTCTCTGACCTGACTCTGTATGCATAGCGTTAAATATCCTAGCTAAAGTTACCCTGCCTCTCGTTAGTTTAAGAGAGTGCTCGAGTCTAATTTCCCCCATCTTGTGTTTTTAATTTGGTAATTTGGGTGTCCCTCCCAGGACCCCCACATTACAGGGTAACATGTTTGAAAGCCAGACTAGTGCAGCAATGTTGTAACACCATGACATGCCAGTACACTATTGCACTTTCATGCTATAATGCTTCAAAACAGATTAAAAATATATAAGGCTTTAACTTAAAGGAGAAATTTTAAATGAACATGGAGAGGTGATAGATTTCAAAAGTTGCCACGCCATGGAAGTCACGGAGGAAGGGACAAGCTTGGCACATCCACAGCCCACCCACTCCTGGATCCGCTATAATAGGAAGTTCTATCAAGCACTATTATGGTACGGCACTGAGCTAGCTGAGGGGACTGAAGTGCTAAAGAAAGCACTTAATGGATTTTTTTCTGGAAATGGAATGTAGCAGTTTGGCAATGCTTGTGGGTGGCATAGTAACTGGATAGTGATGACGTTGTGTGGTAGCATGACTCCTGGACCGGAAACAACCCGCTGCTGTTGTGCTGTAGCGTTGCTGTGCAGAAATGGCCTAGAACATAAACCAATGGATTCAAATTACAAGAAAAGAGATTCTACCTCTACATTAGGAAGAACGTCTTCACTATAATAACTGTTCAGCCCTGGTATATACTGCCTCAGAGGGTTGTGAACGGTCCTACTTTGGAAATCTTTAAATTGTGGTTGGATGAACATCTTTCAGGAGTGCTTTGGCTGTGTGTTCCTGAATGGCAGGGGGTTGGACTAGATGGCCCTTATGTTCTCTTCCAATTCTGAAATTCTATGGTTCTATGATAGCTATTGATAATTAAATAGCAAGCGGCCACTCATTATTATCCAGAAATGCTGTCCTTAAATGCACTATTTTTATTGCCTCTTAAGGTAACTTTCTAACCACAGTCTCAACAATAAACCTGTTTTCTGTCAACTCATAACCCTGTTGATTCAAATTAATGTTGGACCTCAACAAGTAACCAACAAAAGGCTTTAGTTGATTCATCTGCCAATTAAAACTTGGGACCCCAAAGGAGACATTTGAGAGGGGGCAACCCATCCTAACTCCTACAGCCTAAAACTATTCCCCAGCTGACAGAAATTGTTGGAATAAATATTATGAGTGCATTTTCTGTAGCGATAAAAAATTAATTTGCTATTACAGAAAAGGGATTTTTTTCTACTACAAATGAGTATTTTGTATTGAATGCTGCTCCTAGGGATGGTGTCTCATCTATCCCATTCTGTTTTATTGGCTTCTGCTCTTTTTTCCTTAGCTATTTGAATCTCAGCATACAAAGAATGCAACAGCCTGATCTGCCAGTAGGGAATCCCTCAAACACCACATGGTTGTTCCTCGGGGAGCTTGTGTTTCAATTTGTGCTCCTCCACCCCTTCTTGCTCATGGAAGTTTTTTGGCTTTAGGCAAATCTAAGATACACACATACATGTGCATACACACACACACACACATACACACGCGCGCGCACACACACACAGCTGGCAATATCTGATATATGACCGTGTTCAGCCCCACAGATGACAAGCAGCCTTAATAACATTCGTCTTTACAAAGTGCTTTGTGTTAAACATTTATGAGACGGCACATGAACTGCCTGAGCCATTGTCTGTGAATGTGAGAACAACAATCTCCCCTGCAGTATAAAAGAAATGCACTGCAGAAGGGGAAGACGGATCTGATAGACCTTCTTTCTTCCTGGTGCTCAGGGAGTGGGCTGACCATCCCTGCTAGGCCATCCTTTGAAAGCTCAGAGTCATATTTCTTTGCCAGTATGATGTTGATGATCTCAGTAGAGCTGAAGCATAGCAAATCTGCTCCTTAGATTTTTCTCTTTCAGTAATTATTGTTCACATAGGCTGAGTCCATGCTGAATCATGCTTGGTATAGTTCCACTGAAATCATTGTCCCATTGACATCAACTGCTCCATCAATTTCAGTGGGTGTATAAGTCATGCCTGATGTATGGGGAGGGTTTTGTCGGAACCAAGGTTCACTGGAAAGGCAGGATTGGGGAATTGCCTGTGCCATGGGATAGGTGGTTGTCAAAGACAAAAGTGTCCTCGTTGCATCGCCTCATCCTTTATTAAAACTACTATAATTACACATAATAATAATGTCAGATCCAGCCTTGGTCATGCTTAGAATAGACTGGATGGACAACTTCTTGGGATCTAGAAACTCCATAGTCTCTCTATCAGAATTTGGAGAGCTGTGCTACCTGCTTGCTTCTCCTCTTATTTAAAACAAATCTGGAAGTTTTAGAAGGGGTTGTTCACACTATGCTATCATCCTCCTATATTCTGCTTCCATTGCCATAGAATTCTGGGGTTAGTAGCTTGGTGAGGCACTAGAGCAATTCTTCAGGTGCAGAGAGGAGGGTGGAAGTTCACCAGGCACTCCAGCATTTTTCTCAGTGCTTCTCCTCCTCTCCACCTACACAGAGGATTCTTCTTCTGTCACTGCGGAGCTGGAGTGCTGGGTGCCACAGAGAAGGAAGAAAATACCATGCATGGTTGCTTTTTGATGATCCAGTCTTTCAACCCTTTTCAGTTAGTGCATGGGGTCAAAAGAGTAGACTGTGCATCAAATTTATGGGTTATGGTTGTAACTGAAAAGGTCCAAAGATTAGATCATTGAAAAGTAGACCATCAAAATGTGGGGAGCACCAGTACAAAGTTGGATGAAATGCACAATGTGAGGATAACTGTATGTCAATGTAACTGATGAAGTCTGAATTAGGTTGGTTTGCTTACAGCTGGAGATGGGATGAAATTCTCCAGCATTCTTCATGCTATTTAGCTCACAGGAGCAGAATAGACCTTCTGGGTTTTTTTTAGATGCATTTGTCAGAACTCTTTATCCATCTTCTATGGCTGCCTGTGAAATTATAGATACATTAATGATGTCTTAGACATTAGTGATGCTGACATGTGCGACTCTGCACTTAAATGACTTTGGGAATAAATGGATGATTCTATGTTCCAGAAATGCAGGCTGCTATCACCTGAACTGTATCAAAACTTTAATTACAGTGTACAGCCTTTAAAAAACTTATCAGCAGTCATGGGGATCGTAAAAACTACGCATCCCGCATTCTCTGAAATGAAGCAACAAAGTCTTTTAGAAAATCAAATGCCTGCATGCCATGGATTCCTTTTAAGTAGAACAAAGTCACGGAGTCAATCACTGATGAGAGAATCAAAATGTGGTAAATCCCACTGATTCAATAGGTCTACTCCAGTTGTGTCTAAAAATAGGATTCAGGATCAAATAATGGAAAGTGAAAGGGAGTAAAAAAAGAAAGAAGCAACATCCTGTCACTTGGGAAGTAAATAAGTAGTGAGGTGGGGGGCAGAGAAATCATTAAAAGACAGCTATGTCCATAGAAAAAGGTAAAAAAAGTCTCCCTCCATGGGCAGTTTGTTGCCTTTCCTAGCAGGAATTAGGTGTGAATTTTGATTCCATTCATTTTTACCAACTTTTGTAAAATCTGAACGTGGGGAGAAAGCAAAAGAAGCCAATTTGCCCACCTGTTGGGATAGGCACGATCACAATTTAACAAAATTCACAAAACTGGAATGCAAGAGAAGGCAGAACTAATAAATGTTCACTTTCCAATTGCTAGCTAACTACAGAGTTTCTGTTGGTATCTTTCTGCCATGAGAGGATCAGGGAAGGAAACAGCTACTGACCTGTGGGAGGGAGGGAAAGGGGAACCTAATACATCTAATAATTTCCCAGGCAGTTCTGTACATTTCTGGAATGAGCTAGGAAGCTGGTGCTGCTTGGCATGGCTCTCCTCATGGTTTAATTTCATATCAAGATTCAGGGCAAAGCTCAGCTAATTAAAATAATGAATGCTGGAAGAAGGTTTCTCCTTGTAGGGCCAGCCGGTATCTGCACACACAGCACACACAGACTTTCAGGTTGCCTCTGGCTGTAGACATTCACTTCATTGCCATTCTCCAACCAAGGGAGAAGAGAACAGACACAAAATTTCAATACCGTAGGGTTGCCAGAGTGAAAACTGGAGAGGGCTCACATACTTTTAATGGTTGTGTAGAATAGGGAATTTTAGCAGTCGTTGCTTGTTACCTGGTTTCCTGCTGAATGTCTGCTGAAACTCCCTCTTCTACACAACCATTAAAGGTAAAGGAGCCCTCTCCAGTTTTCACCACAGACAACTCTAGGATTCAGTGGGGATATGGGAGAGCCATAATCCAGAATGAAAAATGATATTTGTACCACTTTTATTAAAACGAAGCAATGTGCTGTAAAAGTGTGTGAGCTTTCCAGTTCTTTGAAAGCCTTCCTTAGGCTATATCAAGGATGGGCAAAATATGCCCCCAAATTCTTTTTTTAAAGACTTCCAAATCCCCCAAGCCCCGATATTTTTTAAATGGTCCCCAAATAATCCAAAGTGCCTTAAAAACATGGTGGCTTGGGTAGATTTCCCCCCTGTCCTGAAGACTGCCATGTGAAAAACAGGCCACTGCTTCTATACCTTTAACAGTTGTGTAGAATAGGGGATTTCAGCAAGTGTTTGTCATGCAAGTTTTGCCTGCTGATATCCCCCTCTTTTGTAAAACCAAGAGCTTCATCTCCTTTTTCACCAGGCAACCCTAGCTAACCCCATTCTTCTCCTGAAACCAATCAACTAGCCAAAAGAAATTTATTGGGGGCCAAAACTGGAACCAGAGATGAAATAATATCATTTCTGGGTTAGTCAAGATGTGTCCCTTCTGCCTACCACAGCACAATGGGGGTGAAATGTGGCCCCATTAAGGTCAGTGGCCAATCCCTATGCTAGAAGATACCCTCCCCCCAAAAAAAACCCCAAGAGTATAATGGAAAAGAACGTGAAATCTCAGATTTGGCCAAATGATACCTGAAGGCAAACTAGCTCTCAAGATGGAGATCTGAAGACTGACCGAAGAAACAGAATTCTTTTTCTTTACAGATTTTCAAACAGAGGTAGGATGACCATCTCTCAGCAGTGCTTTAGCTATGGATTCCTGAATGGCTGGATGTTGAACAAGATGGCCCTTGATATTCATCCCAACTCTGTCATTCTATGACTCCATGGAATATGCTTACACCTAAACTGGAATCCTATTTATTAGTCCCAACTAGAATTGACCTAGTAAATCAATTCTTGAATGGTGATTGAGCATGTGGGTATTGATTCAATGGTACGGGTACAATTTTTCACTGTTGTTTTTTTTCTTTCCCTCAAAGGAACCAGCAAGTAATTCTAGCAACTTTCTTCTCTAGTGCAAGGAAGTACTTGAAACCCATGCAATTTCTGAAGTTGATTCACAGTTCAGAACTTATTCTGTGCAGAATTTATGTGTGATTATTTTCCACAGGAAAAAAGCATTTGCAGTGCAAGAAACAGCTGTGCAGGAAAATTCTGTTATGTGTTCAGAAAATGCTCTTTTCTGCACAAAACAACGATCTATGAATTTTGTGTAGAATAAGTCCACATCTATGAAGATTGTCATCAGTTCAGGATTCCTCTTGTCAGGGTATCTTGACATTCAAATATATGTTTTTCAACCCATTTTCCAAACATTTTCAGATATTCTCTCCACCCCTACTTTAATGGCTACTCTAATAAAGATTTGCAATATGATTAGGTCCTAGTGTTGAACACTAAGGTGTGCAGAAGATGGTGACTCCCCATCTTCAAAGACAAAAAGTATGGCTGAAACTCAGCGTTCTTACCCCCAATGTCCAGGATGACATAGGCTGGGGCTAGCTCAAACTGTTTTTTATGACCTCGATGAATTAATTTTGCTGTTCTGTATCTGTATCTTTTTCTGTGTCGCCCAAATGCATGGGGCCTCCGGAAGGAGAATTTTCTCTGTCCTCTTATACAGACTGCATTCCAACCGGAGACAACAGCTGGTAGTTCTTGAATACTCCAGTGGATTACAAGCGAGGGAGATGAATGAGAAAGAGATGTGTTAGGGCTGCTCACAGGATGGATTGAAATGTCGATCATTCTTGCTGTCACCAAAAGAACAGCTTTAAATGGGAGCTTTCAGTGTAGAGTGTTGCATAACCGGCTTTCTAACAATAGCTGACTGCCTAGCAAAAGGAAGCCTGTTTAGCAAGGAAGAGGAAGCTGTTATAGTGAAGGCAAAGAGGTTTAGATTTTGTTTTTGAGGATTTTCCCTCCGTGTAGTTCTTGTGTGTAGCCATATCCTTTGAAGGGGATGGTACTGCTGAAGATTTCTTGTGAGAGGGCTGGGTTTCTGTACCTTTAACAGCCATGCCAAAGTAGAGTTCCAGCTGGGAAAAAGTTTGTTTTTGAATACCTGTTGAATTTTTGCTTCATTTTGCAGCTCTTTCAAAGGCTTGAGCTATTCCATATGTAGTTTTCTCTCTCTCTGAATGGCCCTAATCCAACATCCTCCTAGCATAGCATAAATATTTGTATGCGGACATATGCCATGGTTGTTCTACACAACCCCCATGGAGAGCAGCAACATTGTACAATGCATGCCAATGATCGGGTGCTGTTGTGCAGTGCACAATACATGACACACAACCATAATGGGTGCATAAGTACAATGTACAACTTGCAAAGACAAGGCACAGGTGAGCTTGCTTTCTGCACAGTTCTGTTCCTGCCATTGTTAGCAGAATATGTCCATTATGCAGTGGTGGCTTTTTGTCCCTGTGTGTGAAGCATGATGTACATGTGCGTAGGTTCCTGAGTAGGGGGTGCTGTCTAGTCTTAGAAGCTAAGCAGAGTCACCCCTGGTTTGTACTTGGGAGATTATCAACAAATACTGGGTGCTGTGGACTATATTTCAGAGATAGGAACTACTAACAAAACCAGCTGTGAGTATTCCTTGCCTCAAAAAAACCTATGAAATTCAAGAGGTTGCCATAAGTTGACAAGCCACTTGAAGGCACATACACACATGCACACATTTTCCTGAATGAATTCTGACCTATATCTGAATGGGAAGGAGTGAGTGCTCAAGGCTTCCAACAAAGACCGAGAAAGTTACTTTTGTGATTATAGCTAGGAACTCCAAGTCCCCTAAAAATAATTTTTCTGAGGTCAGGTTGCCAAATTTTATTTTACTGCCTTTAATCAGTTAAAAAACAAACAAGAAAAAAAAAATCAAGAAAAAAAAACCCCACAAACACATTTTAATTCTGTGTATGTCTGAGAAGTTAGTTCTTATGCTAAGTAGCTCATTTGTGGAAGAATTTCTGGAAGTTGCTCATTTGTGGAAGTTATGAAGCTGCAGTTTTGTACATACCTCTTTGGGAATAAATCAATAAATTGGCAAGTATTTGAAAGTAAACATGTAGGATTAGACATGAGAAATTTATTCTCTTGAAGGCTCAATAAAGTTGCCTTTTTGTCTATAATTCCCAGAATTCTCAGCCAGTATGGGTGCTGTATAGGTTGTCAGGGGGATGGGAAGTACAGTCCCACAAGTAATTCTTCCCAATCTCTGGTTTAGTTGACATTTCAGGGAGAACGTATGAAATCCATTCCTCCCTCTTGACTTTGCTGTTTGGCTTTATGTCTTCAAAAGGCCTTTTTGCTGTTGTTGTTGCTGTTGTGTGCCTTGAAGTTGTTTCTGACTTACAGTGACCTTAAGGCCAATCTATCTCAGAATTCTCCTGGCAGGATTTCAGAGGGGGTTTGCCTTTGCCATCCGCTGAAGCTGAGAGAGTGTGACCTGCCCAAGGTCATCCAGTGGGTTTCCATGGCTGAGCAGGGATATCAACCCTGGTCTCCCAAGTTCTAATCCAATGCTCAAACCCCTACACCATGCTAAAACGCCTACTTGGGAAAATTCCCCTAATTTTGCTGCCTGTAAAAGTGCTTTGATATATTTTGGTTAATTCTCAAATTGGCAGGCAAAGCCTAAGAGCCTTGATTGGCATCTGCAATCAGCACCCCTTTCACTGTGCTCAGTGAAGGGAACTGATTGCAGCAATCTCAGCTTTGACCTTCCAAAGCTCTGCTTCATTAGTGGGATAAATATTTTGCTAAAAACATTTTTTTTCCTAGATTCCAGAAGTCAGAGAGGGACTGGGCCACTGCAAGTAGGAATTCTTATTCCATGAGCTTTACTGGCACAGTGCAAGACTCCTGAGATTGCCAACTGTCTAGATCCTGGTGTGCTCTTCTCCCATTAACGGTAATTGATAAGCAAGAATGCCAGACCTATGGAGATGAATGGTGGACTAAGTTCCAACATCACCCCCACTCTTGCAAATGAAGGCTGAAGGTGTAACTTGCAGGATGCAGCAGACAAAGGGAGAGCAGAGGCAAGTCTCATCTTTGCCATTGTCCCATCGAATTTCTAGCCAACCTACTGCATTGCCATTCAATAACTAAGTAGGATTTGGGGTGAGGAAGGTCCATCTCACAGTTGAGCTTAGAGTATGGGAATTTATGTCCTACTAGATGTTGTTAGACTGCAGTTCCCATCAGCCACAGCCAGCATAGCCAATGGTGAGAGATCATGGGTGTTACAGTCCAGCAACATCTGGAGGAACTTACTTTCCCTATTTACATATTCCCTTGGCAATGTTGGCATGGAGGATTCTGGGATCTGTATCCTTGACAATTTTTTTTTCCCCATGATCTGTCCCCATCTCTGCCTCACTGTTTATCTTTGCATCACCTGCTTCATGTTATAGTGATCTAAGGGGGTTATAATAAGATTGGGAAGTGCAAGACCTGCCAGCTCTTTTTGGATTCGCATTCCCCTCAGTCCCAGCCAGCCTGAGGATGTCAGGAGATACGGCAAGAGTAGTACTTCATCAGTGAGGAGACATGACAAAAGTAGCAATTTATCAGTATCTGGAGGGCAGAAGGTTTTCCTCCTTGGGTTAAAGAATAATTTGGACTCATTGTGAATCAACAAAGTTCTGGTAGGATAGGAAAGATGGCAGTTAAGTAGAAGCTCTCTGAGACATTGCTATGTTGAAGGGGTAATTATCCCAGCTGAATGCCAATAGGAGTTTTGGAAGAGGAGCTGCTTTTGGAGTATATCTGCACTAGACAGTTAAAAGAGATTTACACCCCATTTGCATTACTGTAACACACTGTGTGTGAGTTGCTTTTGACAAGTGTTTGAAAATTGCAGGCAGTTCCAAAATGCTGCAACCAGATTTCTAACTGGAGAATGCATACAGAGAATGCATACATTCCATATCACAATAACTTCATTGGCTACCTAAGACACAATTCAAAGTGCTGGTTACAACCTCTGAAGACCTATACAGCTTGGATCAGATTATCTGAAAAACCATTTTTCCTTCTATGAATCTGCTTAAGATCTTTGTGGGAAGATTTTCTCTCTGTCCCATCACCATCGAGGTGTGTTTGGTAAGAATGAGAGAGAATGTCTTCTCAGTGAAGGGACTGCCAATTTCTGCTTGCTCATGACATCATTGCCTACGAAATATATGGCCACATGATGAGCTGGGAAACAACTCTCAGAAAACAAATTATCTCCCCCCCATCCCAAAAGTGTATGCCAAGAAAGCTAGCTGTTACTGAGCTGATTCAGAATCGAGCTGGGAAGCCTTCCCCCATCACTTCTTTGAACATGCTGAAGTGCCATAAAATGTTGAATATGATTAACGTGACATCAGGTCTTGTCTTAATGCTCTGAGAAATGTTGTTGTAAGATATTTTCGTGGGTTGTTTGCTGACTGCAGCGACTACCAATTAATACCCTGCTGAGTGAGGTGAAAAAGAGTTAGATGCCTCAGCATGGTTGCCTCAAGTTAGTCTGAGAGACTTTTGGGTCTGCTAAAGGCTTATGGAGACATCTCCATCTGTTCTCCTCCATTTATGGCCACCAGCTGTCCCATTGCCAGCCTTACCATGGATAATAGGTTGTGCCTTTTATCCTTGGGTTCCAGCTCAGCCTCGCTGCCACCATCTGTGGCCCTGGCAAGGCTCTTCTGCTGTGTTACAGCTTGGAACTTGCTCCCAAGGCCTGTTAGCCTCCTACTGCCTATAATGGATGTGTTTAATTCTCATGGAAATATTGAACAAACATCAGGGAAAATATGTTTTACAGCCTGGAGCCAGCTCTGAGCACTGCTAACGTTGTTATTGGAGCCGGCGTGGATGATTTAAGCTGAGACCTGTGACAAAGACACGCACCTGCCCATGAATAAAAAGGCTTCCATTTATTACCCAGGCTATTAATTAGCAGAAGGAGGGGAGGGCTGGGTGGTGTGGCTCTTCCAGCTGCCCCGGGAGTGATGACAGTAAGGTGAGAATGGTAATATGTTCCCCTCTTGCCCCTTGGCATTCTGCATAAGTAGCATGCATGCCAACTGATCGCATTAGGTCATGCTGGAGTCCACCCTCCTTGTGTTAGCAGTGCCCTGATGTTCTACAGTCTATCTGCATCTTTGGCAATTAAAGAGGGGTGGAATTAGTGAGCTTGTGGAATCAAAGCACTGAGGAGGAAGGAACCTACTGACATGTAGAATTCCATTGCAAGAAATAAGTCACAAATCTCCAGAAGCCTTGAATCACTGGTAGGAAGCCTGTACCATTGCATCTTTTCAGCACAGATCACAGTAGCTATATATTAAGTCTGATCTTAATTAGGGCTAAGTGAAAAGTGGGGAAGCATTTTTAATGAAAAATGTCAACGCAGAAAGTATTTTCCATTTAGAAAAGTGTGTGTGTGTGTGTGTGTGTGTGTGTATCTATCTATTTATCTAAGTTGAAACTGCTCTTCTTGATTATCAGGGAGCAGTTACCTGTATAGGCTTTGTTTGCTTTCATATTCCTGATCAACTAGGATCACTGATTGGCTAGGACCGATCCAAAAGGCAATGTCAACACTATAAATCAGCTCAATTTCCCTGTGGTAGCCCCTGAAGCCTCATCTCATGGGCAATGGAACACTTGTGATGCTCTCGTGCTTGTCCCTGAGTTAACTGATTGGCTGGGATCTTGCTATGATGGAGATTAAAACAAGTCCTTATGAATGGAAAGCTGTGACGCCAATAAAGGTGCAGACTAAAGGGCTATTGGCGACACACAAACATGTGCACAAAAAAGGAAAGTTTTCAAAGAAGTAGCTGAGTTAGATCATTTCTGCACGACTGTTATAGTGCTCTTATTCCACTTTCAACCTCCTATGGATTCCTGGGGTTTGCACTTTAGGGAGGGTCATTTAGAGTTCTCATTCAGAGAGCTCTTTGACCTCAGAATTCCACAGATATTGGAAATGGAATGAAAGCGCTATAGCAGTGTAGTGCAGAAAGGTCATAAATCTCTTGTGGTATAAAAAGGAGGAAGGGAAGGGAAGAAATAACGGAATGTTGTAGCATCTTTAAAACGAACTGTTTTTCGGTTTTTATTAGCATGACCTTTCATGGGTATAAACCCATTTCTTCAGTTGCATTACCAAGTGATATTAAGGCCTCAGGTATAAAGCACATTTGTACTGTTGTGGGAGTGGGATAGAATGTAATTGGATCAAGAAAGATGTAAATCATGTCCTTTGCCCTAAATTTTGAAAGAGCTGGCTGAAGTGATGAAGGTCTTTCATATCTAAGATTATTTCAGAGCCAAAATTATTGGTTTTGGGGAGGCTTGATGAAATATTTAATGAAAGCATTGTATTTGCCCTAAAAACAAAATGGATGAATACCTGATTCAGTCTTCAAATTCATCTCATAACCATTAGTTAGGTGGCTGTCAATTTTATATCTTTCTTCCTAAAACAGAAAAGAGTTTCCATGAAATGCTTCTTTAGTTAAAAGTAATGTGACCTTGTAGATGTCACCACACATACCTACAAAGGAGGACTTTAGAGTTAAAACTGAATGTGCTCGCAAAACTCTTTGCAGGCAATGTTAACATCGATTTTTCTCTGAATGTTCAAATATCGGGTCACTACTCAATACCTGTATTTGATATGCTCTCATATTTGATTTTAACATCAATTGTTGATAGTATTGCACAGCCAACATGTGTTAGTGTTTGGTACCTGACATGGAATGCATGTCATACTTGACAGTAGACTGGATATTTAGTATACCAGCTGGTATAGAAGAAGATAGCTGACATATAATAGTATGAAATCCCAATTTGAATTTGGTAGATTTTATTTTGGTAGATAGGGGTGCTTTAAGGAGTTTGGAGGGGAGGAATGTGTGCTTTTAACCAAACTGAAACAATCTGCATTTTTAACCAAACTGAGACCAATATGTATCAATATCACAGGAGGTGAACTAATGGCCAGATCAAATGCAGTTTTCCTTCAGTTTTCCTACTCTGTTGCAAAACAGTTTGGGTTCAAAAGTATACCAAATGCTGAAAATTTTTGGTGAGCAAGCTTTGAAGATTTTGCTGCTGCTTATTACTATGTATCTTGAAGTTATTCCCCACTTATGGCAACTCTAAGCTGACTCTATCTTTTTTTTTGTTTGTTTGTTTGTTTGCTTATTTATTTATTTGGTAAGACTTGATCAGAGGGGATTTGCCCTTTGAGGCTGACAGAGTATGACCCACTGGGTTTCCATGGTTAAGTGAGAGTCCTATTTCACCACACTGGCTCTCTTCTGAAGCTCTAGGGCAAAGCTTTCCAAACTTTTCATGTTGGTGACACACTTTGTAGACATGCATCATTTTGCAGCACAGTAATTCAGTTTTACTAGCAAACCAGAGGTTAAACTAACCTCTTATAAGAGATACGGATACATACATAAATTGTAATAACAAAATGTATGGGAACATAACATCTCTCATGAAAACCTTTCATTTAGTTCTAAAAATATATTATTTATAAATAACAACATACATTTCGAAAATTGTAGGTGACACACCTACACACTTCAAGTGACACGCTAGCATGTCGTGGCACACCATTTGGAAAGCCCTGCCCTAGGGCCAGTATTTAGCCCCCAGGATCTATCATGGGCTGTACAAGTCCCAGAAAACCAAAAAAGCTCAGAACAAACCTAGAAGTGGCCTGAAGCTCCCTTCCAGTTTTCTAAAATCCCTCTGGTTTTTGGGGGGAAGAGGAGGGAACAGGAGGATATTTGAATGCACCTTGTTTTAAGACAAATCCATGTTCCTCAGGCTTTCAGAGGCAGAAATATAACGCAAATGTTGGTTTTTGATGGGATACTTTGAGGGCCAGCATAAATATGGTTTGAATGTTGGACTAGGATACTGGGAGCAGTATGTGTGAAAAGGATCTAGAAGTCTTCATAGACCACAAGCTGAACATGAGTCAGCAGTGTGATCTGGCAGCCAAGAAAGCCAATGCAATTCTTGGCTGCATCAATAGGAGTATGGTGGCTAGATCAAAGGAGGTACTGGTACCACTCTACTCTGCTTTGGTTAGACCCCATCTTGAATACTGTGTCCAGTTCTGGGCACCCCAATTCAAGAAGGACATGGTCAAGCTGGAGCAAGTCCAGAGGAGGGCGATCAAAATGGTGAGGGGCCTGGAAGCCATGCCCTATGAGGATAGATTTAGAGGGCTGGGTATGTTTAGTCTGCAGAAGAGAAGGTTAAGAGGGAACATGATAGCCATGTTTCAATATTTGAAGGGATGCCATGTAGAGGAAGGAGAGGGCTTGTTTTCTGCTGCTCCAGAGACTAGAACAAGGAGCAATGAATTGAAGCTGCAGGAAAGGAGATTCCACCTGAACCTCAGGAAGAACTTCCTGACAGTCAGGGCTGTCTGGCAGTGGAATATGCTGCCTTGGAGTGTAGTAGAGTCTCCTTCTTTGGAGGTTTTTAAGCAGAGGCTGGATGGCTATCTGTCGGGAGTGCTTTTAGGGTGTTCCTGCATGACAGGGGGTTGGACTGGATGGCCCGTGTGGTCTCTTCCAACTCTACATTTCTATGATTCTGTGATTCTATGAGACCAGGATTTCAATCCCTGCTTGGCCATGGAGACCTACTGGGTGATCTTGGGCAAGTCACACTCTTAGATCTGGGGGAAGGCAAGGGCAAACTGCCTCTGAACAAACTCTGCCAAGGAAACCCCCTAATAGGGTCAGTACAAGTCAGCAATTACTTGCAGACACACAGCAAGAACAAACTTTGAGGGTGGTCTGAAGGCTGTGAAAAGGCCCTAGAAGGCATATGCTTCTGTAAGAATCTCACTCTCATCTCAGGCTAAAGTGCATACAATGTTCATATCAATTTCATTATATATTATTTTACTTGTATCTTGACTTTCTTCTAACATGGAAACCAAGGTGAAACAACAAGGTTAAAACAAGATACAACTACAAACCTGAAGATAAAGAAGGCAGAAGGAAGTGGGCAAGCTCTGCTTAGTTGCGTTTTATAAGATTTTAACAGGTGAATTTCCACGTATAAGCAATGTGATGGAGCAGATTTTACATGGACACATGTAAAACTGACAGATGTAGAAAAAGAGTGATCTAGATCCATTCCCACCTGATAATACTGAAGAGACTGGGGATGAGGAAGTGGAAATTTCAATGAATTACCACGTGGGTCAGCTAGGAGCTTCTCATCACCTCATGGGAAAGGTCATGTGAATCCAAGACACTCACTCCCAAAGGAAGACTTCTGATGCCCTAACAGTCCACAATTCACCATTCTGGGTTAGAAGAATAAATTGATTCTGCAGTCTACACTTCCAACTGCAGTAGAGTGTGCTTTCACTGAGAAACAACTGAATTTCATAGAACTGGAATCTGGAGCCATGTACCATTCCAAGGCTATTGCATCCAGATTTCAAAGAGGGAGATGAAAGCATTAATGTCTTACTTGAGCAGGCTGAGATAACAGCTAGCCAAAATTAAATAAAAAGGGTTTGCAAATCAAGGTGCTTCATTGGCAGGAGTGAGTAGGTAGGAAAGTAACATAACTGTGATGTTAGGGTTGCCACCTTTTCAGTGATCCACTGCTTCTGTACGTTTTTGAGTAGCTTGATATGCAGGTATTCGCAAGTAGATATATGCTTATCTCTCCTGTGAACAGTAGCACAACTATGTTAAGAAGACAGGTAGGCTAGGTTATAGCAGTAGATTTTGCTAGACAGTGCTGAGGCACATTTACAGTGGGGGAACAAAAGAAAATAACAGTGTCCAAGATTCATGGCTCCATCTGATAAAAGATGTCCTTGTCTAGGATGTTCATGTCACAATTCATTCCTTAGTCATAATCATGACAGAGAACTCTACTGTGATATATGGTCTGACTGCAGGAGCCAAATATTAAGCTGGTGCCTACTGATGGTCAAGGTTGCCCATGATACCATCTTTCATGCTCCTTCCTTCACCTCCATAACTTACACAAATTTGCCTTATGCTGAGTCAGCCCATCTGCCCCACTAGACCAAGACATGTACATTCCAGCTTGTAGAGCATCCCAAGTCCTGCAACCTGAGTTCTTTGTTAAGTAACAGATGCCACAGATCTATTGAGTGCAATCAAGGACCTTCCGCATGCAACTTCATGACTGTCCATCTTGATCTTCTTCATATAGACCAGTTACTAAGACTTGCTCTATTTCTGAAAGAATGAGTATAATGAAACACTGTGTTCAAGTACCATCAACCAATTAGGTGCTTGTCCTTCAGAGGTGTCTAAATCTAAACAAGATAATGTTTAGGGATGTGAGCCCCAGAAGCTCAGGTGAACACAAGCTCCTTAGAAAACTTCCTCTACTCTATTGAACGTAAGTGATGAGGACTGGGATACCTAGTCCACTTGCCATTCTAATTTATGAGGTGACATACTTTGGGCATGTGGTTTTTCAGGAGTAAGGATGTTCTTGTATTGCATGGTCTATGCTCATAATTAAACTGTTTAATTAAAATTAGCCTTTTATATCAATTGTGGAGCAACTTTGATAGTCTTCTGTTTTAACAAGTACAACCAGCCAATTAGGTGCTTATCCCTCCAAGGTACACATACTGTAAGTGGCTTATTTGAGTGGGAGAGATGGGGATTGTGAAGCCTTCTGGTTGTTTTTGGGCTGTAGCTCCAAGCATTCTTCACAATTGGTGATGTTGACTAGGGCTGCTGGAATCTACAATCCAAAAATATCAGGTAGTTGGTGTTTTTGAGAACCTTGGACAGCTTTAGAAATATAAATTGTTCCAAAGAATCTGGTGCTCAACTGTGACCTTGGACTCAGAATGCTCACAATTTGAAAACGGATCTCACCAGGCCTCTGAGAAATAGTCAGCCAACCCACGTTTCACTGAATAGCAGTAAAGAAGCTGGAAGGAATGGGGTCTCAGCCTTCTGGAGTTCTTCTGGACTCTGGTAGGTTTTTGCCATCATCATCATCATCATCATCATCATCATCATCATCATCATCTCATACCCTTCTTTCCCCATGGCTTGAGGTGGGGTTTATCATAAATTAAAATACAGGTAAAAACACAAAAAAACATTTAAAATATACTAATTTAAAATTCATTGTTAAAAATTGACTGGGTAGGCCTGCCAGAAGAGAGAGGTCTTCAGAATTTTTTAAAATTCAGACAGCATGTTTTGCTATCTAATCTCTTCTGACAGGCCATTCCACATTCTAGAGGTGGCCAATAAAAAAACTCTCTGGATGACTTGCCAGTCTAGTACTGGCTGGTTTAAGTATATGGCCCTCAGAGGACCTGAGTGTATGGGGCAAATTGTACGGGAGGAAGTGATCCTGTAGGACCCAAATCCTGAATCATAATTTCAAGTAAGGTAAGGAAGGGTCCGAATGACACTAGTACTTAGCTGGAAGAGATGGTTGCATTGCTTTTCCCTACAAGCCACTTGGTTCTCATGACTTCTGATGGGAAGGAGGAATTGAGTCCAGCAGGTAAAGCCCCAGGGAACAGAGATCTGCCATTTCTCATCCTCTGTTTGGAAGAGATCAAACAACACCCAGGATCACCTGGTGGCCATGATGGGTGGGAGATTCTGAGAGCTGTTGTCCGGAAAGTCCATGCTGGTTGGAAGATTCTGGGAAGTGTATTGTGAGGTAGTGCTTATAGTCTTGGACTATGACTTGGAAGATCTAGGTTCTCACTTACATTAAGCCATGGAGCTCACTGGGTGACCTTGGGTTAATTTACTCTCTCTTAGCCTAATCTACCTCACAATATTGTTGTGAGGATAAAGTGGGGAAGAGGAAAATTGTGCACGCCACCTTGAGTTCACTGGAGGAGAAGCAGGATATAGGTGTAACCCATAAGTATATAAAAGGCCAAAAGCTGCTTTTCCAAGTTCTGTTTCTTTGCAAAACAATGGTACCAATGATTTCTGTGAAGATGAAGAAGGGTTACGGCTTATCTGTTAGAAGCAGCAGCAGGTGGAGACTGCTGATTGTCTTCCATGTCTCTGTTCTGGGTTTCAGTGTGAAATTTAAAGTAAATATCCAAGGTCCTAGAGAGCAAATTTTTAACCCACAGAATAGGTTCTGCATCCTGGATAGCCTTGGGGTGGGACCCCTCTAGCACCTCAACATTTCCAGTGTGAATACACAAACATGGTTGAAATCTTTCAATTTCAAAGACATTAAAAAGATATTTAAGATAATGCATGGTTTCCATATCAGTGAGACAGTGAATCTTCTCTGGGTTTTAGTCTGAACTTTAAAGGAATTATTCAAAGTTTTAGATGGCTCTTTTAGTCCCCCAAATAGGTTCAGCCCTTGAATAACTGCTTTAAAATTTAGATGGAAATCCATAATGGATTAACCAGCCCAAAGACATGAGAGCCACAAGTCACCACTGAAGGGAATGACAGCCAGCATGGTAGAGTGATTTGAATGTTGGACAAAGACTCCAAGAGAGTAGGATTTGAATCCTTGCCTGGCCATGGAAACTTACTGGGTGATATTGGACAAGTCATACTCTCTCAGCCTCAGAGGAAGGCAATGGCAAGCCCCCTCTGAACAAAACTTGAGAAGAAAACCCCTTGATAAGGTCACCTTAGCATCGCTCTGAGCTGGAAATTACTTGAAGGCACACAGCAACAACAAGCCATCCATGGTAGCAAGTCAAGATGGCCATTCTTCTTTATTGGCCAGGTCTTCTCTATGTCATAGGGCTATGGAACTATCAGCTAAACTCCCTTCTGCTGCTTAGGAATGGGATCATGACATGTGAGGAAGTAACAAGAAAGATATTCACTAGCATCTCTGTTAGAATGGTCCACATATGATTTTTAAAAATCCAGAAGGAAATTTGTGGCCTGTCTTGCACATGTTACTTTTTGGAAGGTCCAATGTGGGCCAACAGCCTTGTACTGGTCCCCTCCCAAAGTGATAAACATAACACTACAATGTGGCCTTCTGGAAATCCAGAGGCAACTGAAATTGAATGGCTCACTCTTCTGTCTGAGAAGACTGTGCAGCCCTGGACTTTCAGGAGTCCTCCATTTGGTCTTACTTACTAGCCATAAGATCTCTGGAATTAGTCAATGTGGAAGACTGGCATCCCAGCCTAAACAAATGAGATGCCAATGATTCCCCATCACTTGATGATTTCTTCTCAAAACCGATTTTTCCATTGGCTGCCACAGAGGGGCAGAAGAAGATGGATGTTTTCCATTACTTGGTGTAATGACTGTGAGGCACAATCGTAAAAACCTTTACAGCCAAAGTTTACGGAAGCCCACAAACGCTGATCAATGGCTGAGTTATGGTTCCAATGCATTGATTAGCTCCAAGGCAGCCCATGGATGCAGATGGTGGTGAGATTGTGTGGGAGGAAAAGGAGTACAAAGAAGAAGGGAGAGATGAGAGGAGGAAATCTGGCATGAATAAGACATTAGAACAATGGGGATGGAAACTGGAGTTTAGGAGCATTGCCAAAGCTCAGCATGGGTATTCAAAAAAAAATTTCTACTGTTCCCGTGAATATTTCTAGCTTCCCTGAAAGTGAGACCACATGTCTGGATTATTCACTGAAAGCAGAGATGTAATTTTAATAAGGATGGCATATTACATTGTGTCTGAGCCTAGGTACACATTCAGAAATCTCATTGGCTTACCTTTCTTTCTTCTACCCCAGAAGCCAATCCCCAAGTGGTGGAATTACATGCTCCAAGGTGGACAAATGAAATCCCACCATTTATCCAAGGTGAACAAATGGTGGGATTGCATGCCAAGGTGAAGAAATAATTGAATCTTAGAGCAAATCAAGCCCGAGCACTCCCTAAAGCCAAAATGACTAAAATGAGACTATCCTACTTTGGATTCATCATGAGACAACATGTCCCATCGGAAAAGACAAGAATGCTTTATACAGTGGAAGACAGTAGAAAAAGAGAAAAACTGTATTAGAGGCAGATTGACTCAATCAAGGAAGCCAATCCCCTGAATTTACAAGACTTCAGGAGGGTTGTAGATGATCAGGGCTTATATAGGTCTCTAACTCACAGAGTCATCATAAGTTGAAACAGATTTTGGTGGCAAATAATAACTGGAACAAAATGTTCTCTGTTGTTAGTATTATCTTGGTTTTATATTCTGCTAACCTTAGTTGTTGTTTTATTGTATTACTGCTGTAATTTATATTTTTAATAGATTTTACACCACCTCGGGAACTCTGGTTAGTGTGTATTTTAAAGGTGAAACAAACTAATGCATCAATAAATGGAAGCCAAATCATATTTTCCCCTCCATTTCTCTTATCCTACATTACTTTCTCCTCAGACCTCCATGGAGGGACCACACATATGGGGTTGAAAGATCCAGCCTATCACTTTTGCCTTGTGTTCTGTGACTGCCAATGCCTCCTGCCAGCTGGGCAGCTGGCCTCTATGATATATCATGGGTACCTGTTCAAATGGGAGCAGAAGTGGCTCTAATAAAGCAGTTTACACAGGCTGCCATTCAGTCAGTGTCTGGCACACATTCCTGGTTCACTGTCGACAAGGGACAGCTTGGAAGCAGCTGGGGCCTTGGAACAGAAAAGGACCCATATCAAAACCTACCTTTGCCAAGCCAAGTCTCTTTTGATCAGGTAGATTCCTTCCATGCACTGCCAATTCATTACTTCAGGTCCAAAATATTTCATTTTATATTGTTGGGTTTTTTTTTTTTCAGACTTCCACTCTACTCTCTCAAACTCCCCTGCTTCATCTAAGTGAGATTATAGTAGTGCTGGAGAGGAATGCAGCAGACATTAGAGGCAGTCTGATTCATGCAACTTCAGAGTTGTAAAGTATCCCATGCATCATCTGCTAGCACATCCTTATGTCCAAATGCAACATTCAAAGCAGTCAACAGAATGGAGCCAAATTGACTCAGCACTTTTGCATGCACATTTTTTTTGTCATGTCAGAGAAAAAAAACAACAACTGTTCAATAATTTGCAGGATGAGCACTCTAAAATCCTTTGCAGGTTTAGTGCTAAGGTTTACCTTGACAGCATTCCCAAATCATGGAAGGTCTTGTGATTGCTGCATGTGTTTGGGAATCTCTATAGACCTTCTTACTGAACAAATGAAGATTTATAGAAGAGTCAAGTATGTAGCAGGGCTTTGGACCACAGGCGTGCATTGATGTCCTTACTGCCACTGTACTTTTAATTCTGACACGTAGCTCTAAAACAAACAACAACAGAAGAGAAAATAGCATAGCAAAATAGACATCACTGAAAAAGTGTATACAATACATCTAAGTCCAAAGTCCACAATGTAATAGTTGGATAGATGAAGAAGGTGTAAAGTCACTTGGCAACAAAATGAAAACAACAACCATCTCAGGGGAGAGTGCTTCACAAGCAAGGTGCCAACACCAAGAAGGTTTTCTCCTGAGTTGTTTCTCACTGGTGGAGACTGTTCTGGATTAGATGGTTCTTGTGGTTTGTTGAAACTCTTAAGATTCTACGAAGTGCGCAAGTGTGAACTACCTTGCTTTGGACACAGTCAACAGTGTATCCAGAACAGCAATACCCACCGATTACTAGTCATGAAAATTGTGCAAGCACTTGCAAATGCTATGGAAATGGTAAAGCAGATTGCTGCAAGGAGAGTTGACTCCCCAGGTCTGTTTCTAGCCTTGATGTGGCAAATTAAAATTAAACTATCTATCTGGGCTTATTAAACACAAGACAGTCCTTTCTATGTCAACAGTCGACTGCTAACATTTGACTACAGTGCTGATGAAGACTCTAAAACCCAACTGTCTGGTGGCAGGGGCCAGGCTCACTCCAGGAGTACCATCAGAAGACCTCTGAAAGATTGTTGCAATCTTGAAGAGTCATCACCTGGACCAAAAAGATGCCTCTTTTCTGAAGAATTTCAGCTTTTAACATTGTCATTTGGTTGACTTTTTTACAGCCTTCAGTGGAAAAGGCTGGAGAACATTCAAGGAGTGCACCCATCAGCACACACAGAGCAACAATATGAACCTGTCACTGAAACAAAACAAGAAGAACAAAAACATTAAAACTGTCCATCTGAAATAGCTGTGATTAACAAAAGCACACCAGGCACATACTGGATTCTTTCCCTTTGAGCCAGGAGAAATGTCCTGAAAAGTATCCAACACATGCTGGGAGAAAGGAAAGGAGGGAAGATGTTCTACTGAATGCACACGTCTCATTAGAAGCAGCAGTTAACTAGAATATTTGGACTGAGAAACAAGGAAGGCTAGAAGAGCCTTGACTGGAATGGAAAACTCCTTGTGATGATGCTTACATCACTACTCAGATACAGATTTGGAAGAAGCACTTCACAAGGGACTGCAGACTGCCTTTGTCACCCTAGGCAATGGCAGTGGTAGTGATTTTAAAAATTTAGCCTTGTTGCACATTCCTTATTCTTTGTCCTGATTAGACATCAGAAATATACAACAGAAGATTAAAGTCAGCAGGTTCATTAAGTGACTCTTGTTGGCTGGCATGCTTCCAGTCCAAATTCAATAGGATGGTAATGGAATTCAAAGACCTAAACGGCTTAGGATCTCAATACTTGGAGGACCACCTGACCCAGCAGCAGCTGCTCCATTGGTGAAAGAGCCAGTGCATGAAACTGCTTAGGTTTTGACCTTCCCTGAGAGTTCAGAAACATGGTGGGCTTGTTCCCCCAGAGGAAGAAGTTGATGGTACACAGTCTTGTTAAGATTTAATCCTGCACTGAAGTTAACATTAACTGTTATACTTTTGAAGTTTGAAGGAGGTCAAGGGGACAGAGACACAACTGTAAGTGGTAAAACATCACCCTTGCAACGCCTCCTGACTCCTCATATGTTGTTGCAAGCCTGGAGTTTAGCGATATTCAGGATGAGGTGGAGGAAACAAGAGGAGGAGGAGAAGCTTTTTTGTTTTATGAATGCAAACTAGCCTGAGTATGTTTCTGTTGTGACATTTCAGCTGGACTCCCCAAGGTCCATTCCTTTCTGCTTCTCTAAGCAAGATTTTTAGGAGATAGCCAGATCCATACTACACTCCTCCCGAGATGTTTGTGGATATGCTCCTTGGCCTAGACAAGCAAGGGTTAGCTGGGAAAGGTCTGTCCTGTTAAATTGGGTAGCCAGCACCTCTGCTGAACTTTATTATCTACCATCATCAAGTTTGTGTAAGCTCCCTCATTTAACAATTATAATAATAAATACCTCCCATACCAGTTCTAGCTTTCCCAGCAAGTGGTCCCGTAATGCAATGGTAGCATATACCTTTATTGCTGTACGCCCAATAAAATTCCCCATTTAGAGGGTTCTGAATGTAGGTTTTTGAATCCACTCTGCCTGGTGCACTATTTGCAAAAGTTTCCTGGTCCCTGATAGGCATGCATATGCAGAAAATGTATAAATTCATCCATATGTTCTGAAGGCATACCTGAGAGCAGGTGATTTATAATGTACTTACTTACTCATTTGTTAATTGAATTTATGTCTTATCTTTCTTCCAATTTCTTCAGGGCATCTCTCCTACTCTCCACTTTCTCTCCACAACAACCATGAGAGGCAGATCAGGTTGACAGAGTATTATTGGCCCAAGATTGCCCAGTGAGTTTCATGGCTCACTAGGATCTAGAATGTGAAAGTCCAATGTTCCAGTCTAGTATTATAACTACAATACCACACAGTCTCTGACAAGCAATGGGGTGAGACACAGGTTCAGATCTCTCTTCTTTGGCACTTCTTTTTCTCATTTTCTCAATTTCTCTTCATTTCTTCCATTATCAACAGGTATTTGGCTATTAAAAGAGGCAATGATAGAACTATCTCTTCTCCCTGTCTGGGCTGGCAGCAAAATATGGAGGCAAAGTGAAGAGGGGGGAAAAAAAAACTCTTGCCAGGACATTGAGAATCAGAACCAGAATTCTGCTCAAGAATGGAAGGAGTGAGAGATAGAGAGGACAAAAAGTCATCAGCCCACAAGCAAGTACCATTTTCAGACCTTGTCGGGAGGTACTTATTTCCATTAGGCCTGCTGGCCCACAATAACAAACTTCATCATTTGTTAGGCAATGACATTGACAGCTGAAGCAACGCACACACATACACACCTGCCTTTATTTTCATGGTGCATCACATTACCCTTCCAAGCAGCACTGTGGCATTTTGTGCAACGCCTGACTCCTCACAGAAAGAGGCCAAACTGATTAGTAGGAGAAAAGATACTAAGCTTCCTGGATATAGTGAGTCTGTCTTTGAAAGACATGCCTGCTCTCAGGGGATACAATGGAGATGGTTTTATGAATGGTTTTATGAATATTTATGATTGGTTTTATGAATATTTATGGGTGTAATGGTTTTAATGGTTTTATGAATATTTATGTCCGAAATAATAGCAAAGGGTCTAGTGACACCTTGAAGGCTAACGTGTTTGATTTGGCACAAATGTTCATGGACTCTAGTCTGTTTCATCCAAGGCAGGCATACACGTTAAGAGGAAAACAGAGCTGCTGAAATCAATACCATGGGTTTTTTTAAATAAAATTTCTATTGATTGATTTGATTTCTACCCTGCCTTGTCTCAGGAGGCATTTTTAAAGTTCTGCAATTTTTTCCCCCAAAAATGGGAGGAACTGATGTGGAGAAGATTCAAGAGTGATGGTCATATCCCAAAAGATTATGAAGATACTCAGTTTGAGCCCTAGAAATGGTCAGGTTAAAGAGCTAAAATGGAGCTGTCCAAGGTGCTAAGATTCTGGTTTGACTGACATCTTGTGGTGCCACTTCTGGTGCCCTCTCATGTACATGGTCTTCTACTCAATGGAGGGACATGCTATTTTGAATAATGATAATAAAGGAAAGGGAAAGAGATATTCCGATATCCTTTTCTAAGCACAGACGGATCAATGAAAGCCTAAACCAGGCCAGAGAGAAAATGAGACACCTTTATTATTCCTTTTTGTTTTGTTTTGTTTCCTTTCCTAACCAGATTGATTTTAACAATTCACATTTTTGTTAAACAAATAAGTCACTTAATTAGTGCACTCTCCAGTCTGAACACCTGAGATTCCAAATCCCAGAAGAGACTTTGATTTTTTTTAATTAAATAAACAATATTTATTATTGTGGGTGTTACAACGTTAGATGAAATCAGGAAAAGACAAGATAATTAATTGACAACGTCAAGATGTGTAGCTAGAGTCTGCATCTTTCTCAAAAATGCTCATTTCCCCCCTTTTCTTCTCTGTTGCTCAGCTGTGAGGATCAAGTCGGTACCCTGAAAGGCAGACAAATGCTAATGAATTATTAACAAGTGTCATTCATATCCCAAAATGTCTACCTTCCATCCTTGAAACACCACCTGCACAGAGAACCCCAAAACACTCAGGCCTCAGTCTATTCTGTGTCCTACCTTGTGCAGACTCATTGAGCCAGTTCTTGAATGGTGAGTCAACACATAAATAAATCCCATTGCTTCAGTAGATCTACTCTAATTGGGAGTAAAAATAGCATTCAGGCCTCAGTAGGGATGGGCAAGCATTTAATTTTATTTTGGTTCTCCTTACAAACTCTCTAAGACTCAGTGTGGTATAGTGATTTGAGTGTTGGACCAGGACACTGGAAGACCAGGGTTTCAATCATCACTCAGCTATGGAAACCTATTGCCTTCCCATGGAATGGTCATGTTTTCTCAGTCTCAGAGAAAGGCAAAGGCAAACTCTCCTCTGAACAAATTCTGCCAATAAAAACCCATGATAGATTTGCCTGTAAGTCAGAAATAACTTGAAGGTACAGAAAAACAGCAAATGGACTCTGCATATTTAACAAATGTCTTCCAATTTGAGATGAAACAATGTTATTGATGGGAAGAGTGATTTGCCCGTTCATGGTCTTGAATTCCTGTGGATTCAACCATGAGCCTTGAATGAGGACTGCCACCTTTTCTTTTTCTTTTCTTTTTCTTTCTGAGAAGTTTCTCCCTTTAGTGACTTCAATCAGAATCTTGATGGTCCAGTGTGCCTTTGTAACTTTGTCAGCACAGGGAGCGGAATCACAAGAGAAAAGTTTTACCTGCCTTTCTTCACCACATCACTGGGACCTTGTGAAAAAGTAATTGCTACCATACTGCACCAACATGGTTCTAGGCTCATATGACAGGCAGGCCCACCATGGTTCTTCCCATGTGGAAAAGAGATGTCCCAGTTGGTACAAAGGCAGAAGAATTTCATTTCCATTTTGGAGGAATGTGCATACCTTTGTAAATATCTTCATAGTCACAACAAAAAGGTGTAGAAAAGCTAAATGTGTAAAAAAAGCGAATCTGATATTTCCACCTATAATGCCTGGAGAGAGCCAGTGAGATGGAATGGCTTCAATGCTAGACTAGGACTCTGGGATAATAGGGTTCAAGTCCCTATTCAGCCATGGAAACCCCCTGGGTGACCTTGGGCAAATTTTACTGTCTCGTCCTTAGAGCAAACCTTCTCTGAATAAATCTTACCAGTGAGAACCTTATGAAACAGTCTACATCAGTCAGAGACATAACAACAACAAGCAACAGAAATCCACTTAGCAGTGGGATGGACAAATATCCAGACTTGGGGGCTGCAATGCCCCCAAGAACACCATGGAAGGTTGCATCCTAGCTGTACTTCACAACCTCCTTTTTTAAAAATGTTCTCCCCCAAATAAAATAAAATAAAAAGTCCTCCCACACCTTTACAGTGCTATTATTCCACTTTCAACTTCCTATGGACTCCGGGGTTTTGCAACTTCCTATGGACTCCGGGGCATTCAGAATTCTCATCCATAGAGTTCTTGGACCTCTGTAAACTACAAACCTCAGAATTCCACAGTATGTTGTTGAATGTGGAATAATAGCATATAATGGTGCAGTGTTGAAATGCCCTAAGTTTACTTTGGGGAAGGGAATAGAGCAAGGCTGGTTGACTGGAAGGATGGAGGGATGGTTTAATGGTTGCATAAGATGAGAAGGCTATAGATTTTCCTATCCCTGCTCAAAGGTGTTGGATTAAATAAAGAAAAGCATCTCTTTCCCTCTCTCCAGGAAGCCCAAGTGTGGATTCCTGCCAGAGGGTGGATCTCACTGCCCTCAGATGGCAAAGACTGCAGGCTGAGACAATGTGCTTTCTCTACATGATAGGTAAAGCAAGGAGGTGATTATCTCAGTTTTCATTGCTCCTTATGCCCTTCCATTCTTTGCAGAACAGACAGCCCAGCTTTTCTGCATTTATGTGCCTCACCCTCTCAGTGTTTAAATAGCATTTTGGAACACACCTTTCACTGAGAATAACTTGTCATAGAGGGCTCTTTTATTTTACTTTTTTAAAAGGAGGGGGAAACCAAATCTTGTTTTATATTTGCTTCCCTATGTATAAATCGCAGATGGGTCTGAATTATTTTTGTGGCACTGCACTGTTAATACTTCCCTACCAATCTGGGAAATATATTTGTGAAATAGAGATGAGCTGAATAGTGGTAAATTAGGTTTCAAGGGGAAATTAAAAACACTATCAAGGAGCAGAAATGCTCATGGCCGTGCTTGCATGAATAATAGTGGTATCTTTTCCATTGCTGGGCTCTGGAGTTTGTCGTCAGTCAAATCTTTCCAGCACTTGCCTGAGAATGCTGTTTATTCCATAGGATAATGGAATTAAGATGAAGAATGCAA
Organism: Ctenosaura bakeri; assembly: GCA_948474755.1. NCBI lineage: Eukaryota > Metazoa > Chordata > Lepidosauria > Squamata > Iguanidae > Ctenosaura > Ctenosaura bakeri. Next base: position 64,295 of record CAOLHI010002253.1, read on the forward strand.
CTCTAGGTCATGTAATCCAAGTCCTGAATTAATTTGTCATTTTCCATATTCATATTTGCTTAAGGTATCCACCAATGGCCAGGATTCTCATCGGCAGCCATAGGGCATAAAGATCCCTGGTGTGCTTCCTTTGAGTTTTCTGTAAAATATATGTGTGGAACCTTATTTGAGGAAGCAGGCTGCAAATCACAAGCACCATTTGGCTACTCACTTGCAGCTGGAACAAAGGATGAGCTATTACCTTCCCAGTCCTTTGGAAAGTCTGCTGGAAGTCAAGCAGGTTGACAGCTTTTCTTGACCACAAATACTGCATCTGGATGATACTTAAGAACCCCTTCCTCTGGGAAGTTCACCCTGGTCCCTCAAATGGAGCTGGTGTCATTGAACAATCAGGTATATGATACCTTCTTCTGCAATGGCTGGGAAGTTACAGGCACTATTGCTATGGAAGTTTGTGCCCAGTACAACAAAATTCTAGCCTGTGTTACCTGTGATGTGCTCATTTGCACATGCATACAGATTGTCTCATTTCCCAATGCTTACTATGATGTGCATGCCACCTGTCAATGGGATGTGGACCACTTCCCCTGGTGATCATTGTATTTGTTCTTATGCCCATGGGATACACTATTAAATGATACGGTACAGAAAAAAAGATCTGTCATTCAAAATTCCAACCAATAAATTCCATTCCTTTTTCCTGTACTGCTTTTATTTTTTTTGGTTTGGGTCCCCTAGCATTTTTCTTATTACAGGATTTAGGTGGTGGTGGGGGTGTAATTCTGAGATTTTATGATTTCTCTGAGCTTGTTGATACCCACTTCTTGGGCATGAGTGACAAACTTTTTACTACATAAGTCACAGATAGATGTGGCTTGCTTATTTTCAGCCAGAGTGGTAGAGGCTGGAGGTTCTGTACCAGCCAAGTGTTAAATCCACTCTGGGTTTAGTCTGAACTTCAAAGGAATCCTGTAAGGAGAAGAGGGGCAGAATCTTGCCTGTTCCTGTAAAGTTGGGCAAGCCTCAGCAAGCTTGTCTGTTCTTCCTCATTAATGATGCTAGCTGTCTTGAACATATTCTGATGATGTTTGGCCAGATGTAACCCAGCTTCCATCTGTGAAATGTTCCTAGGGACCTCTAGCCTACCTACCCCCTCAAATATTTTAGGACCAGAAATATCTACGACACTTCTTATTTAACTAGGAAGTAAACTGGAAGTAAATCACATCCCTAAAATGTTTGTATGTGGGATGCTTAGTTTCAAATGATGGAGGGTATTACTTGAGGGAAGCAAGCCCTTTCGGGGAAGAACAGCTTTAACCTCACTAAATCCAAGGTATTGTTTTAAACTGCTTGAAGATGGGTAACCCAAAATCACTGGGCATAAGCCCACTGAAAACATTGTTCCTTCCCTCCAAGTGAAGAGTCAAAGGTCAGGATCCTGTTGGTGACTTATGCTGACATTTGCCAGAGTACGATTGCATGCTGGATATGAAAAATTAACCTTACACTGGAGGGTGGTGGCAGCAGAAGGGCACCTGGATTGTGCCTGGCACACTGTCATGCCCAGTCAGTGGCTGAGGGGTCAGGATGTGACTAAAAGCCATTGGAAAGGAAGGGCTGCTTTTACTTCCCAGACTAGTAGCAAAGATACACCGGCAGAAATGCATAGTCTGTCAGCACTCAAAGAGGATCTTGCACAGCTGTGGCTTCAAATTGGGATTTCATTGTCCCTGGAGCTGATGTGCATTGGAAATCTCCAGGCTGCAAGAGTTTATTCATCCACACATCACCGTTAACCCCTCTGGACAGGGCATTAATCTCCAGTGGTCTGAATCTGACACCTTTCACTGGCACAAACTCACCAGCACTGACTTCATTTGGAACGTGTAATTAAAACAGCAGCAGGAAAGTCAATAAACTGTCATATCTCTCTGTTCAGCAAAAGACTTTTTCTTTCATCAAATTCTGGGTCAGTTTAGCCAGATTTCTAGGCAGATCGATTCTTCCGTCTAGGTTGTCAGAGTAACCCTTTCTCTTTAAGGTTCAAAGAGACAAAGGAAAGTGTGCTGTCTCACACAACAATGAGTATTCCCCCACACACACACCCCATTCTCCATGGCTTTTGTAATAGCTTCATCCAAATGCCCATCATTATAATGGGGAACTTGTAGATGTTCCACTACACTGCAGAAACTATGTATGTATGTAATGTATTGAGATCGGAGATGTACAATGTGTGGCTCACAGGCTGCATGAGGCTCCTGGACCCCACTTGTGCAGCCCAGGAGCCTCTACGCATTTCCCCAAGCCCCACTTCTCCCCAAAATAAAAATTCAGCATAATTTTTGGAGGGATATTTCATCCTGAAATCATAGGAAAAGCCCCCACAATATTCAAAAACATGCCCATTCCCATGTAAAAAGCCAGCCGGAATGCCTAGAATTCCCTGGATTTAAGCACAAGATAAATAAGCTGCAGGTTAGTGCTTCAGATAATGAAGTGCTTTTAAATACAAAATGAAATAGACTTTACTGAGAACTAAATTTCAAGTTTTATGTAATACGCGTTTTAAAAAATAATTGCATCCCCTCAACATAAAATAATGTAAGCCTCAGGATATCTTGACTGGGCCTTATACTTAAGGATTTCATGCAGTCTGCATTTTGAAGCAAGCTGACCTAGTTTGCACCTTTCAGACTGTGCAAATTGGAATGCAGTTATGCTCTGGACTTTGCACTTCTCTGAATTTTGCAGTGCAAAATGCATGTAAGATGCATAATTTACACTGTCTGATTTTCTTTGAAAGAAGATGCATTTAGAAATGGTCATTTTGTGATTTTTTTTTAAAAAAACTGCATTTTTAAAAATTTAAATATGAATTTTACAAAAAAAGTCATGGATCCATGATGAAAGACCCATGATGAAATGGGACAGGAAAACTGGATGCAAAAGATGAGCAGATGAACATGTTAGAAACTGTTCCATTCATCCCTAATTCACCAAACAATTCATAAAATCAGAACAAACATTCTATGAATGGATTCAGTCACATACTCTTGACGGTTGCCTGTCTCACAATTGTCAGAGATCAATACTGGATGTGTCTATTCCCATTATAGACAAGGAAACCAAATGGTGGCTAAAGTCCAAAATATACATCCAAGAGAGAGCACAAAATGTGTACAAGAACACCTATATTCCCCATTCAGTTCAAGGCCTTTTCAATATTACCATAAATGTATGGAGGAGATGAGTTAGTTCACTTTGACTATGCCTGTCTGCCTCTCAGCTCCGTGTATTGTTCAGCATTATTCCACATAGATCCTATACATGCTTGCATGGCTCTCTCCATGCAATAAGCTAGAGCATGAAGAATGAACCCCATGTGAATAAACTCTGTGTGAAGAATCAGCTGCATGTGGAGAGATCGGGACTGGGCACAGTATTCAAGGCCATGCATTCACTGTGGCAGGAGCAAAGCTTGGAAATTAACATATTAAAAGAATGTTATTCACATTTTTCCTTATGATGCTTTAAAGGACAGATGTGTTGTTGTTAATCCTGTTAGTCAAGATCCCACATATGCACATAGCCCTGCTCATGCAGTTCTATGTCTTTCCACCTCTCAGCAGGCATCTAGCCCTGGGTGGGCCTCTTGCTGCTGTCATCTGCAGCTGCTTTCAGATCAGGTAGAGGTGAAGAAATGAGGGTATACTCTCAAATGGAGTGGGCCCACTTTTTCCTTCCCCAGGAGCTCAGAGGAGCTAGAATTTCATGATTTGAATTATCTCCCCAATCCTTCTCTTTTATTCAAGCAAGAAGGGGTAGAAGCAACCCTTCTGAGCCTTGCTTGACAGCTATTGAGCAGTGGGAGATTTTTGGATGGAGTTCAAGGAAAAGAGAATAGACTTAAGCGCATGGAAGTTGCATATAGAAGCGACTAAATCACAAACAGGATGCCAGCTTGTGTGTTTTAAAAAGTAAGTGGAAAGCAGAGTCGTGTGGTCTTCATTCCAGTGAGGTAATGAATCTTTTTTGGGTTTTTTGCAGTGTTTAAATGGAGCTATCCAAGGTGCTGTTTCTCATCCTCAAAATATGTTCAGCACCCTGGACAGCTTTCTTTTCAAGTTTAAACACAATCCAAAGTGGATTCACCTCCCTGCTGACATGGAAGCCACCAATTGCCACTTATTATACCAACAGAGTGCTCTTGCTCTCTTCTATTATGTTGCTTTTGTACTAAAATTTCATTGTGTCCTCATTACAAAAAGAATGAGAGACAGAGAGAGAGAGAGAAAGTAACTCATTGGAGGTAACTACTTCGTTTGTATTGTGCTACATCCTAACATTGTCCCCTCCCACAAAAATGCTAGTGAAATGCAGGTTTGTCAATTTCATATGCATTTTTAAAAATCTCCTAGACCATTGCAACTGGCTTTTGGGATACTGATTAATAATCCTATTTCACATTACTCTACTTGTGAGTATCCAGGAAGTATCCAGAAATCAATGCAATATGAACAAGCCATTTTCATGAAGTGTCATAGTCACCTTTAATAATTCAATCACTTCCTTACATGTCAGATCACTATATTGAAACTATAAGGAATTCAATCATGAGAAGGTAAAGCTTCACATGCTAAGAGATTTTTTTTCTTAGATCAACAACCCTCCAACCACGCACTGATGGCAATTACAAATGAGAGAGAGAAATTGTAGCTGCTGCATTCCCATTTCTTCATTTCAGAGGCCAAAGCGATTGCTCACTCTGAAGTAGCTACTGTAAAATTGTGATATTTGACAGAGAAATTAACACCTATATGGAGTATATGGTGCAATCAACTTACACCCTATTAACTGTGGTTACAACTTCAGCCATAGTGAAGTGCTGAATCTTAAATCCATGGAAAGCTCTCTCTCTCTCTCTTTCTCTCTCTCTCTCTTTCTCTCTCTCTCACACACACAAACTTCAGGTTATAATATTGCAAATACAGTTGTGCTAGGATTAGCATTCCTTTTCATACATCTCACAAGCCTCAACTGAACTCCAAGTTATTGTTAGATGCTGGGGAAAAGCCAGCTGTAGACCATGTATCTAAAAGATATCCCACTGGAATAACACTGTTTGAATGCTATTGCATCCAGACCAGTCCAATTATATCTATTGCATGCTACTTCTGCTGCAGCAAAAGAATAAAACAAGCAGAAACATCCTCTCTCTCCAAAACTTATATTATCATAACAATGCAGTTTCAACAAATGTTCCATTGAAGGAATATGTCGCTTCATATTCCCAATGTAACTATTCTTCTTCTCTGGAATTCAGGTGTGTAATGCTTTCATATGCCCTATTTAGGTATTTGTTCAAATAGGGGAGGGCTTAAACTGGAAATGGACAACTTAAGTGGATCTGCCACTGAGATCCACCAAAGGCATCATAGTCATTCAAAAACAAAAAAAATAGAAGTACTGACCGCAATCCCTCAAGCAGAGTGATCAAATTGTTAAAGAAGAAGCTGAACAACAACCAGTTCCACCCCCCCCAACACACACACACACCCAACAGGGGCTAAGAGAAAAAAGAAATAAGCTTTGTATTCTTTGTAAAACATGATGTAATGAAAGGGAGATTAAAAGGAAAAGGGCTGTAGGTTCTACTCATGTAGGAAGAGAGTGGGAGTTGTACCACAAGCAAACAGAAAGTCACCATAATGCAAACTAGTGATTCATGAATATAGGCATGTGAAGTTTGCTAACTTTCACAAGAAGTGAGAGAAAGTCCACTTCCAACTTTGAAATGTGGGTAATTTTTTAAGATTATTTACTGACTGGTTTAAAACAAATGGTCAAATTGACAGTTTGAATCACAATCACAATCCAAGAAATAGATGTTTAAAAAAACCCTAAGCTAAAACACAAACTAAGCACAATCCCCACACACTAAATTAATACACTCAACACTTGACTAAAGCATTAAACACTAACTTAAAAACCATGAAATAATACTGACCCTCCAAGCCAAACTTTAATAAAAAAAAGTTAAAGAATGTGTTATTCTATCATTACAGATCCAAGTAATCCTGCTAGAATTATTAGAGACCATAGCCACAAATTATTGCATCATTAGATTTCTTATTGCTCAAAAAGTTCATAAATAATTTCCAACCTTTCAAAAAAATCCTCAATTAACTTATCCCTTAAACCCTGTATTAGTTTGACAATTTGGGCTAAGTCAAAAGCTTTAACAATCCATTCTTCTGTCATCGGTGCTTCAATCCATTTCCAGGTTTGAGTGAACAATATTCTTGTTGCTGTTGTCATATAATGAAGAAGTAATATGCATTTACTATCCAATTCTTTATCCATAATGCACAACAAAAAAATTTCTGGTGACATTATAAAAACCACTTTTAATTTTTTTAATTAACATCTAAATTGTAGACCAACACCTTTTTGCCTTCTTGCAAGTTCACCACATATGAAAAAAAATAAGCCCTCCTTATCTTGACATTCCCAACCTTGATTTGAAACATTCTTAGAAATATGGGTACTTTTTTTTTTATGTTTAACAGCACAACTGGCCCTGTGGTCTATTTGAAAGGTGAAATGCCATTTAGGAGGCTTCAAGGAAGGCAGTAAACTCAATTTTTTGGACCAAACATGCGTGGCTAGAATATGGGACAGACAAACAGCCTTGGGGTTGTTCAGAGTTGCACTTTATAGAATCACAGAATCATAGAATCATGGAGTTGGAGGAGACCACAAGGGCCACTGAATCTAACATTCTAACATACAGGAATATACCAACAAAGCATTCCCAACATATGGCCATCTAGCCTTTGTTTAAAAACTTGCAAAGAAACAGACTCTACCACATTCTGAGACAGTGTATCCCACTATTGAACTCCTCTTACCATCAAGAAGTTCTTTCTAATGTTTAGAAGGAATCTCTTCCTGAAGTTTGAAGCCATTGCTCTATCTCCTAGTCTCTGTAGCAGCAGAAAACAAGCTTGCTCCGTCTACCATATGACACTCCATCTTCCCTATGACTATGTCCACCCAGCCTTAAACAGTGTATTATGATGGGGCTTCATATGCTTCCCCTATCACCTACCTCTCCATGCATACCAGAATTCATTAACTAAATTGTTTTTGTTTATATGTTAACAGTTATATACACTCTAGGCATTCAGGTTTCTTTTGTGCAGATTTGATTTCTCTAAAACATGCTGATGAGACTGTCCATGGAGGTGCACATTATCTGTTAACAAGTCCCAGGATGAATGAAATACATAATTTCAATGTTAGTCTTCAATAAAATAGTTTTCTATTCATACAGATCCTCTGGCTGAAGAAATTAGCCATTGTGCCTTCAAAGAGGGGTACTGCTTGGGTTTTGATTAGAAACAAGAGATAAGGAGTAGTGTCCAATTTTATGATACCAAAACCCATGGGAGGGACCAAACCCCCAAGCTGGCAAAATACAAGTTTGCTCATTTCATGCGTATCTTTAAAAATCTCCCAGACCGTTGCAACTGGCTTTTGGGATACTGATTAGTAAACCTACTTCACAGAACTCTACTTGTGAGTATCCAGGAAGCACCCAGAAATCAATGCAATATAAACAAGCCATTTTCATGAAGTGTCATAGTCACTGTTAATAATTCAACGACTTCCTTACATGCCAGATCACTATACTGAACCTATAAGGAACTCAGTCATGAGAAGGTAAACCTTCTTGTGCTAAGAGATTTTTTCCCTTTAAATCAACACCCTTCCAACCATGCAAAGATGGCAATTACAAACGAGAGAGAGAAATTGTACCTGCTGCAATCATGTTTCGTCACTTCAGAAGCCAAAACGATCTCTCATCCTGAAGTAGCTACTGTAAAATTGTGGAATTTGACAGAGAAATTAACACCTATACGAAGTATATGGTGCAATCTACTTATGCCCTATTAAGTGTGGTTATGTATCAAGCCATAGTGAAGTACTAAATCTTAATAGATGAGAGCTAAGGAATAATGTCCAGTCTTCATGAAGGCAAACCTATGGGAAGGGCTAAACCTAACTGCTATGGGTCCAGGAGAGAGGACAGACAGTTTCAGTCCCAGATCAGAAGTTCAGCAAGCAGGCTATCTGGAGGCATATACTTCAAGATCTCCACCAAAAACCAGGAAACAGAGAATGTGATCCAAGAGGAGACCATTGCCTTAGCTCAGTTCTCTTGCATTTCCTATCCCTGATTGTCCTTGTGAAGGCTGCCTCGTGCTGAGGAGGTCAAGGATTTCAAGACATAATGCTGGACCCCCCATTCCATTGTACCACCATGATTTCTCAATGGACATTTTCCTTGCATTACAAAGTGACTATGATGTGGCATGAGGTGATGAGGATGTTGATTTCCTAAAGGAATCAGATTCAAGCAGTACAATGTCTGTGAATCCACGCCTGGAATTTTGGGAGATCCTCTATCGTTTGATTTTGAAAACAATATCATGGACTGGACCCAATCAGTACTGTTAGCGCCTTGACTTCTATGTCTGTATCTAAGTGCTGTGGGGTAGGAATGGATCCAATTCCATTTCAGACCTTCAATCTGTGCTCAGTTTCTGGGCTGTCTGTAAAGCAGAGGGTATTCACACTCTGGAATCCTCACAAGGACAAATGGCTGTAGATGAGTTAAAAATGCACACAGTTATCAAACACATGCAAACAATACTTAAGTCACAGAGGGGAATGGGTTTAAGTACCGAATGTAAGTTAAAACATGTTCAAATGAACAAAAAAAAAAAAGGGGGACAGACCTCATCCTGAGAAAACAACAGGAACCTGACAGAACTGGGCATGGATGGAATGCAAGGCTGTAATGAGAGGATAACTATGGCCAGCCTTTTTAAAAGTGTACATCCCTTCTGCTAAGTCATGACAGGGTAGGAAAGGTCTATGGCCACATACCCTCCAACCTTTCATGGATGAAAACCAAGACATATGAAGCCAAGCAACAACAGAGTGTGGTCAGTTGGAAAAGGAGAAGAACAGGAGAGGTTGCAGCGGTTTGCTTTTGCCTGAACCTAAAGGGTACAGTAAGATTCCACCCCTTCCCATCCTCTCCTTCCTGCTGAGTTAACCAAGTTCAAACTACTTTTGCACTTTGAACTCACTTTGCAGGAATTGAAGGAAGGAGAAGATGAAAGGGGAAAGTTAGGGAGAGGAGGAAAGAGCAACTGTGGCATTTTAAAAACAGCTGAAAAAGTGGGACAACAGAGGATTTATTAGGACAATCCCTGCCAGATTGGGACAGTTGGAGGATATGGCAGTGATTTCTGTTCATGTGGAATCCCAGCTCTGTCAATTCAAAGGTATACTCAACAGGCACACTGAGTGAGTTGTTTTCCATACCCAGCAAGTAGTCTGGCTGAGATTAATTAGAATTGTGCCTCTCAACAGTTGCAAGGTATGCAACCATAAGAAAAACCCTACTAGATAAGATCAAAGCCCTCCTCCATTCCAAATTCCATTGGAGTGTGTGGAAGAGGGGTGGGGGCACGGCCACAGTGTGTGTGGGTGGGTGGCCACAGTGTGTGGGGTGGGGCTACGGTGTGAGGGGGCAGGACTACAGCATGCAGGGGTGGGGTTATGAGCTGGGACACCCCCCAAAAAATTGCCGCCTGGGGCGGATGTCCTCCATCACCTCCTGTCCCTATGCGACTGCATGCTCATGTGCATTTTTCAAAGATACACCTCCTGCTTCATGTATATTTCTTTGCATATAATTCAGAAAAAAAAACTTTTTAAAAAAATCATGAAAAACTGACATCGACAGTTTTTCCCCTGTGACAGGAAGCCAAAGGAGAGGCACATACTTTTGCTAATGGTGCTGCAGAGCACAATATATGATTCCACCAATGCAAATTTCTTTTCCATGTCTTACATCTAGTTCAACAACCTGTTTCTTACAAGAAATTGAGAGGCCTTTCAGATTCCTATGATCAGTGAGAAAACTCTCAATGCATAATAAACAAAACTAAGTAGAAGAAACGGGTGAAATGTTATTATTTATTTAGCAGAAGTTTTACACACACACACAGCACCCTTCATCCTTTTTGGAGTTTCAGCTCACTGCACAACAAATCATCAAACAAGAATACAAGAATTAAACAATAACCATAATCCATAAAATCAGCTTATAAGAAATTTAAAATGCCTGAATAAACAAACAAACAAAACATAACATTTCTGTCTTATGATGGAAGTTGGTTTTGGGTAGTTTTAAATAAAAAAAGCAGAAAGAGAAAGGAAATATTAGACCTGGATAAGAATCAGCCAACCCTCTTTTGAAGCCTGGAGTCTAATCATGACCCAGTATGTTTGTTGCTAATGAAATGTGGAAATAGGCAAACTGTGGAAATAATAAGCCAAAGCAGCTTAAAGAGGTGATCTCAGAGTTTCATTTTCTGGCATGATCTGATTGTGATTGCTAATTATTCCAGAGTGTGCTACATGCTCCCACCGTGTAATTGTTTGGAAATGTCTTTGCACATTTCCGTCGTTAACTTTGAAAAGACTTTTCCATCCTACCAAATAGTTAAGAGGAAACGGTTTTCTATCTTCGCCTTCTCCCACCAGCCTCCTCCTTATTTTCTTTCTACCTCAATTTGCTACTGATCCAGCTGCAAGGAGAGAAGAAATGATGCTGCCTCTCGTTTAAATGTAAACAACATCCAACCAGAACCAGGAGAGAAAAACTACTTCTGCGTAAGTGCTGTGATCTTGACAAAAGCTGCTTTCTCTCCTTTTCTCCCTCCACTGACACCACTGCATCCCTTGTGCATCATTCAATTTTCTCTTGCCTTCAGTGGGTAGATTACCAAACCAATCTCTACACTGCCATGCTTTGAGTGCATATATATGTATATATGTTCAGCAACGTCCTGGAGACAGAAGGATGAGGAAAGAAACTCAAACAGGGATGAATGGGCTCATACAAGGAATACAATTAGTTGGTGACAATGAGACAACGGAAAAAGAAAATCTTGCATAAATCTGTTGAAAAGCACTGGATTATTTTTCTTTTGCCACCAAGGGTCATAGGTTCTTTCTCATGATTCCTTCTCAGCTGCTAAAGTCAGAGGGATGTGTTAAAACCAAGAAAAAAAAGGTGGAGCGGGGAACCCTCAGGAAAAAAAAATTTATTCAAACCACCTCAAGGTCACAAATTGCTTCTTCAGCACAGAAAGTGCTTTGTAAGATAGTACACCTGGCTTCTTGCAAAGTGCTAGGAATCCTCTGGAATTCATTATAGATTCGCTGATCATCAGATGTCAGGCTGGGCTCAAGAACTGGTGCAGCGCGGCTCCAAGAATGGTAGTTGAGGAGTCGTCGGTTCAAGTCTCACTGCAGCCTTAAACTCACTTGCTAGATTAGACACTATATCACAGTCTCAGGTTACCTATTATCCATAGGGAATTAATAATTAGAGTGGAACTGACACAGAACATTTGTTAGTTTCTTTGTATTTATTAAAATAGTCCATTCACCCTACATCAAAGGTTCCTGGGGCAGCATTTGAGTAAAAGAATTTTAAACATATTAAAACAATGGCAAACATAACTAGTCTAGCAAGAAGGATTGCAACTGTGCAATTGCAGAAAGAAAAATAAACAGCACACGTACACTACTGAGGGTAGACATGGGTAGGAAGGGCATCAAGGCAGTGTGGAAGACTGACTGCAGGAATGTGCATCACCAAAGCAGCACCATAGCAGTATTGCTGAGAAGGAGTGAAAGTGACTGTTTCAGTATTGGCACACTTTCATTTGCTTAAACAATGCAACTGCTGCAAGACAACATTCTGGTGGGATATAGCCCTAAGAAACAGAGGTGAGGATGAGTCTACAGGGATAATGGCTAGCTTGGTATCTGAGGTCCTCAGTAACTTGGAAGACCATTAGCTTACACAGCACTTGGAACTGGGTATTCTGGGAGCTGTAGTCCAAAAATGTAATTTTTGAAAGCTCTGCTCTTCCATTGGTGGTGCCCTTAAGTGTTTCCCTTTTGTTTTCCTTCATATCCTATAGTCCTGACAAGGGAACCATGTGGCCCTCCAGTTGTTGTTGTTAAACTACAGGACCCAGCATTCTTCACCACTGGCTAAAACTGCTGGGAATTGGAATCTAACAGCATTTGGAGAACTGCTCAAAGAGGAAAGTATTACCAGGCTAGGGGAAAGGCCAAGGTTTGCCAAAGTACCAAAAATACTGTTGAGGGTGAGGGCAGGTACTACTAAGTACCTCTAAATGCCAATTTTGGCAGATTTGGGTATTTTTTTCACCTGAGAGGGTTGAGGAACCTGGGGCTGGAAGAGCTAAACTGCCACATTTGAAGCTATTTTGGGTTGTTTGGGGCCAGTTTTTTTTTTCTGAAGGTGGAGGGGATCATCTCCAAAACCAGCACAATAAAGAATGAGTTTGAGGCTTTGAGAGGCTCCTGAGGAGCTCCAGGAAACACAGTTTGGGGTCCCAAGAGCCATACTTTGCCCACCCCTGAAATAGAGGAGCAAAAAATTCAGAACAATTTGGTGAGGACTGAATTTGTTCAGTCATCTATTTGGTTGGTAAAAGAAAAACAGAGGAGGGAGATGGAATGGAGAATCCTCATAAAGGTCGTGACTGGCCATAATTCTGAAGGGAAGCAACATTTTGTTTCAGGCCTCTGTAGTAAATGAATGACTCTTTTTTGTTTCTCATAGATAAAAAACAAAATGCCATACTAACAGATCATATTAAAAGGCATCCCTTTACAAGGACCCCAGCTGTCAGAAATGACCAGCATGTTGCATGTTCCTATTTTACTTCTTCACATGCGGTATACACACAGAATCTAAATCCCCAAGAAAATTCTCAAGCTGTTTTTTAATACTCTGAGTCAGGAGGTTTGTTCTCCAAGTGCTACAAACGGTCCTGTTCCCAGAGGCAGACAATGCATTTTCAAATTCCACTGGGCAGCTTTTTATGTCCCAGCAACAAGCAAGTTCCTAACAAAAAAGCTGCCAGCTTCACACACTTTCTTTTCTCCAAAAAGGAAAAAAAAGAAAGAAATACCCTTCTCTTTAGGAAAGTTCAGTAGCCACTACACTGGTCAAATGGTGAACAAATGAAATATGTATGGGAAGTGTATTGAAAATAAACTAAAAATCCAAAAAGGCTTCACAATTTCCCCCTTGCTTTATTTTTTTACTTTATCTATACCCTCCAAAGATCTGGAAAAAGAAATAATACTGCAATATTTGCCAATTATCCTGCTAGCTAATAATAGATATAATCATATAGGACAAGTTGAGCAGCTATGGCTATCCCTTGTGTTCTGGGCATGAAGGTGTGGTCTGGGACACCTTGGTTCACATCCCTTCATTTTTTGAGTGCTTACATTAACTTCCCTTTGTTGTCCTTATTATATGTTGATTGATTTGGCATGAACTGAAGATGAGATTTTCAGTCTGAGACATTGACTGAGATGATAGATCAGCTACTTAATTAACTATGACCAGCTCCACCATCATCCTGCTTTAACAGGCAGCAGCTGCTGTGAGAGACAGAGGTCTGTTCTCCAGCTGATTGGGGCACAAGAGACTGATGTTTCTATTCCCTCCATCCAACTATTTTTGGTGTGACAGTCAGAAGCAGGGTCCCTGTTGTAATTCCTCCTTGCAATCCTCATGGGCAAGAGGGGGTTGGAAATTTCAATCTGCTGTACCCTGATCAATAGTAGAAGAGACCTCTGTCACTCGCAGAAGCTTCTATCTGGTAAAGCAGGATTGGGAGAATTTTACCATTGTCACAATAGTGCCATGATTGTGAACATCTGGAGACTATAAATACAAATCAGTTATGGATGTGTAACTCCAATATAGGCACCCTTAACTGTATAAAGGATGCGTCTGCAATAGTAAATTTTAGCCCTCCTACCCAAGAGTTCAGTAGAATGATTTAGACTAGGAGATTATTCAAGTCAACGGCATGGACATAATAGCTTAGTGATGATTCAGATTCAGAACCTTCTTGGCTCAATCCAACTATTTAACTACTGTACCAACTTCTTTTCAATTTTAGATCTGGGTTCCCCCTTCAGTCCCAACCTGTAACCCAGAATCCATGTCTTTTTATTCCAATAGGGAGTTATACAGATGAGAGCCAGTGTGTGTTGTGGTTTGAGCATCGGACTATGAACTTGGAGTCCAGGGTTTAATTACTTGCTCAGCCATGGAAACTCACTGGATGACCTTGGGTGTGTCACACACTCTTGGCCCCAGAAAACACTGTGATAGATTCACCTTAGCGTCACCATAAGTCAGAAACCACTTGAAGGCACACAACAACAACAGCAAGAAATTATGCATATGTCCAAATGTCTGCATCCTGACTTTCTTTTCCTCTTTCTTCTTCTCTCCATTGTCTTTCTCCTGTTCTTTACATGTTGGTGGTGCCATGCAGCTGTCATGACAAAGACTACTGTTAATGAGAGCTTGGAAATGTTATTATGTTAGACTACAATGTACAGAATCCCCAAGCTGAGAGATTTTGAGACTTGTCCAAAAAGTAACTTTTCCAAGCACTGGCTTGGTGTGACCTTATTTTTATTTATTGCCAACATACGATAACATACCTTCACTCTCCATTTTCATTTTTTCCAGCATCTGCATTTCTTTGAAGGTTCAGTTAACTTTTACTCCATGGAAGAATCCTAGCCTTTCAATTCCAACTTTAGCTGACTTGCAGGAGAAAATTGTAGCATTATTTTGTATACACATCCACCCGTCTTTGTAAAATCTACTTCATATGCAGAGGTTGTGAGTTAATCAATGGAAGAGCAGAGCTCTTACAGTGAACTCTGCTTTGGTCTACCAGCTCAACTGTTATAAAGCTTATTTAGCTTATTCTAATTGCCAATAAGGTTTAGGAGCCTTTGGCAAAGAAATCAATCCTATTGTAACATTTGGGCAAAAAAAGTGATCACAGAAAAAGCAACATGCAAAGGTCTGGGCAGTATTTCCCAAGCAGCTTCCCCAGAACATGACTTAACCCCCTGAAGTTCTATGATTCCAACCCCCACCCCTCCAATCAGTTCCAAAAGCAGTAGGAAACATCTGTGTCGCAACTCTGAGGCAGCCCAATGAAAATCATATCTCTGTGCTGATGTCTCTTTTGCCTAATGAACAATCAGAACTCAGTTCTTTACCACCTGCCTGTTCTTTCTAGGCAATAAACATTGTAGAACCATAGAGTGCAAGTACTTCAAAGACTATATTATCCAACCCCACACTCAGTACAGACATCCTGCCCCAATGTTTCCCACAAGCAGAAGAGTGACTTGCACCAAGAGAAGGCTTATTCTGTTCACGCTGAGTTTGTTTGGTCCATTTTTGAATAATCAGGTATAAATCTCAGGGATGATGAGAAACAAGAGTGGTGAAATTAATCATAACACAAATCAAGCCTGCTCACTGTGCTGTGTGCATTCTGCAGTCTTACTTCTTTGCAAACTATGAAGGGCATCTCTGTCATTAACAATAGGGCAGATGGAAGCATTTCAACAGCATGTGTCATGAATGCTTTCAGTGTAAAAATTCTTCCTCCTCCTCTTCCAAGCAACACTTAAAAAGTGCTGCACAGTTGATGAGATCCAGACTGAGGTGTGTGCAACTTGAAAACTGGAATGGCTGAAGGCAACTACCTTCTTTTCTTTGTCTTGGCCTCTCCAGCCCCTTTATGAAGATGCTGCAAGAAAGTTAGAGAACCCTGCTGAATGGAACAGGCTGTAGTCTAGGGGAAGGCAAGGGATATTCCCCCTTTCACCAAGAGAAGCAAGATCTTGGATCCAACCCAAAGCATGCACTGTTAAATTAGCAATGCCACTTTCCACTCCCACATTAATTTTTTTGCAATCAAATTAATAGAGGAACATAAGCAAAGAAAGGAAACATGGATTCAGTCAAAAGATGGGCAGAGTAATGAAGACACCTTGGAAAACAGGCCTTCCCTGCTGCAAAATTATTTCAGGAGCAGGAATACTGTCCTTGTAGGTCCATCTGATCCCCTTCTTCCACGTCTTCATTTCTGTTAGTACAAGCAAGTATTATACAACCCAGGAACAGATTGCATTTTTTAAAGGTGTATGTACAGGTCAAACCAGAGCAGCAGTTTTCACTGTTTTAACTAAATAATGGTGCCCTTTGCTTGTTCCAACTGTCTGCTTGTGTGCCCTCTACCCTACCACTCAAAGACCTGGTAGGCCAGTTCATCTTCTCTCTGAGCAGCAGAGCACAAGAGTAAAGCAGTAAATAATCCTGCGGACACTAAACCCTTCTCTATATTATGTACAACAACATAGGCTCACTGGATATCTCCCTCCTTCCTGCTGTGGGCTTGTTTTCTTCTATGTAATCCATGAGTAAATACATTATGAACAAACATATTTGGTACAAGGCAGGGAGAGAGAGAGAGACAGAAAGACTATGTGAATAACATAGCAAATTGTGTTTGGATTTAATTCTTGAAATGTAGGCAGTTATCCTCTTCCCCTGGCACCACTGTAGGACAAATCAGGTGAAGAAGATCCTGTAAGCAGGCAGAACTTTAATCTCAGATTTACAGGAATATATAGAGAGGAAAAGCCAGACAAGAGAAGTTGCCATTCTCCCCCTCTGCATCCCATAACTCATAAAACCCAAAAGTGGCATTGGGAGCTCAGCCAATCATTTATTGTATTGTCTGGGTGACCAGGTGCAATGAGGTCACAATTTCTGTGCTGTTGGTTGGTTTAATTATATGCCACACCTTGGCTGAGCAAGGTAGTTAAAGGCTGTAATTTCATTATCTTTTCAACAGAGACCTACAGCAAGGCAAACAAGAATAGCAGGTGCATGGGTACCTTCTAATTTTGGAAGGCTTCAGGTAGAGTCTCATTGTCCCCATTTAGGTTCATACCACTTGAAATAATACTTTAGATAATTGCCAGTTTCTTGCTTGTTGACCATCAAAGAGGACCAGCAACACAATGGCCATTTCCACACTACCCTGTTATAGCGCTATTATTCCACTTCCAACATCCTGTGGAATTCTGGGGTTTGCAGTTTACTGAGAATTCTAAATGCCCCTCCCTAAACTGCAAACCCCAGAATTCCATCAATATTGAAAGTGAAGTAATAGCACTATAACAGTCTAGTAAGGAAATGGTTTGCAGTTTAGAGATGAGATTTAGAATTCTCAGCCAGAGAGCTCTTTGGCTTCAATAAACTACAAACCTCAGAATTCCACAGGTTGTTGAAAATGGAATAATAGCACTATAATAGCATGGTGTGGAAATGTCTTATTGTCATGTCCATGGCAAGCAGGCAGGAAATCACAAGCAGCACAGCTCTTACTGATGAGGTGAGAGTCAAGGAAGGTCCAAACAGAAAGGAAGCCTAGAGCAAACAAATCCGAAGGGCTAAATCCAAATTGTAGTCCAAACAGGAAGAGCTCCAAGACAACTAGATCCAAGAGCACAGGGTTTCAGGATCAACGAGATCAGTCGCTGACCCTAGGAGGAAAGGCTAGCTGGATCCCTTTTTTATCTATGGATGCTATCGCCACAGGTGTTCCCTCATTAGGGCTCACTTGCTATTTAAACAGGCTGAGTGATGCAAGCCCTCCCTTTCCCAGCCTCTCTGCTGCAAGGTAGATGTGTCAGCTATGTCTCTTCTATTTGTTCCCCTGGCTCAGGGCCTTGTTGTTGTGTATTATCTCCCTCTGGACCAGCTTCTGGGAAAGCCTCTGCCTTGGAGTCAGAATCCTCCTCCTCATTGCCACAGTCTCAAGGGCAGGACATGACACTTATTGCTATTCTCATGCCTCTTCATAGGTCAGTATTCAGGATGCTAAAGCTGGCATAGGCCAACATCCATCCCTTCCTCCAAATGTTAGAGCTGGCCAGCACTGAAAGACAGGTTGGGTTAAGAGCCTTCACCTTCCACATATTCAGGTTGCTCACCAAGCGTGCTTCTCTTATAGCATGTGCTGTGTACCATTCGGGGAGAAAAATGGTGTAGACAATGACTGGGATCTTGCTAGCGACATACATATGTCTAGGTTGGGCCCAAACCCTCTTTTTGGAGTGGAGGGGCTGGAGTGAAAGAGGATAATCTCTCCCTATTTTCACCTTTGCACTTCCCAGGGATTCTTGGAATCACAGAAAGTGTTATGTAACACCACTTCCAGCTACCATTTTGTGTCCTATTTCAGCCATGTTTTAATGTTTTCTGAGGTGTGGGGACTTCTGGTAAGTATGAGTTAAACCACCATGATTGGAAGTAGTTTGGGGATGTTATTGGATGAAAACAACCTGAAAATCATCCCTATTTAAAAAAATAAAAATAAAAATTGGGGAATATCTAAAGAGCTTCAAGGGCCACAAAGGGCAACTCAGGAAAAGATGTGTAAAATCACCAGACCACAGTTCTGTATATTGGAGACCAGAAGGGAGAATAAAGGAAATAATTTATGGAGACTGTCAGTTTGAAAAGGTAGAAACAGAGTGGAGCTGCGTTCATTGTATAAGAATAGAATGACACATACCTCTCACCTAAAATGAAATTTGAAGTGAGTTTCAGGAAAGGTGGACTAGAAGTAATTGGTGGAAACTGCAGGGAGGTAGATTTCATCTGAACTTTTGGAGGCACTTTCTAAGGTAAGATTGGCTTAATGGTGGGACTGAACTGCCCTAGGAGGTGTTGAGCAGAAGCTTAAGAGCCATCTGCCACACACGCTGCAACCTCATCCCAAACTGAACACCCTGGATGGAAGAGAGGATGAAAGCAAATGATCTCTCAAAGCACTGTTCCAACTCTTTGATTCTGTGTTTTCCTCTACAAGGGAAAAATTGAAGGGATTCCAAAGGAAACCAAGGCTGTTCTGATGAGATGAGTGAAATTTCTCTATGGGGCTCCACACATCCCTTGCTTGTCACTGCACTAAGCTTATTATAGCCCAATCTGGAAAGGCAAGACTTCTGAGGAATTTTTAAGGAGTCTCTGAGAGATCTGGGGGGGGAGGACTTGGAAAACTTCTCATGGTTGAAAATCTCTATTTAAGGTGATCAATTCATACACAGAGGCCAGTCCTTACCATTTCAATCCTAATATGTGATTAAGACATATTAGTGACTTGAAGTGATCCAGTTTTGGGAGGCAGAGATCATCACAAAAAAACAAATATGGCAGTATAGTAGAACTCATTGATATCAAATTCAGAGATGGAGGAAGTTACTTTATTGGACTCCAGGTCCCAGAATCCTCCATCCAGCCTAGCCAGCTTGATCAGGAGCTTTGGGAGCCTGTAATAAATTTTTGAAAAAACTTTTTGAAGCTCTGAATTGCTTTGCTGCCTGCTTTCTTGCCTGCTTTCTCAGCTTGGTTCAGTTCAGCTGGCTTGTATTCCCCTTCCCTTCCACTTTTCCTTCTTAATTCTTCCATTTGCAGGAAAAATTGAAACAAGCTTGACAATTTAGACTTCAAAATAAGTTTCTGATTAGTGATTGGAGGGAGTCCCTCAGTAAGGCAAATAAAACAAATGCAGACAATTTCAGCACTTTGTATAATTTATTCAAAGTAGGTTAGGGTTTTTCTTTCTTTTTTTTTCTCCCCCTTCTGCTTCCAAATCTGGTTTTTCTAGCAGTGCGCCTCTGAGCCTGTGGCTACTCAGTTTCCACTTCCTTCTGCCCTCTATCTTGCCCTCCGGTGCTTCAAAGATCAAATAGTCCCTGAGCACTTAATTCACCATCAGTTAAATTTTAATGGAAAACAATGATATGTGCTCAGCGCCAGAGTTGCTGGTTGCTGGGGTTTTTATCTCTGAAGCGTTCCTTACAGGCCATTCCACTGGGGCTTCTTCTTAGGAGAGCAGACAATTCAGGCCTGCATGCATAATGCATTGGCAGGCATGTGTGTTAAAGACGGTGAGAGCCATTCCAACAAAGTATTGAACACTCTCCAGAGCTGGGGCGAGCGACCTCCGCACTATTTCTTGACATGCCGCTATTGTGCTTAATGTGCCCAGCTGTAATCGCTCTGTAAACAGAAATGAACTTGCTGAGTTCACTTTTGGGGAAGCAATAACCAGCGAGGGGGAGACAAGATTATACAAAGTCACACTGAAAATTAGACATGATGGAAAGACTTGGAAAACTGTCACAAGTGGGCTATGAATGACCTCACTAAAAATTAAGGGCAAGTGAAATGCATGTTCCTAATTCCACCTTGGGGTGTGTGTTCTTTCTCTTTCTCTTCTTTTTTCTACTCTCTGGTGCACTTCCAGAGGCTTCCCTTCTCCTTCTAGTTGTTTGTACTGGATGGCACTGCAGAATTGACAAGCAATGACTGCCTTGCAGTGCAATATTATGCTTGTTTACTTAAAGACAAATCTGATTGAATAGGATGGAACTTAGGACCTTTGTGCACTACATTGTTACGGTGTTGTTCCATTTTCAACATCCTATGGAATCCTGGGGTTTGCAGTTTTGGGAGGGGCCTTTAGAATTCTCAGCCAGAGAGCTCTTTGACTTCAGTAAACTACAAACCCCAGAATTCCACAGGATGTTGAAAGTGGAATAATAGCACTGTAACAGTGTAAGACAGAAAGGCCCTCAGTCCCAAGAAAGTAGACATAGAACTGCAGCCTGCAACAGCTAGGTAATTGCAATGGGTTAGATTTTGAATTGAGGATCTTCTCCACCCAAGACCATGGAGTTCTATTGACCTTCCATGTCTACCTTGTCTTTTGCCTAAGGAGGGAAAGGAAATTTCCACTAACCAAGCTGGTTATTAATGACTTTATCAAATTCAATATGCCAGATCAGTAACAAAAAAGGTAAGCATATCTTTCCATTTCCTGTCATTGAGAGGAAACCATGAGTGTCAAATACTTTTTACAGTTACCACACACAAGTGAACCCAGATGACTGGAAACATGCACGTTTGAAAACTGCATGCTAATGCTTTAGTCATTGGAAAAATGAGCTAAAATATGTCCATTATGAAAAATGTGTAAAAATGCATAACTTAGGGAAAGCTGGTTGTAGCATTGGAATTCTGCAAGCAGAACTCCACTCTGGGTTCCCTACTACCACTCTGAGGACTAATGCTAAGTCCACCTACCCTCATGGCCATTCTGTTGCTGGTAGGCAGTGGGAGGGTGTTGGGGACACATCTGGTTATGTCTGTATAACCAGATTCAGAACAATGGCATCCACCTTCCACTGGGATCCAGGGGGGTCCTCTGAAGGTCTCAGTGGATAATGTAATCCTTCTATATCTGGGTGTGGGGACATAACTGGATACTTCTCCACTCTGCCATATTCTCTGTCAGTCATGGAACAGCCACTCAGGGGAGCTATTGAAGCATGACGAGTTAGCATGGTGTAGCAGTTTGAGTGTTAGGCCAGCACTCAAGGAGATCACAGTTTGAATCCTTGCTCAGCCATGGAAACCCACTGGCTGACCTTGAGCAAGTCATACTCCTCAGCCTTAGAGGAAGGCAATGGCAAACCTTTAGATAAATCTTGACAAGAAAACTCCATGACAGGTTCACTTTAGAATTGCCATAAGCAGGAAATGACAACAATATTCACAGCAAAACCAAAAGTCTGGGGAGGGGACAGGCTGGCTATTGCAGAGAGTGGAAGAGAATACCACTGTCTTCAATAACCAAGAAAAGCATACTTTTAAGCAAAAAGGGTACATGCATACGTCAGTAACAGGATGCAGGACAAAGTGTTCTTTGTAATGAGTCTCTTTTAGCCTCTGTGTACAACTGTACATGGTAGGCAACAATGTGAGACCATATTCCAGTAAATCCAGTCCATTCTGCCATGGCCCTTCAAGCTTCAGGCCTTCTGCTTCCACCTCTTGTGTCAGAGACATATTTACAGCCTCTTCCTTCTCATGGAACCTGACTGTGCCATTCCATCATCCTTCCCCGTGAGACAGTACCGACCGCTTTGAATTCCCGCCTATAGGACACGGTGGGCTCTGCAGCTATGAAGTCGCCTTGGTTGGCAGTGATGTATTTACTACAATTACCTGCTCCCTTCCCAAAGGAGTGGGGGGTGGCAGGGGGAGACAGATGAATAATATGTTTTGAAGGTGTCATGCGGTGAAGGCAAGAGAGGAGCTCAAGCTTGAACTTATGAATAACTTATGGGCTCCTTCACTTCATGCAGTCACTCCATTTGGGCTTATCTTTCTGATCGGCAGGAGGTGTAATTAAAAGAACAAAAGCCAGCATTTGTGTACAGTGAGAAGGGCTTAGGGAGAGATAAAGTGTATGCGTGTGTGAAGAAGAGAGGGGATCCACATTGCTATAGCTGTACTGGTATCAGAGCTCTTTCAGAGCCCAAAATAACTAGACTGAGATCTAGAGTGAGAGAATGTGTATCCATTAAAATATTGCTGAACTCCAGCTTCCATCATTCATCACTACTGGTTATGCTGGCTAACACCACTTAGAGTAAAATGTTTAGGAGCAACTGGAGGGCCTTATACTCTCAACTCTTGATTTAGTTCAGACTAGTAAATATGCAACCCTCCAGATATTGCTGGACTGCAATATCTTTCAGTATTCCTCCTTATTGGATATGCTATCTAGGGCTGCTGGGAGCTGCAGTCCAACAACATCTGGGAGACTGCATGATGCTCACCCGTTACAGTGCTATTATTCCACTTTCAACACCCTATGGAATCCTGGGGTTTGCAGGTTAGGGAGGGGGATTTAGAATTCTCAGCCAGAGAGCTTCTTTGGCCTTATTAAACTACAAACCCCAGAATTCCACAGGAGGTTGAAAATGGAATAATAGTACTGTAACAGTGTCGTGTGGAAATGGCCATTGACTGCCAGCTCTTGAAGCAGAGCCCAAAAGAACTGCAGCTGTGTTGCAACTGTAGCTGGGATTTTTTTCCATCTCTGTAGCCTTGTTCCTCCATGCCTCTGTGCGTATACAACAGCAACACAAAGGCAATGAAGAGGCACATAGAAAAATGCCTCTTAGTCAATTTCGCCAGCTCTAACTGGCAGCAGCTCTGCAGAGTTTCATACTTTTCCCAGCCCTACCAAGATACTCCCTGATGGTCCCCCATTCACATACTAGCAAAGCCCGATGCTGCTGAACTTCTGACATTAGGCAAGGGTCATTTCCACACTAGCCTATTATAGCGCTATGATTCCATTTGCAACATCCTATGGAATCCTGGGGTTTGCAGTTTCAGGAGGGGCCAAGAAACCCCAGGATTCCATAGGATGTTGCAAGTGGAATCATAGCGCTATAACAGGCTAATGCGGAAATGGCCAAGGTTGGGTGTGTTCAGGGTAGGGAGGGGTGGCGTAGTGGATTCTATTTCTGTAGGGTGGTGAATTCATTCCAGGAGTTAGTCTAAACTTTAGAGCAGTTATCCAAGGTTTTACACTTAATTTGGAGATAGCGTTCAATACTTTGGAAAAAAAGATTCTTCAGTGTTTAGACTAAAGCATGGAATGGATTCACTGTTCCATTAGGCACCAGTTGCCATGTGATGGAATGTGACCCAATGCACAGGCATTTTTGCTGGAGACACAGAAAAGGTACACATTTGGAAATACGCATGAACAAATCTCCTCTTTATCGTTTATTCATTGTTGAGATTTACAGTACATTCAATCCCCAGGGAGCATTCCTTTCAGCACAGACTATCTGCCACACGAGCAGGGAAGGTGCCATGAGGAGTGAGGCTACGTGTGATGTTGAAACTGAGACTGCAATCTTCCCCAGGTGCAGGCGGTTGGACACATCCCTTGCCAGCAGGGCAGCGGCTTTGATTGGGAGGATCTCTGCTGAGTATCTATGGCCGTGCGCTTGCCAGGTTCTGCCCACCTAGCTGCTAATTGAAGAAGATGAGCTTCTGCTTCTGCTTGGATGGAGTGTTCTGCAGGGAAAGAGGAGAGTCCTAGCTGGCTTCAGCAAAGGTTGCTAACAAAAGGAATGATAGGTGAAGAGAAGGCACCTGCGGATGGATGACAAACTGATTTTACATATGTGTGTGAGTGCATGTGTGTGTGTGTGTATACCTCCATCCTGATTTTACCCTATGTGCATGTGTGTGTGTATCTCCTGATTTTTATAAACACGTGCAAACAGACATATAATCAAATAATATATCAGAATACACACACACACATATAGGTAAAAATCTGGTAATATAAATACCTGGTAATATACTGGTAATATAAATACATGGTTTACCTATAGCCTTTAACAAATTTTACGGGCTGGAGAGAAACCAGACTATTTTATATTCTCTGTAGTTTTAGACCAGTGCATAGTGGTAATACTGTTTTAAGCTAAATCTAATATTTGCTGTTTTAACACTTCATTTATACCATTTTAAACACTTTACCTTACTTTGTTACTGATCTTAATGTCTTATTTGATAATTTGTGTACCCCTATTGTGCTGGTCAATGACTGTAATAAAGATGTTACTTACTTACTATAGCCTTTAAGGCACAATGACCAGTGCAAGTGGGGGGGGCAAAGGGGAGGATGTTCAAAATTTCATTAAATATAATTATCGCCAGAACCACCACTACAGAATCAGAGAACTGGAAGGGTCTGCAAGGGAAAGTCTATCCCTTCTCACGCAGGAATACACAACAAAAGCACTCCTGAAAGAGGAGTCTCTGCCCTATGTTTAAAAACCGCTGAAGAAGAAAAGTATACCACATCCTGGGGAATACATCTTACTGTTAAGTAGCCATTACTGTCAGGAAGTGTGGTTCTAATGGGTAGGTGGAATTGCTTTTTGTAAATTAAATCCACTGGTTCCTGTCCTAGCTTCTGTACCAGCAGAAAACAAGCTTGCTCCATCTTTTAGGTGATGTCCCTTTAAATGTATGGCTTTCATGTCACCTCTCAATGTTCTTCAAGTTAATACATGCATGCTTCCCCTGGCTATCATGTACTTCTTAACCTTCCTCTCTCCAGGCTAAACATATCCAGCTCCCTAAGCTGCTCCTCAGAAGGCATAATTTCCAGAGCTTTTACCATGTTGGTCATTCCTCCTTGGACACCTTCCAGCTTGTCAATATCCTTCTTGAATTGTGGTGGCCAGAACTGAATACAGCATTCTGAGTGAGGTCTGACCAAAGCAGAATTGAGTAATACTATTTCCACTCCTGCAATAAACAAAAGTCAAAGGAAGCCCTCCAGCCTTTATTTATATCCCACATTTCTCTCAAACTGGAACTCAAGGCAGTTCACAAAAATAGGATAAGACACATAGAGGCCATTTCTGCACTACACTGTTAATAGTGCTATTATTTCAGTTTTCAACATCTTGTGGAGTTCTGGGGTTTGTAGTTTACTGAGGCCAAAGAGCTGTCTGGCTGAGAATCCTAAAGGCATCTCCCTAAACTGCAAACCCCAGGATTCCATAGGATGTTGAAAGTGGAATAATAACTTTATAACAGAGTAGTGTGAAAACGGTCATAGTTTAAAACATACAAAAATGTAGGTTAAAATAGTGTTCAGTAACAACAAGAATTAAAATAATTTAAAATCTTACTTCAAGACAGAGATTTAAATCTTTACAGCACCATAAAAGCTTCAAATGTCTAGCACTGCAGTGAGCAAGACACTGAAAGCTGTTCATACCTAAAATCCATATTTCCTACGTTTGCATTCCATTGGCTACTTCCCTGCCCCTTTCCTTTAGATTCCTTAACTGTATTTTTAACTTCTTGTTGTGTGCATTCAAGTTGTTTCTGATTTATGGCCGCCCTAAGGCAAACCTGAGGCTGAGAGTGTGTGATGTGCCCAAGGTCGCACAGAGGGTTTCCCTAGCTGAATGGAGAACTGAACCCCGATCTCCAGGTTCAGAGTCCAATGCTCAAACCACTACCCCACTCTGGCTCTGTATTTTGAACTACTCAGCTGACATTTTAAGTTATTGAAATGTAATGCTATAAATTTGGGAACTAAAAGAAAATTTTATAGGGGTGAGGACAGAATTTTTATTGGGGGGCAATGCCCTCATTTTGGTCCCATACCTTAGTTACACCCCTGGCAAGTATACTGCAACTGGGAGAGAATGGTGCATTTCAGATTTGCGGTTGAATTTATAGGATATCTGAACATTTTTCTCTTTCCCACCATCAAGAGTAAACTTCAACCATCAGGATCGTCTTAGAAAAAGAAAATAATTTTCTATTTTGAATCATAGGCAAGTAAAAAGCACTACAAAAATATATGTATCTGGGGGGAAAATGTGTAAAAACATATTTTAGTGGGCAAGAGGGAAAATGTATAAAAATGCAAACAGTAGGACAGCTGCCTTTAAAAACTGCATACTAGGAAAAATGCATATCAAAAGAGAGAAAAATTTCCAGGAGGCAGAAATAGAGAGAGTGGCGGGAGGAGGTGAAGTCGTATAGCCTGATACAGAACTTGGATGGGACGCGAATGCTGATGGGATTCTGAGGCATTCAACAAAAATGAAACTGACAGACTTTCACACTTCTAAAATTGGCTCCTTAATGATAACCATTCTGTTTGAGAGTTCAGAAAAAGCTTATCCGTTTTTGGAAAGTTTCTCTTGCAGCTCACAACATTGCCACCACCATCATCATTGCCTTCTCCTTCTTCCTCTTTCTTAGTTTTACTTTTGCTAATTCCTTATTATCAGAAAATTGCACTAATGAGCAATGTCGAGAAGGTGAATGACTAAAAAAAAGGGTGGGGGAAGAAGAGAAAGAAAAGCAAAAATGATTTTCAGGGGCAAGTGAGACAGCTCACCCTGGAATACGGAATCTCATTTTATATTCTGAGTTGGGGGAAAAAAAACTGCCAGTGGAACAGGGGAGATGATACTTAGTTCATAATATATCCTAGTATTATAAGGTGGACAATTTCATGTTTGGAACACGGTGATTATGAACACTCCTCACATCATTTATGAAAAATGTCACCAGATACAAAAACAGACCTTACAAAACCAGTTTCATATTTGTTCAACCCACTTAGGCTAGCATTCTGTTAGTGGCATAAACACACATACAATTTACTTATGCCTATGTATATCTTTTTTTTTTTAGGGGTGCTACGGAGTCCCCCACAAGACTTAGAACAGAGCCTCCAAAGCCACTGAGGTTGCAGATGTCCTCTGGAAGTCCCAGCTGTGCTGTAATCATTTTGCAAATGGCTATAGGGACACAGCAAGATGTTTCTCCATTTTTTACCCACTCCCAAAGAGTCACAGAATACCTTCAGAGGCTATAGGGTAAGTTTGGGATGGTGGAGGTATATAGTTCAGCACAGCAGAGGTCCACACGCAGAACCACAATGTTAGATTGAACTATACAGGATTGCAGCCTTTTGGTCTGAGGGACAATATTCTGTATTTATTTGCCTCTCCATTGCCCACCCTTGAGCAGGAGAAAGTTGTTGTCATTGTGTGCCTTCAAGTCGTTTCTGACTTATGGCAAGCTTATTATGGGTTTTCTGGGGCTGCAAGTGTGTGATGTGGACAAGGTCACACAGTGGATCTCCCTGGCCAAGCAGTGAATCAAACCCTGGTCTCTAGGGTCCTAGTCCGACACACACCAAATTCAATTATTTTTTTCTGCAACTGCCACCCCCCACTCTTGGGTCCTCAAAAATACAGCGACTCAGTGCCAGGTCACTGAGGGATTTTCCTTTCCCCTTTTGCCATCTCTGACTTTCCGCTGCCCTCACTTATGAGCTAAGAATGTCTACATACACATATCTCAAGGGCTGGTACATGAGAAGTAGTTGAAAAGAAGGAAAATTTTATTCTAGGCAAATCTTACGTTAGCAAAGACATCATAGATATGAAGTCCCCTTCCTTCAAGCACAATGTAGAAAATAATAAAAATACTAAACAGTCTTAAATCTTGCTCAGCCAAAGATCTGAAAGGAAAAGTAAGCCTTAATATGACTATGTTGTTCTACTTGTCATGCAATGGGAAATCTTCAAGTGTTCACAGGGAAATGTAGGGGAATCTGGACCTTTTGGTCCAGTCTGTGACCACGTTTCCCAAGGGATGGCAAGATACGTAGCCATCTCCTACCCCTCCATCCGTCTCAAGAAGACTCCCTTGTCCCTCGTGGTGCCATGTGTTTACAACATCTTACTTCCAAAGCACCTATCAACTTTTCCACCTTCTCACAAGCAGGCATCCCATTGGATGCTTATCTCTTGTAGTCTTCTGCAGATCCAATGTGAGGCTGTCCCTAAAATATTACTTAACCTTAGTATCATCTTCCCTTGGATTGCCTGGAAGTGATCCTGCATTCCTACAGCTGTGTGGACCCAGATAAAGGGAGGGGTTCCATTATCATAGACAGCCTTAAATATTTTTGCAGAGTAAAGAATAATCATCTCCTCTTCTGTTCTTTATAGTGGCATGCCATGGTATTCAAGACCTTTGATGCCTGAGGTGAAAGACAAGATGCTGGCTTCTCTAAACTGCCCCTTTTCCATTCCATATGGAGACTCCAACTGGCCTAGCAACTGAAATTTCAGTACTGGTGATGGGACAACAACTTCAAAGGCAGAAAGCTAGCTTTGAACATATCACTGTGGCCATTTCCGCACTAGACTGTTATAATGCTATTATTCCACTTTCAACATCCTATGGAAGGAGCCGGCTGGCCCCTCTCTAAACTGCAAACCCCAGGATTCCATAGAATGTTGAAAGTGGAATAATAGCACGGAATAATAGAAAGTGGAATAATAGTGCGGAAATGGCTTGTGTCCTTCAACTGAGGACAAAAGCCAAATGGTGTTTCTACTGCTCCCTGTACATGATCCAGTATCTGCTGCCTGGGTCAGCTAACTGAGTATAGGATTTGCCCTAACAGCTAAAAAAATATCTAGTGTGAATGAAATAAACAGGAATGAAAACTTTCAAATTTGACAGGAATAAAAATGATGTGCAGAGCCTAAGTTCAGAGGAAAACCAGAACTTTTCATCCATATTGGGACTTTTCAAAGGAAAAGATAGCTTTTGAAACCTAAATGGTAGGGTAGAATTCAGCAATTTAAAGAGGACTGACGAATAGATTGTTGGCACAGAACAGCTACAACTTTATTACTTACAGCTAAAGAACCCTGGTCTTCCATTGGCACAGGATCCAAGCATCAGATGTATTTCTTGCTCACTGTTGGAAACCCAGCCAACCAGCCTGGTTACTAGTGATATCCTAGTATTACAGATATGGGAGCACAAGCCACTGCATGGTTCTCATGTCTTGGTGTGAGGCCAGTCTAAACATCCCAAACCTGGATATGTCTTTGGTTGCTTCCAGCCCAAAGTCGCTTAAGAAGATCTTCAACTGGAAATGACAGGCATACAGGTCTGTGGCCCATATTGGCAGTTGTTAGCATTCGTTTGGAAGAAGATGGTGGCCTGTTTCTCTATACCTACTTTTATTGCAACAGGATCTCCAGATAAAGCTGGTGACCCAGGCTTTCCAGATGACAGTGTAAGCTCATTTCTTTGCAAGCTGTTAGATTCCACATAAAGTTCGGCAGTGCAGTCATGGCTGTGCTGCAATTCTGGAATATTATTCTGGTTTTGTACCTGCTCCAAATGAATACAAGGCATGTATGACAATATTTTCTGCAAACTCCTTCTCTCTGGTGTACCCATATCTCTTGGTTGCAGCCCTCCTATCTGTGTATCCATATCAGCAAAGGCACACACGGGTCTGTACGAGCGGAACAGATATTAGGCATTTATTGCAAGGCGTTCTGTCGAACACCACCTGCTATTCAACATGAAAAGTTGATGTTCCACAAAGCCACAAGCTGAAGGCTCCAAAAGAGCCGTTCCGGGACACTGGGCAACATTACGTGCTTAGAAAAAGCACTGAGTGAATTAACAATGCATGCTAAAAGTCTTTAAGAAGAGAAGGTATGAGCGGCTAATGAATAGTTCTGCACTATTCACTCCTGGAACAGGCCTGTATTAGACAAATTTTGTCTGCTTCATATTGACCTATGGCCATTGTCCACCAGGCTTCAGAGGAAGATAGGACTGACTCCATTACGTTGCCCCCGAAGGTAAGGAATTATCCAGGAAAGGCACCCGATGCTGTCAGAATTAGCATTTGAAAGCAACTGGTAAAACTAATAACTTTGAAATGTTACTTTTAAGTCTCCAGCTCCCACAGTCTCATAGCTACCATGTCCAATGTCCATCCTGGTTGGACGATTCTAAGAGTTGTAGTCATAAGTCCAATTGCTAGCTCCCCCATTTGGAATAGTTCTATTGTATCAATAGAACTTACATTGACTTGCCAAATTCTTACTGATTAAATGGATTTACTCTTGTTTGGACTAACAGTTTGATATAGCTGCCTACCTCTCATGTCTTTTCCAAATTCTGAGTCAAAAACAGTGTGCAAAGCCTACGTTGAAGCAGAAAAATATACTTAAACATAAGACTATGCAGAATATTCTGTAATTTCCACTTGTAAGGGAAAACTGTTTACAATCTGTTTTTCAGGGCCGAAATGTTTCCCCAAAGTATATAAATACAGACTTCATCTCCCTACCCCACTCCTCAGCTTGTTTGTGTTATCTAGCTTGCTGATTCTTTCTTCTTCTTAGATTACACACATGGATGATTCCAGACAATTCTCTAATTAGAGAATTAAATTAGGTACATGGATGATTCTGAAGAAGTTAGGCACATGGATGACTCCAAATTCTCTCTAGGATCTGATGAATCCAGAGAGAAAATTCATATAGCAAATGGGACAGTGTCACAATTCTGTTGTCAGTAGTGGCTTATTGCTCCCATGTCAGCTGGTTGATTCCCCTCTGGATTTTAATCTGAACTTTAAATGAGATCTTCAAGGTGCTGACACCCTCCCCATAGGTTGCACATCTGCATAGCCCCAGTAAAGTTCAGACTAAAAGCTACAGCTGATTCATCACCTCACTGAATGGAAATCACCAGCTCTTCACTATGAACTGGGCTGTATTGATTAGAACAGATGAGCCAAACACCAAGATTTTCATGAGCCAATTAATGGATAGGAAAGGGATGTAACATTAACAGATTGTATGGCCATTTCTGCACTACACACTATTATAGTGCTTTTATTCCACTTTCAACATCCTGTGGAATCCTGGAGTTTGCAGTTGAGGGAGGGGCATTTAGAGTTCACAACCAGAAAGGTCTTTGGCCTCAGTAAACTACAAACCCAGAATTCCACAAGATGTTGAAAGTGGAATAATAGCACTATAACAGTGTAGTGTGGAAATAGCCTAAGTGATGCCGCAACCCAAAGGACATACCTTTTAGTAGATGGAGGTAGGATTATGCTGTGTATTTTTTTTTTCTTGAAATTTTCTCTTGCCTTGGGGATTTGATACTCACCAGATTTTGGGGAATAGACAGAAGGCTGAGCAACTTCGAATTTGGACAAAGACAGAAACAGAGATTGCCGTGAGCCCTAAGCTGAAGTTTATGGATAGGAAGCAGACGGAAGAATCTGCAGGGGACCACATCATTGCTTTGGGGAGATCTGAAACAGAACTCACAATTGTAGTGAAGTTGCTCAGCCCATTATTTTATTTTACCTATAATTTCCTTGGATGTTTTTAAATAAAACATAAACCAAACACTGCAAAAATACCAGAGTATCAGAGCTCTCTCGTACAAAAGAAATTGATCCTTGTACTTCTGCTTCTGACTATCTTACAGTCTGGGGATGTGGGGAGCATGACAAAGTGGCAGCTGGTGGCTTCCATGTCAAAGATGTTGTGAATCTGATCTGAGTTTTAGTCAGAATTTGAAGGACCTATCTGAACCTATTTGAAGGTTAGGGGTCAACACCTTTCATAAATCCTTCAAAGCTTGCAGTAAAACCCAGAAAAGATTCACTGCCATATAGATACGGAAGCTTCCACCTACCATTGATAATGCAATTTCTTTGCTTAATTCAGTGGTTCCCAAACTTTGGTCCCTGCAATGTTTTGGACTTCAGCTGCCAGAATTCCTGACAGTTAGCCAAGCTGTCTGGGACATCTGAGATCAGAAGTCCAAAACACCTGAAGGATCAACGTTTGGAAACCTCTGACTTAAGTAATCACAATGACAACAAATGAAGGCAAATGGGAACAGGACCTTCCCGCACTACACTGTGGCAGGGCTATTATTCCACTTTCAACATCCTGTGGAATTCTGTAGTTTGTAGTTTACTGAAGCCAAAGAGCTCTCTGGCTGAGAATTCTAAATGCCCCTCCCTAAACTGCAAAACCCAGGATTCCATAGGATGTTGAAAGTGGAATAATAGCATTATAACAGCGTAGTGAAGGAAAAGGCCCTTAGTTTTTTGAAAGTGTGCTTTTCCCCATATATAGCTGCCTGACAATAAAGATCTGCTGGAGGAGCCTTTCTGTGTCTCACACCAGTGGGAATAAAATATGTTTCTAATGATCCGTGAGATGTGCTACACACCGCTTTGGATACATTGGTGCTAATGCTGGCCTCCTTTCAAAGCCAACTTAAAACCTGTTTTTTTTTATAAAAGCCTTTTGGGCCTAATGACTTCACTCAATGTATATTCATAAATGGTTTTATATTGCTTTAACTTCAACTTTTTAAACTAGCAACTGGTTAATATGTTTTCAGAATTTTAAATTATCTTTAGTGTTTTAAATTTTATTGTCTCCTTGTGCTACATTTGAAATTAATCTGATTTTATTATAAACCACCCAGGGATATTGCAATATGGGGAAGGGTAGAGATACTGTAAATAAAAATGAAATATAAAGAAATGAAATAGATTGAATGAAAGTAAGTGCAGTGCTTTCTGGATGTACTCACATAGGTGCTCCCAGCCAATCAGGGATCACATAGTGAAGAATGGATATTACAAACCTGCATAGTCAATCAAACTTATGGCAAGTGAAGCCAGTTGAGAACAAGATGTATATTAAGAGGCATGCTTCTGTTTGCAAGACAAAAGATGGGGGGAAATATCAGGAAAGGGAGGTTTTCGTTTACAATGCTGCACATATCCACTAAAATTTAGGAGCAAAACTCTCCCACTTGCTCAAAACAAAAGTAACTACTTCATTATCAGTTCCCCTGGACCAATCTTGTGTAACTTCTGGACCCTTAAATCAAACCAAGACCACTAACTCTTGACAATCCTTTCCCACTATATTTCAGCTTACCAATAATAAAAACAGGAATGGGAATAATAGAATTTGTTATTGTATATGCTCAAGTCATTTTCAGTTTATGGAGATCCTAAGGCAAAACTATTGCAGGATTTTTCTTGCCAAGGATAGTCCCCAGGGGTTTGCCATTGCCTTCTTCTGAGGCTGAGAGGATGTGACTTGCCCAAGGCCACTAGGTGGATTTCCATGGCTGAGCAGTGATGCAAACCCTGGTTTCCAGAGTCTTTGTCCAACACTCAAAATGCTATATCACACTGGTTCTCTAATCACGGAAGGAAACTGCAGAATTATAGAGATGGAAGGGGGCTCATTGGCTATAGAATCCAACCTTCACTCAGTGCAGAAACTTCTGTTACAGCATTCCCGAGAGACAGCTGTCCAGACTTTCTTTTTGAAGATGTCCATAAAAAGAGACCCCATCACCTTTCTAGGTGATTGTTTCCATTGCCAAGCGCAGTGGTTAAATGCCAGTACTGCAGCCACAAGGTTGTAAGTTCGATCCTGCCGGGCTCCAGGTTGACTCAGCCTTCCATCCTTCCGCAGGTCGGTAAAATAAGTACCCAGCTTGTTGGGGGCAATTAGCTAAAAACATATTGTAAACCGCTTAGAGAGCACTTAGCTGATAAGCAGTATAGAAATACATGCTATTTGTAATGTATAATGTATTTCATGTTGTTCACTGCCGCGATCCATGTGGAGAGGCGGGATACAAATAAATAAATATTATTATATTATTATTACAAGCTGGTCTTACCATCAAGAAGTTCCTTCTAACGTTCAATCAAAAATTGTCCTTCTGTAACTTAATACCATCAGTCACAGGCAGGAGAGAACAGGTAACCTCCAGAGGCTGTTGCACTACACCTCCTAGCATCCCTAGCCAGCATTCTGAGTACTGAGAAATGCTGGAACTTGCAATCCAGGAATGTTGGAAGGGCCACGCAATCTCCCCAAATGAACACAGTATCTCTCTACCACCCCACAGGAAAGCATTTGCTCGGGTTGCCATGCGAAGTAAAGGACAAAGAACATCTGCTGAGATTCTACACAACCATTAAAGAGACAAGATCCCTGTCTCCTATTCTGGCAACCCTAGCATTCACAATTGCAGCCCAGCCACCTGCAACTCGCTGTGATTAACCTGAGGAAAAGAACGATCTCTGAATCTTGCTGATTGTATGAATCGACTCCAACCCTTGCCTCCCTGTGTGACAACACAGATGCTGTGGCTAAGGATATCACGAACTCCATTTGATCTTCAAGTGTTACATCTCTGCGAGAAATGACAGCCCCTTTTACTATCTCATTAGGCTCCCAAATCGATGTCATTTATATGTTGCGGGAGAGCAGCAAATCCAGACAAGGCAGCGCGAAATAAAGCGATCCCCTGTTATCTTCTGCCCTCCATTCATTCATATTCCTTTAGCAGCCCTGGCTCTTGCCATCTGATAGAGCAGGAGCTACATACACTTGTCTGCTGATTTTAGCTTTCCTAGGTGTATTGTTTACTTGATAGCACTTTGCTGGTTTTTAAACCTTCAGATAACAGAAAATTGCACTGTTCCCCTGGTGCTTGCACCACAATTGTTGTCATACTTCACCACATTGGCAAAGCACTAAGCTTAGAGATGAGGAAAGTAAGTCAGATGTGTGGTCTAATACGTTTTTGGTGTTTGGCTGATGGATCACACACAAATCAACAATAAGCCATCACCAACAATAAGAATACTACTTCTTTTCTTTTCCTTTCTTTTCTTTCCTTTCTCTCCCTCCCTCCTTATCTTCTTCCTTCCCTTTTATTAATTTCCAAACTTTAGAAGAGCATAGAGACTTTCTACTATTTAAACTTTATCTAGCCTAGGTTTTATTTCTGGGACAGAGCAGTGGGCAATTGTGTTGGGTCTGTGGGTCAGAACTATCCCAAAGAAAAACAGGTACTCTTTCAGTGTTAAACATTGAGGAGGTGAGTGGCAGTTCCCATTAGCTTCCAAGAAAAACAATTTACTCCCACCCTTTTTTGCAGGGAGGGGGGCAGGAAAATGTTTTAGTTATTTAATTTCTATCCCACCTTTCTCCTGGCATGGAACCCAAGTGGGCTTACAACACATTGAAACAAAGAAAAATGATGATCTGGGGCTTGGGGAAAGGGCCAAGAGCCAGACAAATCTCCTTGAAACCCGGTGAAATTCCCTGTTCTGTACAACTATTCAAGAGACAGGAGTCCTATCCCTCAATTTGTCTGGAAGCCTTCATTGGGGACTGCCTGTCTCTCCCCTACCTAATCCTTAGTTCTGATTGTGAACAAACTCTGAACACAAAATTAATCCTGTTACATCAAATCTCGTCCAACACCACGTTTGCTACACTACATTTCTTGGGTGCCATCAGGAAGAGCATGAGTAGGACATAAAGGCAGCTGCTCACTCTGTGGTTATTTCCATTCACTGTTGTTGTTGTGTGCCTTCTAGTCATTTCTGATGTATCCTAAGGTGAACCTATCACAGGGTTTTCTGAGGCTGAGAGTGCGTGATATGCCCAAGGTCACCCATTGGGTCTCCATGACTGAGGAGGGAAATGAATCCTGTTCTCCAGGGTCGTAATCCAATGCTCAAACCACTACACTACATTGGCTCTTATTGACCGATATTCTGCCTCTGAAAATGGAAACATTCTCATTTAGCATTAACTCTATTTAGCATTACTGCCTCTGAAAATGGAGGTTTCATTTAGCGATTAGCCATTATTGCTTATGTGATCTGATTTGATTTGTATGCTCCCTTACCCCAAAATGGGCCTCATAGCAGCTTTGAAGGATGTGTCTTCTTTGACAGTTCAGTCATGCAAGGAAACAGAACATGTAGCCTTTCACAGGTTGAAGGACTACATCTCCCAGCATCCCTCACCAACAGCTATGCTGGTGGGCTTTGTAATCCACCAAACATCTGAAGAATCACACATTTTCTCACTTGTGGCTGAATGCTATTTTATAGACCTCTCTGCCTGTTATGGAAGCAAATTCCATAAATCAATCCCACTCCCTGCACTCTGCCTCCCACCCACTCCCCTTATTTATGGCACAGGGAAATCGGAAACAGCTTTAGGAGACTCACCCTGAGATTCTATAATGGCTGATGGAGGTCAGGGACCTCATGTCCCTTCTGAATGGCATTCTGCAGAGGTTGCAAAATGCATATAATTTGCATCCCTTTGGTTCTTGAGACGAGCATGACAGCCACAGGGTGCAGCTTTTTCTTAGTATAGTGTGGCGTTTTGTTAAATTGAGTATGAAGCTGGTGAGTGGCTTTTTCAAAGTATAGTTTTAAAATATTGTATTTTTTTTTTAAAAAAAATGTATTGAACCTAGGGAATACATGATACAAGTACAGTTGTCCCTCCACATTGCTAGTATTGGGGGTGCAGGATCCCTGCAAAAGTAGGAAAACTGCAAATTTCAAAATGTGTGTCTGTTGGAAGGTGGGCAAGGATGGTGAGGAGGGCAGGCACCCAGGGTCCAAACCAGGTCAACGAAAAAAGAGGGAAAGGGGATGGATCAACATGGTGCCCAAGTGGTATAGCTTGGCATGAGTGGGGTGGGGGTGGGGACAGAGGTGTGGGGGTGAGGCTACAGAATGTGTGGGTGGGGTACAGCATGTGTAGGCAGGGCTACAGCATGAGTGGGTGGGGCTACAGGGCATGGAGGTGGGACTACAGCACACAGGGAGGAGCTACAGTGTGCATGGGCATGATTACAGCACCCAGGGAAGGAGCTACAGCACATGGGGAGGCAGGTAAGGAGTGGCAGTGCCCCTAAAAAATGGCATCCAGGGTGCATCCTCCCCTCCTCCCCATCCCTATGGGACTGGGTGGCCCTACAACTCATTTCTCTTGCTCATTTCCTTCCTTGGATATGGGAGACAAAATGGAGGTGGTTTGTGGTACTGAGAAATCAGTCTGTGAGTTGTCCTTACCTGGTCAGGCAGCAGCTGGTGGAGGAGAAGGAGGTCCAGAGGCAGGTTTCTAAAGGGCCGCACAGCCTGAGCAGAGCCTCTGAGAGAGAAGATTCCTCTGGAAAAGAAGCACTTGTGGTGTATATGTGGCGGAGGAGTTGGAGGAACTCACAAGTAGTCAGACTAGTGGAAGTTAAACCCACAAATGTGGAGGGTAACTGTAGATAATTATGGCTGAATCCCACTGAAGTGCTATGCCTCCATAAAAATCATCAGACAAGCTTTCTCTCAGGTTGTGTAAGTATAATGTTAAGTCAATCACTGCACAGCTACACACCTGTCTTGCACACTTTTAACTTGGTGGGTGAAGAATCAATTAACTGTTGCGCAATGGCTGTGCTCAGCCATAATTGCTTGCACACCTGTGGGATCCAGCTAGTGTGGCCAGGTGAAATAAGGGAAGGGGTACTGTCCCTTTGATGGCCATGTAGAAGACTTTCAGCAGGTGTTGCTGATACTGCCACTTCTACAGAGACATTAAAGGGAAAAGAGCCCTGTCCCTTATTTCACTTGGTATTTGTTTATGCTCCTCTAAAGGTATGAGTTTCCCCCAGAAGCCAAACAGATTAAACAGAGTTTATCATGCTTTGGACACATCTTCAGACAACAGAACTCATTGGGGAAAATCAAGGAATGCTCAGAAGTCAGAAATGTTTGATAAAGTTGAAGGCGACGAGGAAAGAGGAAGGTCACTTTGGACTGACTCAAAGAAACCTCACCCTTGAATCTGCAAGGCCTGAGACTCTTGGAGAGTCCTCATTCAGAAGGTTGGCATGAAGTCGAAGCCAGTTTGGTGGCAGATTACTATGTAGTGTATGTATGACTTAAAAACAAGCGCATGTTTGGCACTAGAGTGTTCTGAACCTTTCATGCAGCTGACTTTTATTTTCAACAATTTAACAAGAGAGAGCTTTTGGTGATTTTATTGAGTTCTGTTTCTCTCTACAAATTCTTATGTTCACCTCTGTGTATATGACACGCAAGGAACTTGGCTCTTAAATCAAGTTGTCTTCCTAGGAACTGGCAAGTTAAGAATTTCAAGCTTGATTGAAATTTACCAGATTCAGACATGGAAGAGAGACTGCCCAGATTTACCCATTCCGTGGTTGGCCACCTTATTTGTCTGTCCTTCTCCCTTCAATTTTCTCCAAGAGAAGTTCAACCTTAAGAGAATGTGGATGTAGAGAAGTTCCCCAGGTGAAACTTTTCCTGTCTGAGAGGCCAAATGACAGAGCAGTTTCTTGTGTTTTTTATTTGCAGGGGACTATTCAAGCCTGTGGACTGGGGTTCCTTTGCGTGATTCTGTTACACGAGGGCAACAAACCTGGGGTTTTCTTTGAGGCCCCTCCCTAAACTGCAAACCCCAGGATTCCAGAGGATGTTGAAAGTGTAATAATTGCATTATAACAGACTAGTGCGGAAATGGCCTAAGAGAATGGTCAGCCGGTGGTTGCAGTTCATCATATCTCTCCGATGAGGATGCCTACGGGAATCAAAGGCTTGCACCTTACATTTGAGGTGCGCATCCTTAAATTTAGGGGCACCCGGTAAGACATCCATGGAAGCAACCGCGGCTTCCGAATACCGTGCGAGAGGATGGAGCTGAAACCCCGACCCTTGAGATCGGGGAAGCAACGAGCATTTCTTTCATAATACTAGAAGAGAACCCGCAGGAAAGGAAAATGTTTCGTAGTGGTTCAGTAACTTTGGAGTTCCGATAATTCCGACGTCAATCCGGATGTAGACCATCCCCACTTTGGAGACAGAAAGTGAAGGAAGGGAGGAGATTTAGAAGCAGGGGTAACTCTGGAGGTGTTAATCCGAAGTGACTCCAAAATACTCCATGAGTATTAAGTGTTCCAAATGTAGACATATCCGCTTTCCAGGGAGATAAGGAAAGACAAAGACTGGACTCGTTAATCCGAAGTCACTCCGAGCGCAAAGGATGCCCACTTCTTGCAGAGAAGAAGAGATGGTGGAGCGTCCGCGATTCTGGACTCGCTGATCCAAAAGCACTGTAGATGCAGATGCTCTGCACTTGCACATAGACGCAGAAGGACGATTTTACGTAGTGGCGGGCGCGGATCCGGAGTCACGCCTAGCGCACGTAATCTGGATTAAAAGCGATGCCAAAGGACCAGCCGCCGCCGCCTCTTTAACGCTCTCCGAGACTCTCCACG
Organism: Ctenosaura bakeri; assembly: GCA_948474755.1. Taxonomy (NCBI): domain Eukaryota; kingdom Metazoa; phylum Chordata; class Lepidosauria; order Squamata; family Iguanidae; genus Ctenosaura; species Ctenosaura bakeri. Next base: position 103,767 of record CAOLHI010002253.1, read on the forward strand.
AAGGCGCGCGTTCGTCGCGGCTGGTGTCAATTCCTGGCCCCCGACCAATGAGCGCGCCGCGGAGGCGGGCCCCTCTGCATCCCATATCTTGGAGCGGGTCGGGTGCCAGAACGTCTGAGTGGAGATAATTCCTGCGAAGAAGTCGCTCGCCCGCTCGGCCGCCTCCCAGCCACCCGGGTTGGGCTCCCGCGAGCCTTGGATTCTCTCCTTCCCCCGCCCGGCGGCTCCTTCTCTCCAAAGCAAGGAGGACCTAAAAGCGAAGGCGAGCCCCAAGCCCAAGACCCTCTCGCTCGCTCGCCCGCGCCGGAGCCCCGCGATCCCGGGAGGAAAGAGGGGGAAAGCTCGGCTGGACGGGCAAGCGGCCAAAGCGCAAAGCGCGGTCTGTCCTGGAGAGAAGTGGGGGGGAACCCGACCGACCTCAAGCATGACTGGACTTCTGGCAAAAATGCGCACCCCGCTCTTTTGGGCGATCTTGGCCGGGATGGCGTCCCTCTTCCTCTTCCAAGGTACGGAGTGACTCCGGTTTTTAAATTTTTTTCCTCTCCTTTGCGTGGATTTGTATCCCTTATTCCTCTCCCTGGCCGTTGTCCTCTAAAAAGAAGGGAGGTTTGGAAGATCTCCAGTCCCCCCCCTCGATCTTCCCTTTTTTCCACCCCACCACCAATTTATTGTCGATCGATCTGGGTCTTCTTGAAGAGGCGCGCCGGGTGTGTGAAACGGGGGAGGGACGTGGGAGACGCGGTTTGCTGGCTGGATTGATTTCCGATGGATTGATCGATTGACTTTGGCGCGAGGAGGGCGCCTGGAGGCTTTCTGGAGTCGGGGTGTGCGGTTCGTTCTTCAGCCCCCTTTCCCCCGCTTCCCAGACTGAGATCTAACTCTCCAGGGCTTTGCGGAGATCTTTGGAAATTGACAGAGAAGGCATTGGAGACCCTGAATAGTTTAGGCGAGAATTCAAGTCCAACCTTGGACTTCTCTCTGGGTCCCTTCCTAAAGCAGTGGGGGCGGATTGGCAGGTGATGGGGGGCAGGGAGGAGGAGGAGGAAAACTTCCACGCGCAAACTTCTCTCCTTGCTAAGTCAGGGAGGAAGATCATGGCTGGGAATGACCAAGCCCCCCTCTTCTCTCCCCATGCAATGCCCCCTTCTGAATCTCCGTCCTTACAGCCTCGAAGGCCGATAGAACTCCAAGAGTGGCAAATCGAGGCGAGGGGGGTGGGGGGTGGTCGTGAATGATGGGGTGAAAGCCTGTGTACATGTAGGAAAGGCTGAGCGGCTGAAGGGTCGGGAAGGTCGTCAAAATCGTGAGACAAACTTCTGGGTGTGTTGGGTTGCCACAGCTACAGAAGCAGAGTGAGACGCAGCGATCCAAGAGGCATCTTTTTGCTGCTCTGTGGACAGCCTGTGAAATGAACCCGAATATTCTGTAGCCTGAATCCTAGCTAGAGTAGACCTACTGGAACTGAAGGATTTACCTAAGTGTTCAGGGAATCTGATTTAGTTGGGATTCCCAAGAGGATTCCAGCTCTAAGCTGCAGCTTTTGGTCCCCCTTTCTTTCCCCTTCTCCCCTCCCCTGCCCGCATCCTTCTGGCTCTGTTTCTGTGGCTTTGATTTCTCTCCAAGATGCGTTTCATGGCAATATGAGAGTTTGTTGTTGCTAAGTGTGTAATCCACCCCCTCGCAGGGGTTATCGTCTGTTGTTTTTTTTTTTTTCCCTCTCCCTGCCGCTGCGCTTCTGACTTTGAGCTCTGAAAGAAGGTGGGGGATTGGGTGTGGATCCAAAAGGCAGCAAGGAATGGATAGCAGAGACTTTGGGCTTCCTCAGCCTACTCCCTGTCTGTCCATCCAGCTTCTCTTCCTCCCCCCCCCCAAAAAAAACAAAACACCAGGCTTATAGATTGGAGAGGTATGAGAGATAAAGAATTGAGGGTAGAGCTGAGCCAGAAAGATCTTTTGACATTTCTTCCCCACCCCTTCCAGGAGGTTTTCTCCCCTGACACGTGCAGCCTTTCCATAAACTTGATTAAATACTTTCCTTATAATCCTCCCTGACCCCTCCAGCTGAGGTCAATAGACTTGAGAAGAGAGTTAATGCACCCTCCTAGTGAGCCAGAGAGCTCTGGTAGGGTGGTGGGTGTGGAGCGGGGAAAGACACCAGCATGGGTTAATCCCAGGATAAGCGAAGGGAGAAAACCAAAACTTCGTGAGGAATATGGTGGCAGCTGCTTGTGTGATACCTATGGAGCTAAATGGCAGCTCATGGCTCCCATATCTATGGGGTGGTAAATCCACTTCAGGTTTTGCTTAGCTTTAAAGGGGCTCTCCAAGGTGCTGGATGTCTATTGGAAGGAAAGCATTCAGCACCTTGGAGAGTCTCATTAAAGCTAGCTGAAACCTGTCATGCATTCACTGCCCCTGTGTGTAGCAGACAGAAGGGTGTGCAAAGTTGGGTTTTTCTGCACAGGTTTTTGGAGGCTGTGTGTATGTGTGGAAGAATGGTCCCATATGTCTCTCAGCATCCACAGTGCTGGCAAATGTGTCAGTTTGTGTTAGCTTTCAGTTTGTGTTATCTTCTGCACAACCATCTGGAGATGCCCATGTGTATGTGTTTTTTTTTCTACGAGGGTGTGTCTCTCCCTGTGTGTGTTTTAAGCTTTCCAGTAAAGCAGTTCCCAGTATGGAGTGCTGGTAGCAAACCAGAGTGGGAAGAAAGTATATTTGTGACTTTTGAATCTTTCCATGTCTTTAGAGATATTAAATTATAATGCACTCAGCTTGTATTCTTTGTCTGTGAATAGCTTAGAATCCCCTATGGGTACTGCATGATATTTTAAAGTTTTTTTAAAAAAATATTTATTATTTATATTAACATTTTATTTAAAAATTAATAAATGATTTTAAAAATGGGAAAATCACTTAACAGAACTTCAAAACAAAAAAAAAACAGAGATAAGATGGTCTCTGCTGTAAGGTTTAAAACATAAAAATATGCATGGCATACAAGGAAAAGGGAATGTGGAGGGAAGAGAAAAACAAAGAAATTCAGTGACAAATTCTTAGTGTTATGAGGTTCTTCAGCCTGGTGGAATGGTCACTGCAATGGTTTCTACACTCTGGCCTTCCAGATGTTTTGAATTTCAGCTCCCAGAATTTCTCATTGGTGGCCAAACCAGCAGGGGCTCATGGGAGTTGGTCTACTTGGAGGACCAAAGTTTGGGAAACACTGGGAGACTGAGTGACAGTTGGGGACAAGTACAGACAGGTAGATTTGGCTTCTCAGGAGAGCTGATGATAGCCCTGCTTTCCTTCTCTCTTTCTCTCCTTTAGCCATATAGTCTTGTTCACCGTGGTTGAATGTGGCTTTGGGCTTTTTTTGTAAGCCTTGCACTTTTCTAAAATATCACCTAAAGTACAGGCGTGCAAGACACATCCCATGTCTTTATCTTTATGGGTGTTTATGTGTTTGTGGGGGTTCCTCAGCATCGTAATTCAAGATCACCTCTTCTTCAAAAGGTAGTAGATGTCTGGACTGGACTGCTTTTGTTGTTGCTCCTCTTGTTGTTGTGTGCCTTTAAGTCATTTCTGACTTATGGTTACCCTAAGGTGAACTATCATGGAGTTTTCTTGGTAAGGTTTGTTCACAGGTGGGTTGCCTTTGTTTTCCTCTGAGGCTGAGAGAGCGTGACTTGTTCAAGTCCACCTAATGGGTTTCCATGGCAGAGTGGGCATTTGAAGCCTGATTCCAAGGGTTGTAGTCCAATGCTCAAACCACTATACCATGCTGGGATATTGAGTGACAGTTGGGGAGAAGTACAGCCTGACTTCTCAGGGGGGCTGACAGAAATCATGTATCAGAAAGCTCATTCACATACTAAAAGCTCACTGCACATAGAAAGCCAACACCCAAAGGGGAAGGGCTCTGCATTAAAGCTCTGTTTGCATGGGCAAGTGTTCTCAAGCGTATGGCCCGTCCTCAGGGCCAGAAACTAATTGCTCCTTAGCTTTTAGTATGGCAGATGTAGCAACCTATCTAATTTTTGGCACTTCAAATGGTTTCCCAAATATGGGAGTGGCTCCTACTAGCTCCTCTTCCCTAGATACTTTTGGAATGGGTGTGGGGAGGGAAAGGAGGGTGATGACACACTCCTTCCTCTGTGGCGGGGATCTCTTACCTACCTGTCCACCTGCCAGATAGCTATCTTGTGGCAGGATTAATGCCATTTTAAGGATGTGTCATTGGAATGGGTGGAGTGCTTGCAAAATCCATAAGACCTCCTTGTTGCCTTGAGCTGTGAAGCATGCAAAGGAGGGTGGGCTTTGTGAAAGGAAGGGTAGGTGAGAGGATGTTAACTTGGTTTATCTTTAATTAATCAAGGGCCGTCTGTCAGACCTTGCAACTATGCCCTGTGGTTGGCTTTCAGGCGTACATTTCACCCCTTCAGAAATCTGGCTCTGCCTTGATTTAGTTTGTGCTGAACAGTGCCTTTCCATGGAGCAAAAGTCATGGGATAGTACCAGTATGCAACACTTCGCTGTTTTCCTTTTAATAAATGCTGATAAGAATGTCACAGTTTTAAAGTCTGGAATGAGACAGCCAGACATGGGCCATCTGGATCAGCAAATTATCTGAATACTACAAGGGCAGACTTCTAAGCAAATATTTGATGAAGCTGTATTTTGCAAAACTTAAAATCAGCATAGCAGCAAGGCTTTTTAGAATGTCATTCTTGGCTAAGAAGCACTGATGAGCTACCTGTTGTCCTGTAATGAAGTATAACAGAGTCAAATCCCAGTACTTGTAGGATTTTGTGATTTATGCATTCAACTAAATTTGGATTTGGTATGGCAAATCTTTCATTCTCCCACTTCCTAAATCCCCCCCCCATTCTATCTTTGGGTGCTTCATGGTTTGTATAATGTAGTGTTTGTGGAAGTGATAGCTTCAATGTTCATGGAGTATGCAGGTGTTAGAAAAGCATGAATGTTCCATATTTTCAGCTCAGACTCTGGGAATGAAGGGAAAGTTGTCAGCTTGGCTGGCAGGAGGTCCCAGAAGGAAAGGACATGTAAAAGTGAGAGAACCTAGAAGGTTGGTGGCTGAAGGAAGGATGCAGAATTGTCATTAAGGCTGAGAACAGGGAAGCCAAGAGAACAGTGTGGAAAAAGACAGAACATGAAACAATGATATGAGTGCAGGTTTTGAGTGGAAGCTTAAAAATGGCCCATTGTCTGTTATATAGAAAAGGCACTTGAGTGGGTTATTTATCAGGGATGAGGGATGGTTGCTCCTAAAGAGAAAGGGTACTAGCCTGCCAAAACATTGCATCCATCACACCAGGTAGCCTTTGCTGTGCTTTGCAATAACCCAGCCTTGCTACATCGATCCAGCTGGCCTGCTTGGGAAGCAATCCACGTTCTAAGTCATTCCCTTCTTTTTCTCCCCCTCCCTCTGGTTTTAAGCTGTACGTTCTGTCTTCTGTCTTTAACGAGGGCTTCTGTTTGTTGCACTTTCCCCCACCTGCTTAGGGAAGAAGCTTATAGTGCCAGGAGCAGATTGGTGCCTCTCCCTTTTGAGGAAGGAGAGGCAAATGCAAGATACTCCCAGAGACTACTGGGTTAGTAGTGGAGATACAAGTGGGGAGGAGAGGGATGGGGTCTTGGCCTCACCAGCGAAGTGATCTTGATTAAGAAATGCTTCTGGAACCCCAAATCCCAATACTGGCAGGGATTACCAAGTAGAGGAGCTGTCCCTTCAGCACTCACTTTCTCGTTCCTGCTCTCGCTCCCATATGGAGTGCAAGGGAAGGGCTGCTATTTTTGTATTCTCTTTTGAGCCATGGTATCGCTTCCTCTTAGGAGGATTTGTTCCTTTTTAATGCTTTCTGATCAGTTTTGTTTGGCTATAGCCTTTTGTTCCTCTGCCTGGTATCTCATTTACTGCTTCTGGTAATCTCCCTCCTCTCTGTCTCTGAGCATAAAGAGAGGCTTCTGAAAAAAAAATGAAGACGAAGAAGAGGGAAGCTGAGAGTGTGTCTGCTGCCATTGGTGCCTCATGTAGTGTGCTTGGCAATTTAGAATTGGCACAGCAGGCTCAATTCTCTCTCTCTCTCTCTCTCTCTCTCTTTTTTCTTTGTCACAAATTTTCAGTATCTCTCAACAGCTGAACTTGAACGAGCAACTTCCTTTGCAGGCAGAAAGCCCGGGTGGGCTGCAAAAAGGAGCAGATTGCACCTTCCAGATTCCACCCCGTTACCCTTCTGCTCTTCTACCCACCAGACGAGTGACATTGCTTTACACCCTGTCAAGAGATTTCTGGCTAAGACTGTGGCATCGATTCAAATGTAGCTCTTTTCTCCTTCACCCCTCCCAAAATCTTTGTCGTGAATAACAGCAAACTGTTATCATACTTACCAAATTTGCAAGTTCTAAAATGGTTATGAAGTAGCAATGCTTGTAATTAGTCTTGGCTTTATTTTTCCCTCCTTTAACAAGCAAAAGTTATCTGGAACAGTTAAGTGTTCAACTGGCTTCCCCACTATACCAAGGGTGGGCAGCTCTGTGAGGGGTAGAGGGCCATTTTTGCCTGTGCTTCCCCTCCCCAATAAGCCACACAAATGTATTACAGTACACCGGAAGTTACATCATGCCACTTCTGGTTGCCATTTTCAGCTGGTTTGTGGCCATATGCGGGCCTTTTATTTCAGTGAGAAGCTAGAACACCAAATGGCCATGTACTTGCATACTTTCCACTTTTTTTTTACATTTCACAAGAATTTAATGGAATTCTCAAATGAGTCTATATTAATCTTGCATCTTTTCAATTGTTTCTTCCTTGTACTTTCCTTTCTCTTTGCCAACTTGGTGAGATTTCGCTTTGCATCCCAAAATCTTTTTGCGATCCTTGTCCAACTTTAAGTCTTGTGATCACCATTTGCTTGGGGTGAATGCCAACATGTACAGTTGTGCCACTTTCCACTTTTTTTTAATAGTTTTATAGCAATCCCCTCAAAAAATACACTTGAGAGGGTTGAAGTGCACTCAGAGGGCTTTGGGGCCACAATAGTGGGATTTAGGGGCTAAAAGCAGACTCTGGGCCACACTGTTTCCACTCTAGCAGTCAACAAAATCATCCTGGTGTTGGGTTTTTCTACAGTGAAGCTTCATTCTCAAGCCTGAATCGCCATGGTGTCTGCAATTACTGCAGATCCACTGAATCAGTGAGATTTCATTGGTGTTGACTCACCATAAACAATTGAATCCACTGGAACTACCACTAGGATTCAGGACTCAGTGTGTAAAGTATTCAAGTCTGGCTGCCATCACAGGGCAGGAAATTAGGTTATTCTCTTTTTTTTATGTCTGGTGTGGGCCATCCTGTTTGTTCTTTTCTGCTTCAGATACTAAAGTGTCTCGGATTAGGTCTATTCCTCTTACTGAAGGCAGGCCAAGCTGTAAAATAAGCAAAACTGCAGTTTGACAGGGTTGGAAGGAGAAATATTGAAGTGCCATTGTGAACACTAAGGTGAAAGTACTTGTACATGAGGTCAAGAATGTGGCTGTTTGTTTCTGAGGCTTTTAACTTAATCCCCACTCTTGTTCTTTTTACACATGTGTTTTGAGTTAGATTTGCATCCTTCCCTTCCCAGCCTACTTTCAAGCTGTTTCTTCATGTTTTGGGGTCTGATAGACCCACAGTGCAGCTTGAATTACAGGCTGTTGATCTGTGCTTGGTTTTCTACTTGACATGATGTCTTATTTCACCATTAGCCTACTGCTGAGATTGAAATTATATGGATTTCTAGAATTTGGTAGGACTACAATCCCCATGATCCTTCATCATGGGCCGTTCTGTTTACAGCCACTGGACATAGTCCAAACAACATCCTAAAGACCATTCAGAATTCTCATCCTTGATTTAAAGGTTCTCCATGTGGAATAGTACTTGGAATTTGCCTTAGTGCAATGACCTTCAAACCAGTGTACCCATTTCATACTCTCTTGTCTGGCATAGAACTCCTGCCAATAATAAAGTACTCTGTGGTCATGTTCCGTGATACCCAATTAATTGGGGGAAGTGATAGGCTAGCTGATAACATTGTCATCAATTTAATTGTAGTGGAAAAACACACCTAGCATAGTCTTGTGATTTCATGTTTTAGAAAACAGTGGTGGTAAAGAAATCCTTGTCCAGCTCCTTCCTTCTCAAAATCTATACTAAGCTTCCAAGGAACATTAGACCTCTTTAGAACACTGGTTTTGATTTCATAATCCAAAGTTGTTTATATTGTGATGTTGATAATTTCATGATAGCCTTGGAAGACAGGGTATTTGAATCAAGGAGGGTTATCAGAATGATAACAAACAAATCATGCCTTCTGAGGAGCAACTTAGAGAGCTGGGTAGGTTTAGCCTGAAGAAGAGAAGGTTAAAAGGTGACATGATAGCCATGTTTAAATAGGTGAAGGGATATCATATAGAAGACAGAGCAAATTTGTTTCTCCAGAGACTAGGACATGGAGCAATGGCTTAAAACAAGAGGAAAAGAGATTCCATCTAAACATTAGGAAGAACTTCCTGCTGGTGAGAGCAGTTCAACAGTGGAATACATTACCTCAAAGTGTGGTGGAGTTTCCTTCTTTGCCGGTTTTAAAGCAGAGACTGGATGGCCATCTGCTTTGATTGTGTATTCCTGCACGTCACGGCATTGGATTGGATGGCCTTTGTGGTCTCTTCCACTATGTTATTCTATGATTACCTTGTAATTTATTCTGCATTCTTTTATAACGTTACTTCTCCTCCAAGCAGCTCATACTGCTGTGCCCGGTCATCCTCATTTTGCCATTGCAACAACCCTATCAGGAAAATGAGGCAAAGAGATAGCAGCAGCTTCTTGTGCGCATCATGCTTCCATGAAGATTGGAATTCCAGGTGGGATGCTCTTAGACACTGTATTCACTATAGCACACTCTTGTCTTTGAAGAGGGTGAGACTTAAGGCTGATCAAGAGGACTCTGTTAAAAAGGCACCATTTGGTTTCTGTGCATGGACAAAATAAGAGCTGAACAGGGAATTCTCTGGTTCACAGCTGAGTCTCTGAGCTGCGGCATTGCGCCGGCCCTTGCTGAGACGAAGATGCCCTGATTACAGCTACAGCTTGTTTACGTCCTCTGTAAAGAGAGAACTGTCAAAAGGCATGCAAAAGTGTTTTCCAAACAGGCAATCATGTTTGTGGATGAGACTTTACACGTTTGTGGGGGGATTGCAGAGGAGTTGAATGACACAGCCTTGCCAAGTTACATCTCTCATGAAAGACAGTTTTTCAGCAACAGATCATTGCTGTAGTTCAATCTTATTTCCCCCAGCATGGGGTGGCGTTTTGTGTTAAAACTATTGTCTTGAGTAACGGTGAGAGAGAAAAAGAATGAAAGAATGAAAAGCTTTGGCATTCTCCTCCTGGCGTGTGGATGATGGGACCAACAGATGTGTGTTTAAACAAATATATCGACTTTGTTCTGCTAATATCAAGATTTATTGTTCCTTGAAGAAAATAATAATATCCTTGACTTCACTGGGGTCAATATTTACTGCTTGGCTCAATAAAATCGTTATTATTCATCCCGGCAGCCACCAATCAGCACCTAATAAATAATAATAGTAATAACTGATGTTTACAATCTTAGACATCCCAATTACAGAGTATACATGCACAAGGCACTGGGCTTATTTTATGACTGTGAGCCAGAGACGTGTGTTGCAAGTCTTATGGAAATAGCTGATTTCTTTTAAAAAACTTTCCTGAACTCCACTCTCAAACTCAGCATTCTGCTGCTGTGAATCACAAGAAGCTGATCTGAAAAGCTATTGGATAAGGCAGTGCTTCTTAAGCTGTCTGATGTGAGGAACCAGCAGGATTTTTCCCCTGAAAGTGCCAGGGATTGGCATCATTTTGGTATCCATGGACTACAACTGTTTCTTTCCTTCTTGGAAACCTTTCACGGACCAACAGCCACAGGCTTGGGGACCAGCAGTAGTCCAGGGACCACCTCTTTGAATGGCGCTGGGATAAGTCAGAAATGACTCGAAGGCACACAACAACGGAACAGGATTAGAATGGACTGCAATGCAGGGTGTGGATGTGCTTCCATCCCTGTGAAGGGTGATAAATTGAGGCATATATAATTGTGTATGTGCATGTGTGCGCACTCTTTAAGAACACAAGAAAAATGTAGAAACCAGTCTGAGGCATGGAATTTAGCGGCTTCAGAATCCTTGCCTCCACTTCCTTTCTAAAGACAAAGCAAGCTTGTAGTCCTTATGGTTGCAAAGATAGCAAGCATGGCCTGGCATCTGTTAGATCAGCATTTTAGGGCTACAGTGTCTACATGAAGTAGCTTATATTGAGCAGATCAGATGATATATTGCTTTTAACGTGGCACACTTTTTAATTCCCTATAAATAACATCCACACACCACTTGCATCAGTGTGCACATTGAAGTTCAAGAGACTCCAAGGTTCTCTTACTGTTGCCTGTATAAAAACCCCAAACCCCCTACATTCATTTGGGGTACAGCCAAGTTTTTGTTTCTTTTTGGTACAGCTTGACTCTAGTAGCTCCCTTAGAAGTAAGGCTGCCCTGATTGAAACATTCCTTTGGCTTTCTTCTTGTCCTTCTGTGCAGCTTTGCATCTCTTTAATATCTTGGCACCTCCTCTCACTTCTGCTCTTGCAGTGTCAGGCTTTTACTTGGTGCTTCTGATTCTTGGTGAATCAAGTGCTCTTTGCTTGAGCTGTGCCCACTACTCCGCCCTTTTGGCAGTTTAGTTTTTTTGTTTAAAGGAAACAACCTTTGCTTAAACTTTTATTTTCCTATTTTGAGAGCTGGGGCGGGAATGATGACTTGACAGATCTGGGTCATATTGGCAAGGTTTCCCGCACTCCATGCTGATTTTCCTTTAAAGAGCCATGAAAGAGAGGAAAAATGGATCAAGCTTGTTCCCATGTTCCCAAGATTCTAGTGTGATGCAAGGATGGGAAAAAGTGCATCTCTTCAGATGTTATTGGATTGTAACTCCCAGCAGCACTAGCCAGTCAATGCTGGGAAATGTTACGAGTTTCAGTCCAACAATGCAAGAAAAACCATATTTTGTCTGGCTAAGGTAGTAGGTGGCCTAGTGCACTTTGTTGACAACTGGTTTTGGTGGTGAAAGGGAGAAGATACAACAAGATTTGATCAGTTCAAATGGATACCTTGAATATCCAAACTCTTGACAGTGCACAATGGCCTCACTTTGTTGCTTCTAGGGCACATGTGACTTGCTGGACTATTTATTGTTATTTGCCATTGATTTATGTTGACCCAAGGAATGAGAGATCTCCAAGAGCCCTGGTTGTCCACAGCTCTGTTCAGATCTTGCAGAGTCAGGGTCGGTGCTTCCTTGATTCAGTCAATCCACTTGTAATGGGATCTCCCTGTTTTCTTACAGCTTTCCACTTTACCAGGCATTGTTGTCTTTCCCAATGAGTCATGCCATCTTGTGCTATGCCATATTAGCATATCAAGAGAGTGCTGAAGATTAAAGAGATGCCTTGAGGGAAAAATTAAGTTGTCCTGTTGGATGAATCTACTACTCAGCCTATCATTTTCAAATTAAGGTGGTGTAGTGGTCAGAGCTGCAATAGGTCACCATGCCTCAAAATATTTTGGATTGAATCTTCATGCAACCAATCTCACTTGCTGGCTTGCTTATTTATTTGATAATTCACTTTCTCATCAGCTGGCCACAAATCATGGAATGACCTGCCAAGAAGAGATCCGACAGCTGGATATGCTGTCTTCATTTAAAACAGCATGAAAGATTAATCTCTTCCAACAGGCCTATGTGGGTGGTTTTTTTTAATTATGAGTTTTTAAATTATGAATTTATTGTTCTTCATAGGTATTTCTTTTTAACTTACATTATGCTCTTTTAACTGATTGTGTATTTTTAACTCGTGTTTGTCTTTTTAACTGTGTTAAGTGTTTATTGCTGTATTCTAATGTTTTCCCTGCCTTGATCCATAGGGAGAGGAGGGTGAAAGATAATGGTAGTAGTAGTAGTTATTTATTTATTTAATATTCATATATTCTCCCAATATGGAAGTCAAGGTGGCTTTCAGCGTGGAGTTAAAACAAAATATAGGCCCTTTTCGCACGGGCCTTCTCTGCGCGACAGCCCCGTGAGTCTCGCGGGAGTGGGAGTGTCGCTCCGCACGACGCACTCCCACTTCCGCCGGGCTTACGGGGCTGAAGCGGCGCGAGTGCAGGTTTTTTGATTTTCGCTTTGAAGCGAAAATCACCTGCGCTCGCGCAACGCTCCCGGCGCCCGCGCGCACTTACCTCTTGTGCGGAGCGTCAGGGAGCCGGCCGGGTCGCGCTTCCTTCCCTCCACCCCTGCGGAAGGAAGGGACGGGGCGCTAGCGCAACGGATGCGACACGTCCTGCTTCGCGCGGGGGGGCGGACGCGACAAGCTCCTTTCTCGCGCGTGTGGGGGGGATGGACGGGACAGACTCCTTTCTCTCTCGCGCGGAGGGGACGGACGCGCGAGCCGCCGCTTCCCCGCTTGTTCCTTCGCCTGCGGAAGGAAGGAGGGAGGAAGCGGCAGCCTCCCAGAGAAGGCTTTTTGCGCGAGCCGCCCTCCTCTGTTGCGTGAGCGCCGGCGCTGGGAAAAGGGCCACAGATAAAACAGCGCATGGTACAAAAGTTGAAAAAAAATTAAATAAAAAATCCTATGAAAATATTTAGCACAGCTTAAAATACATATAGAACACAAGATAGAGGTGCAATACACTCCATTAAATGACCCTTCTTCCATACTAGTTAAGGAGTTAAGGCCTATTTAAGTAGAACATTCTTTGCCTGCTGATGAAAAAAAAAGGAGGGGGCCCACCTAGCCTTTAATGGGAGGGGGTCCCACACTGTGGGAACAGCCACCCAGGAAGGCTCTCTCTCATGTCCTCACAAGCTATATCAATGATGGTGGTAGGACAAAGGGAAAGCCCTCCCCGAAGATCTTAAAGTCTACACAGGCATCGACAAAGATGAGGGATTATGAACATAGTATTCCTAAATCTGAGGAGGGCAACAAATTACTATGGTGGGGTTAGAATTGGGATGTGCCAAGCCTAAATGCCCCTTCACCATCAAACTCATTGGGTGACCTCAGGCCAGTTTCATTCCTTCTGCCTACCCTACCCTTACAGGCTTTTTGCAGTTAGGAAATTGAGTAAGGAATGGTGCATGCTGCCCTCAACTCCTTTGCAGAGCAAGTTGGAGTGAAAACACCAACAACTGCACTCCATCTCTGTGACATGGATTTCTACCATGAACAATGAGAAATTCAATGACAAAGTTGCCTATGCTTGGTTTATACCTACTTATTTGTAATTTTGCCTAGTAAGCGCACCTCTTGTAAGCAATTTCCCTAAGAGCATGCATTTCTGATGCAATTTCCTCTAGTACATACTGTCTTAATGCATTTTTGGATTGGTGAACTCCACTGCAAAGTCCGGAAAAAGTGCAGTTTTTGAAAGCTAACAGAGTTGCTGTTCTAATAGTAGTAGCAGTAGTGATGATAATAAGCAGGAAACCAAATTCTTATCTTGCTCTTGTACATTTGCTACTTAGGACAGCACTAAGTGAAAATATGCCCTCCAGTTTCTGCAAAACATTCTGCTCCCCACCACCACACATACAAAAAGTCTATGCTTCATTGGGAAGGTACATACTAATTTCTTTTAGTGCTATATTCAACATTACCTTAACAATAAGAGATGGGTGAGGATATGTGTCTCCTTTTCCCTTTGTATTAGATTTCTGTTTTTCTCTCTGTCTTTGCGTTCCTCCTCAGCTGCCCAGGTCTCCTCACCTGAAACAGCTTCATGGGAGTAGCTGCTTCCTGGAATCTTTCCCCAGGCTTTGAGAAAAGTGTAAGCAGTTGGGTTGGCTTCAGATATCTGAAGATGTGATTGTACATTGATAAACAGAACATACATGCACATCCCTGGCCTCCTTGAATCTAAGATGAGTGAAGCTCATCTCCACCTATGAGAATTTCACTTCGATTATCTTCTCCCATGACATGTTTTTGAAAGTGGCTTCTTTTCCTTGAAACTGAAAGGTTGCAAATAATATAGAGGGAAATTTTTTTGGGCACACCTCTAGTAATATGTTATGCCAGTATTACTGCATAGCTGTGGCTCTAACAGCAGGACAGCTGAGCAACTCCGTGCCTCCTTCCTCTTCTTTTTTGCTTCCTAAACTATATACCTTGTTCTTTCTTAATAATAAATCAGAGCTGATGCTTCTACCACTCTCATCTCCTGCCAAGAAGGATATCCTGGATTTTTGATGCTTTTGCAGTTAAATGTGTCCAGTGCTGAAAACACTTGTAAATTAATTGGCCCTTTGACCATAGGTCTTTTTTTCCTTCCATCTTTCACCTATTGACTGTTCACACATGAGGCAGTCCTTGGTTCTTGGCTTCCTTCCCACTGCCTTCTCCGGCACGCACAGCCTGATAAGTGTGAAGAAATCATAAGCAAGGCTGAAGCTGCAAAGAAAGAACTAGCGGTCAAGTAATGGGGAAAGGAAAGAAGCTGTTCACAGCAGCCATATCTGGAAGCTGGAGCCCTGTGACAACCTGGACAAGTCTCTCTCCCCCTCTCCCCCATTCTCTTCCTTCCTTCCATATAGTATTTATATTCCATCCTTCATCCACAAAGTTTTTCAGAACAGCTTACAATTAATTTATTTGACAGTTCTGCAGGCTTATCACCTTAGTAAGATGCAACGCTCAAGAAAGAAAGGGGAGATGGGGAAGTGGGAATTAAGGGCCTTTCCACACTATATTGTAGTTTAGGGTGGGGCATTTAGAATTTTCAACCAGAGAGCTCTTTGGCCTTGGTCAGCTACAAACCCCAGAATTCCACAGGATGTTGAAAGCGGAATAATAGCACTATAACAGTGTAGTGCAGAAAGGCCCTAAGTCCAGCAGTTTCTGGATGCTCTCTTTCAGAGGCTACAGCAATGGCAGTTGGAATGGGAGAAGGTGTGGTCACCAGTTTCTGGGATGCAGGCACATGGGAACTGTGTCTGGCTGCTCTTTTCTTCTTTAGAAGTCAAAATGGTGGTAGTTGGAACATGGAACACCAGCTGCCAGGGCCCTGAGATGGATGGAGCTGTGCCTTACTGCTCTTCTTTCTATCAGAGACCACAGCAGGGCAGTTGGAATTTGGGGAGAGGGACTCTCACTTGCCACCTGGGGCCCAGGCATAATGGATTTGCTTTCTTCGACTACACCTCACAGAGGCCCAGATGTTTCTGGGATTTTTTTTAAGTAGCATTTCCTTGGTCTGGGTGCAAATATAGGCCCTTTCCATACTACACTGTATGGCGCTATTATTCAACTTTCAACATCCTGTGGAATTCTGGGGTTTGTAGTTTATTGAGACCAAAGATCTCTCTGGCTGAGAAGTCTAAATGCTCCTCCCTAAACTGTGAGCCCCAAGATTCTATAGGAGGTTGAAAGTGGAGTAATAGCACTATTATAATGTAGTGTGAAAAGGCCCATAGTGTTACAAAAGTGGCTTAGCCACTGACCCCCCCTCTTTTTCCTCCTCCTCCTTTTTCTTCTTCTCCTTCGGATTGTGTGGATGGACAGGGGCAATATTAGAAATGAAGGCTCAGCCTAGGAAGTGAAAGCAAAGTCTTTTTTAAAAAAAGAAAGAAAAATGCTGCATAACAGAATATGAAATCCAAATACATTGCTACTGAATCGCGAGGTCTGATGCCACAAGAATTTCAGGGAGTTCAGAGGAGGGGGTTGGAGGCCATTTCCTTGAAGCCAACTCCGTCTGCTATAACTGGAGGCACATGCAATTAATTTAGCCAACAAAATGCCACTGAATAGTGTGAATGTGTTGGGAAATGTTGCTGAGGTATGAGTGAGTCATCGTATAATGTCATTTTGTTTTTCCTCAGACCCTACAAAATGTCTAATCTTCCTTGAGCCCCGAACTTGAGCATGTGTGTGTTTCAGAGAGTAGCTGCAATGCTGTTTGTTGCTCACTTCCATGAACCTTTATTTTCTTTTTTTCTCCTTCCCCTGCCCTCCTTTTGCTTCCATGGCTGTTAATCATGACACCCTTGGCCCCTTTTGCATGAAGTGGGTTGGTTGCTAGGCATGCAAAGAGGTCTGAGAAGAAGGTGGAAACTGGTTGCTGATTTCACAAAGCCCCCAACTGGCTCCTTAAGAGGAAAGAAAATAGGGTATTCCTCAATGGAGTTCAAGTCTGGAAAGAGTGTTGGAGGAGCTGCCTTCAAGTGAAAGATGTTACTTTTCCTCTTGCATATTCTGATCAGAGGTTGCCATGTAGAGAGTCATGCATGCTGTGTCTAGAATCCCAGATCCTAGAAAAGATAAAGGGTGATTCTAAATGTTTTGGGTGTTGCCAGTCTACACTACCAATGGATAAGCCTGCAGGTGGTAGTAACAGAGCAAAAGTGAGAACCATGTGGTCCTCCCAATGATGTTGGACTGCAGCTCCCATCAGCCCTTGCCAGCCAGTAGTGAGAGACGCTGGGAGTTACTGGCCAACAACACCTGGAAGGCTGTGTAATTCCCAGCTGGCATAGAAGATGTCTTAGGAGGTGCCACTCCACAGTGTAGGGAAAGAAAAGAATAGATATAATGCTGGCACCTCCAACCAGCACAGTTTTTCCCAGTTCTCGGCCAAATTGTAGGATAACCTTGTTGTGGTTTGGCACAGAAGCAGCTTGGCTTTGAATGACATCACTTCTAATGAGGTCTACTTAGGCGCGGCGCTGGCTGTGAACCTGATTTGTTAGTGCCTTCTGAATTCAGTGAGCCAAGGCGACTTGTCATTGAATACTGCATTAGTTATTGTATTATTTATTGTTTACTTTAACACAGCTTTTCTTGCATATCAACATTTTCCTATGGTACAATTTCAAGGCTTCAAACGCTGACACTGCATTAGCAGCCAGCTCCAAAGCCCCCAAATAATGCATAAACGATGATTATTCCTTCTGATCCACTTGTGTTTATGTAAATGGAAGGGAAAAGCAGTTTTCGGATTGCTTTCAGAAGCTTAAGGGCTCCATATGAAGCCTATTATTGAGAAATCAAACGGCAAAGCAACTTCTCAGGCAACGTATTAGCTACTCGATGACACCGTCTATATGCAAGTCCAGCTGTACTGGTTCTGGCTCTATTACAATTCAAAGGATTCCCTGGGGACTCAGTAATCAAACTTCTGCAAACAGGTTGTCTGTTTTCGATCGTAACTATGTAATCAAGAGAGATTTGTGGTTAATCCAAAAATCATAGCAAGAAGGTTTATGAGAAAGGCTGCAAAAAGGAAATAGAAATGGCAAGTGGTTTTTGGAGGGCCAGACATTTGGCAAGAAGTATGAGGCCAAAGTTTTGTAAAAGTCTATTATACTCTTATCTGCTCCTGCCCAGAATTTAAAAGAAGGTGGAGGCAGCTCTTCTGGAATGGTAGCAATCCGCAGGATAAGTTCCCTGCTTTGTTGGTTGTGTCATTCTCCCCATCAGCTGGTAGAACTTGGATTTCTCATCTTCCATCAGAGCTGTTGCTACTGTCTGGCCATCTTGGTGTTTTCCTGCTTAACAGAGAATGGGAGGATTCATGCTGTCTTGGTTGCTTTGGGCGTATATATCTCAGAAGAGCAGATTTGGGGGCTTGGACAGCAAGACCATGGGCAGTAGCCCAATAAGACACTGCCACCACTGGCTGGTATTATATAGGAGGAGGAATTGTAAGATTGCCAGACTGAAAACTGGAAGTGGCTCCTATACCTTTAATGGATGTACAGAAGTGGGAATTTAGCACCTGATCCTTGCTGAACAACCAAGTAAAAAGCAAAAGCCCACATTCCCTTTTCTATGCAACCATGAAAGATGCAGGATCCCTCCCCAGGTTTCACTCTGGCATCCCTAGGGGCATATTAACCGGTTAATTGGTTTTAAGCAGAAGGTCTACTCTTCCTATTTTGTATCTGTTACAGAAATTTTGTGCTCTCACACTAAGCCACGCATGAATCACTTGATCAACAGGTGGCAGGCACTGGGGGAGAAGCACCCACAGCAACCCTCTGCCTGTTCCACCTGTTTCCCCCTTGCCTTTCCTTTTGTTTTAGAGGATGATTCTGTGCACACCACATGGTTTCTTCATTTTAGCTAGTCTGATCTTGAACAGTAATATCCTCAGTGTAGAAATAAGATTCTACTATCAGTACTACCCCATTCCATGCATCTGTGCATAGAATGGAACAGGAGGTCTCATTTTGTCTTCTGCTTCAGGCAGAAAAATCCTTCTGGCCAGTGAAACCCCAGCTAATAACTTAATGGGGTTAGTGGATAAGTTGATGGCACCCTCTGTTTCTGTCTACTATTGGCTGGTGAAGAGCAGAGAACTGTAGAACCCTCTGGTGCCAGGATAAGGTTAAGTTTTCCAAGATGTTCTGGAATGGAAGGGGCAAGAGAATAACCAATAAATCCTGGTCTCGTTGAGGCAGCTGCTCATTTAGGATAATACCAAGCTTACTCCTCATGGTAAACTTCCGTATACCATCATTATTAAGATTGTGGACACAATCTGTGTGAAGAGTGTAGCACACTCAAAAAGAAAGCGCTTCATAGAGAGTTGTGTGTTTTGAAATTTCCCCTATTTCAGCTTCACACATACTTTAACCTGGATGTTTTTTGTATTGTTTTATGCCTTCAAGTTGTTTCACATTTATGGGGCACCAAGGCAACTCTGTGACAGGGTTTTCTCAGCAAGATTTGGTTGATGTTGTTCGGGTTACCATTGTCTTTCTCTAAGATTGAGAGGGTGTGATTTGCTCAAGGTCACCCAGTGGGTTTCCATGGTTGAGTGGGGAAGCAAACTCTGACCTCCCAGAGTCTAGTCCAACACTCAAACTGCTACACTGTGCTTGTTCGTACTGTGACATTTGGAAATGGGCAAAAGCCTGAAGGATGCATATAGATTTGTATATAGTAGGCACACATTTCATATTAAGACTGAAGGGTGCCTCTGAGCACATGCAGAGTACATGTCTTTTCTCACTATTTCCCAGGTTGATTTCTCTATCCTCTGTTTGTCCTTGACTTGAATAATTGTTGGCTCAGTCTCAGGGCTTTGCTTCTTCCAAATGAGGAGAGCCTTAACTGAGTCTAACCATCTTCCTGCAGCCCTGTCATATGGTCATATATATATATATGGAATATATATATATATTTATATATGGAATATATATATATATTTCTTTTTGTCATTCTTTCCTTCTTCTTTGTGATAATTTCCCACCTGAGCATGGAGCACTTTATAAATAGCAAATCTGAAATGAATTTTCTAGCAGCACTCATTAGTTCCCTCGACATCCATTAAACATCCACGCAAGCACAAGCAAGATGACAAAAGGGATTGATTTTAATAGTATGCTTAATGGGGGAGGGGAGGAGGGAAAGGAAATGTGTTGAGAAGGGCCTTTTCAGATTCTCAATAACAGAGAGAGATTCTGAAATCCATCAAATGTGTTTGGGGTGGTGATTGGGGAGGAGATTGGGCTGAAACAGTACTCGCATTGAGTTGCATTCATGTTGTTGAGGCTATCTACTGCCTTTTCATCCCTCTCACTGCTTCTTCTTGGCAACAGTTTCTGTCCTCACTGGCCTTTGGCCCCACTTGGCCCCTGCTGTCATTTAATCATGTAGCTGGGATGACTTGTGTGATCTGTGTTTGAACATTCATATAAGCAGATAAGAAGTGCAGTCCTCCTTCAACATCTGTGGATTTGACCTCCACAAATTTGTTTATTTGTGTGGCACGTGCTTGCCTTCCCCTGCCCCCATTTTCCTCCTCCCATTCCCTTGTATTCCTCACCCCAGGCTTGCAAGGCTTGAGTTTAAAATAGACATTTTTTTTTCCTTTTGGGTGAGCAAAGCCCCCTCCACTGCTGGATGTGTGTCTTCTCTGCCACATGGCTCTACATTCTGCTGTGTAATAGTCACTGATTGGTCAGGTGCTGTTTTTGCTCCTACTCCTCTCCTCTGGGCGGAATTTCCTTTCTCAAGATGGTGACCAGAAGTAGCTAGAACGCCAGAACTCAGTGTTCCATGCTTTTCCATCTGAGGGGAAAGTATCAATAAACCTTGTCATTTTAATTCCCCCTGGGAATACTAGGGCCAGAGGCAAGGTAATGGGAAGGAGAACATGGGAGAGGGGAGTTATTCACATTTTTCCACTTTCACAAGGGTTCTGCACCCCAAGCCTTCACAAATGTGGAAGGGCCTCAGTAATACTCTGATATTGTTGCTGCTGCTGTGTGCCTTAAAGTTGTTTCCAACTTATGGTGACCCTAAGGTGAACCTGTCACAGGGTTTTTTGGGGCCGAAAGTGTGTGTTGTGCCCAAAGTCACCCAGTGGGTTTCCATGGCTGAGTGAGGAATCAAACCCCGCTCTCTAGGTTGGAGTCCAAAGCTCAAATGACTACAGTACACTGGCTATTCAGGGGGAAAAATCATATGGGCTATCAGAGGCACAGAATCACAGTATTGTTGTTGTGTGCCTTTAAGCCATTCCTAACTGATGCCGAGTTTAAGCTGAACCTTTCAAGGGGTTTTATCCACAAGATTTGTTGAGTGGGGGTTTGCCATTGGCTTCCTCTGAGGCTGCGATGATGTGACTTGTCCAAGGTCACCCAGTGGGTTTCCATGGTCGAGTGATGCTTTGAGCCCTGGCCTCCCGAAGTCCAAGCCCTACACTTAAACACTCCAACATGCTGGCTCTTAGGATCATAGCAGTGTGGGCAAATGCAGCCAAGAACAAAGAATGGAATTAGGGCAGATAAGAGCACCGCTGAATGAATTGCTCTGAAATGCCGTAAACAGGCTTTTTTTTTTCTGTTAATGAATCAACTGGATGCATTATAAGAAAATAGATTTCATTGGAGCATTAAGACCTTTTTACTGTCAGATCAGTTTGACAGTAGAAGCGATTGCCTTGGAAGGGTGATGTACTCCATCTTTGGAGATCTTTAAACAGAGGATGGATTCTTTCAGGAGTACTTCATTTGTATATTCCTTTATGTCAGGGGGTTGGACTAGATGACTGTTGTGGTCCCTTCCAAAATTCATATATCTGTAATTCTATGAAGTGCAAAATGGGTGTAATAATTCATCCTCAGCTCTGAAAAAGAAACTTCTGTCTTCTCAGACCCCTTCCTGATTTCCAAACCCTCTTCCATCAGGAATGTGCAGCTGGTAAAACCCATCAACTTTGTTACCTTCAGCCAGTAGTAGAGAATATGTCAGAGTTAATGCTTCCAAATGAATAGAGGTGAAGAGGCAAGCAAAATATCTAATCCTGCGCAGAGCCTATCAGCAGAATAAATGAGTTGATGCAATAGTTGGGAAGGAGGCGAGCCACTACCGTATGAGGCACTGTAGCTGAAAATTTAACTTTGATTTCAATTTTCATATTTGTCAGCAATAATTAGATTCAAGAAATGTTTTTGCCACAGTAGTAAAATACTAATAAGTAGGTGCCTTTGTAGTATGGTTAATGGAGTCTGTCTCTCTCTTTCTCTCTCCCTCTCTCTTTTTTGCCTTACTAGTGGGCTAGAAAAATTCCATTAAAGGGAAAAGTCATACTATATTATGGCATTTCAATGAATGCCGACTTGGCAGCTGCAGTTAATATCAGCATTTGGAGCCTGCGACCCACTACTTAACCACTGGACTGCTAGATGAGAAGGCTTTGCATACGACTGGTTTCTCCTGATCTTGATTTGGAGACTCCCAGTGCCCTTTCCCTCTAGGCACTGTATACCTATCTTTAATTAGCAAAAGGTGAATGTGAGAAAAAGGAGGGAGGGCAGTAGAATCTGATTGCAAGTTTGGGCCCTTAGCTGAACAAGCTGAATTTTATTGAATATCATGCTACCCAGGTGGTGAAGGAGGCATGGACCTGGAATGGTGGTCTCTGATATGGGGAATCTGTAATAAGACAACAGGGGGGTTGTTCCAGGCCTCCCCAAGGCTTTGTTTGGTGTCAAATACTGACATACTTTACTGCTATGAGAAAAGCTTCATTGGTGGTGAATAATGTAGCAGATGGTATTCAGCAGAGAAGCATTCTAGACCTGTTGCTGAAGGAGTCCAGTGTCCCCTTGCAATCAGTGGTAAAACTGAGCCCCTAAATGATTAATTCTACATAGGCTATCCATGGCTGGCCATTCAATGGCTGTCTAAATGGGAAGCCTGTATTAGAGCTGATGGGGAGAGGTGTGGATGATTCTGCCTCCTGTACTAGAATAACTTTGATGATCTGGGTAGTGTATACCTCTTCCTCATTTATAACCTACCTTTTTCCAATAGTGGGATTCAAGGTACATTGCAAATTATTAAAACCAGTACAGATTAAAAACAAAATATGCAAAAACATTAGGAAAATGTATATATCATTTTACACACACATATACATATATACACATACATACATATACAGTGGTCCATCCACATTCATGAGAGTTTGGAGTGCAGAACACTCATGAAATGGGAAAAATCAGGAATAACTCCCCTCCTCCTCCCATTACCTTTCAGGGTTGTGACATGGGAGCCTTCCTTCTCCATGCCAAGACCAGAGGCAAGGGAGTGAGGGGTGGCGCTCCAGAGGCGAGAAGAAAGGAGTGTGTGTGCTCCCACACGGCCTTAACTTTTGCCTTGGCGTGAGTTCTCAGCACCAGGGCAGAGGCCAGAGAATGGGAGGGGAGAGCTCCAGAGGGCATAAGCAAGGCATGTGCATATATCTCCCCCCACCACTGCCTTACGTTTTGCCTCTGCACACTTGCCTTCTTTTTCTCTGCTGACAAAATGCAAGAGAATGGGAGAAGGAGAATGGGGGTAACACGGCTGGCTTGAGAATAATCACATTTGTGAAAATCAAACCTACAGATGTGGAGAGAGGACTGTGTGTGTGTGTGTGTATAAAATTAAGAATCTGTAATGTTAATTCTATTTAAAATTCATTAAAAGATAGTCTTAATGTGTTTAATACTGATTTAATAATAATGTAATAAGGATGATCTTAATTTAACAGCATAAGTTTAATAATAATATTAATGTAATAACGAATTTAATAAAATTTATTAACAGACAAACTTTTCAAAGACACACTTGACTTGGGGTGAGGATGTCCTTGGACAACCAAATGTCTTGTGTTGGCATTCACTACAGACTGGGAAGCAATTTGGTTGTACCAGACCTCAGGGGTGATCCTTCTGCCAGTCTGTGGGAAATAGGATTGCTAGAATAAAAAACTATAGAGGGCTGCTGTATCTTTAATGGTTGTGCAGTTGTTGTGTCCCTTCAAGTCATATCTGACTTACAGTGACCCAAAGCAGGACCTATCACAGGATTTTCTTGGCAAGATTTATTCAGAGGGAGTTTGCCATTGCTTTCCTCTGAAGCTGAGAGAGCATGACTGGCCCAAGATCACCCAGTGGGTTTCTGTGGTCAAGCAGAGATTTGAACTTTGGCATATCAGAGTTCCTAGCCCAACACTCAAACCATGACAGGTATAGTTTATCACACAACCAAGTAACAAGCAACGCCTGTTGAAATTCCCTTTTCTACACAGCCATTAACCCTCGAACCTCAGTTGGGATTAATCTTTTATGTACATATCAATAGCTTCAGTTATCTCTGGGAAGAAGTTATGTAAACTACTACTCAGACCTGTGGTTTCCCACCATAGGTGACAAGTACAAAAGAGAGTATGATGTAGAACCAGGGGGTCTTTATGTGCATATTCTGGGAGTAGGTCACCAACCTCGATGTATGCCAATCAGTGTTAATACCTTTATTAGTGATGGCAGTGCTTGAAACGTGGAGGATTCTCTTACCAGGTTTAGAGGGTCACCAGTAATTGGTGGCTGATGCCTTTGGTGGCTTAGTCATAATAGAGCCCAGCAAAGAACTGGGCCCTTGTATGTCTTTAGAGCATTTGCATCCTTTTACAGAAGAAGTATAAATCCCCCAATCCAAACATCCTAAGGACAATAGTCAAGATGCTGCCATAGTGTTCTTCTTGCCTTGCTTTTGCTTTTTGCATACCTTGTCAGACCAAAATTGAGAACTCTGGAGCCATGGTATAAGGGAAATCCTTGGAATAGCAGCAAGGCTGAGTAACACTGCTGTAGCAAAACCACCGCTATGAGGGCCCTCCATATTTTAGCAACTCCTGGCTACCTTTTCTAATTATCCGTACAGAGTGGAACCTCATCATTCACCATTTACACGGGAGCTGCCATTTTAAGGCCTAGTTACCACCTCCTCAATTACCTGGAGAACATTCGCAAGCCCTCCTGGCAGCACATCATTGCTCTCCTCAATAAAGAGAAAGCTCCATCACTTTTCTGTGCTTTGGATCACCGGGCACCTCCGTGTGCTCTCCCTGATGGCATGTGCCAGATTTTATTCCAAAGCTGCCTCTGAGAGAAAAGAAAAAAAGGAAAGGATATTAAATTTAGCTGCGATCCTCACAGCGATCGGTAGGAGCAAAGCTTTATTTCATTTTATTATTATTTTTTTTCAAAGTTGTGTCATTTTCAAGCTACTTCAGCCTATTAAGCACACAAAAGGGATGGAGGAATGAGAAATGTAAATGGCCAGCGCAACCTGATTAATCCTGGGATGTACAATTCCATTAATAAGCCAGGTTCTCTTTTTAATAGGTAGCTGCTTCTAGCAGCCGTTGGGCCTTAGGAATTGATGTATTCACTGTAATTGTATTGCATCTAATAGGAGATGAAGAAAATTGTGCTGGAGAAGTGAGTCTTTTCAACACCACTTTCCAATCAACTAAAATAATGACTTGCTATGGAAAAGGCCTGGTGATGCTATGACAGTTAATCAGAAGAAAACAACCCTGGGAGTTTCTGATCCAGATGGTTTAAGCAATTGTGTCTAAATTTTCCATGTTGTAGACAGGAAATGGAGGCATTGCAGCAGCTGGGCAGTTCCAGGTGACTTGAATGAACATGCCAAGCTGCACATCGGGAAACACAAACTGCTGTCACTGGGTAGATGGGAAATACACATCTTCCTATATATGTAGAATGGGGGATTTTGGGAGTCTAAGTCTCTCTCCCTTCCCTGCAATAACTTTCTCAAACTCTGGTTTTAAAGTATAAGCTACAAATGAAATCATGCCAAGTTGAATTTTGGGAATAGGCAAATGGAAATAAGGCTGGTTTCAAAGAGCATTTTGGAAATAGATTAATAATTCCAACTCAAAAATGCTGTTCTCGAATTAACCACCTTACTGGTGGTTGTTTGTTCCTCTTGTGGAAGTGGAGGACAATTTTCTCTTATTTATTGTTTTAAAAAGTATATTCTTGATGGCTGCAAATTTTTTTGCCAAAGAGCATTTCCTAGATTCTTCAAAATTGTCTGTTTAACTGTGGATGTGTGTGTGTGTGTGTGTGTGCGCGCGTGCTTTTTTAAAGCCGTACCTTGTTTGAATCTGTTGTAAGCTGCCTTGGGTCCCATGATGGAAGGAAGATGGGATACAAGTTGGTTGATTGATGGATTGATTGACTGATTGCAGGGAGATGAATAGATTTGCCAGGTCAGCGTCCTGAAATTTCAGGATCTAAACCCTAGACCAAGGATTGGGTGGGGGCTTGTGATGACACAGCAGTGGGACAGGAAAAGAATGGGAGGCAGGCTGGAACTGCTTCTGGGTCAGCTGATTGTGGACAAGAGGAGATGAGGGCAGTCATCGTAAAATCCAACTCATCTTCTGGGTGAATAACTGGATAATATAGCAAACCAGAGGTTAGGGATTGGAGAGTGAGGCCTAAAGCATTGGAGAGATTTGGACCAGTGCAAAAGTGTTCCCAGCAGTTGAAGCAGTTGATGACACTGCTGCTGAGGCTTGCATGGCCTTCCCGAGGGGTCTCTCTGTGAGGAGTGGCAAAAGGAGGGTATTGCTACCCCCAATTAGCTTCCTGCATTCCCCATGAAATTTTCTTGCATTCCCCAAAATTCTAGCCTGGCAGAGAGTGAGACACTCAAAATCATTTCCATCTCTGACTCTTATATTTGCTGTGTTTACATTCCCTTGGCAACTTTGTCTGCCCCTTTTCGTTGGATGCCTGAACTGTGCTGGCAAATGTTCAACTGACATTTTAAGTTATTGAAACTCTAGAAATTCAGGGATTGAATTAATTTCTTTTGGAGGGGTGCAGAACTCTTATTTGGGGATTAATGATCTCATTTAGTACCCTCCCCCATAGTTGCACTCTTGGCCTTACCTACGTGCCAGTGTATATGACAGGTAGGAAGCTCTTCCTGCATTGCTCATGTGGCTTGTGGAAGACTTGCTGCCAGCTCTCTGAGAATTTTTTTTTCCAGGCCCTACACCACCATTGCCAGGGTTTATACAAGTACATGAGCTGCACTGCTAACTTTCTGCTCCCTTTCTTGCTCCAAATGGCACAATGGGCTCCGGCACATACAACTACCATCTCTCTCTCTCTCCATTCCCCTCCTTCTCACTGCTAGCTATTTAGTGCATCAAAGTTGCATGAACCCCATACACATACAGATACCTTTGTGCTAAGCCGGAAGGCCCAGGCACCAGCTGAGAATGGATGGCAATGAGTGTTCAGACTTTAAAACTACTTCACATTCAAAAATCAGCCTTTTCTCTCATCCTATGTTGCTCACCCTGAGATTTATCTCTTTGCCTTGAGAAATGCTGCAATACTCTGAGGCCATTTCTGCGCTATACTTTTATAGTGCTATTATTCCACTTTCAGCATCCTATGGAATCCTGGGGTTTGCAGTTTAGGGAGGGGCTTTTAGAATCCTCAGCCAGGGAGCTGTTTGGTCTCAATAAACTACAAACTACAGAATTCCACAGGATGTTGAAAGTGGAATAATAGCCCTACCACAGTGTAGTGCGGAAATGGCCTTAGACTTGAACTGGCAGCCCTCCTTATTTCTGAATACTGAAGGAGAGGTAGGCTGATATGTTGGAAAGGGCTGGCATGACTTCTGGGAACTAGCCCTTGTACTGTTTCTAAATTTTGGGCACCCTTTGCCAACATGCACTCACTGGTGGCCCTCTTCCAAATGTGTACTTCTAATATTTCCTGCTGTCCCCCCTTTCTGTGCCCCTCTCTCAAGGCCCAGCCTACCCCAACTCTCAAAGTTGAGGAAGACATGTAGAGGTTACTGTTAACTTCTCTCCTCCTATCATTGCTGATTTGTTTAGAAGAACAGCAACCATTAGCTGGATAAGCAACAATGAAAGGAAATTTAGGACAGTGGCAGGAAAGCCCTTATCAGGGGCCTAAGCAGGTACCTGCATAACAACTCTGGCCATTTTTCCTGGAAGCCAAACATACTTCTATGTTTCTGCATAGGGAAAAGGTGTGTGTATGGGGGCGGGGGTGTTGTATGCCTTCATGTCATTTCTAACTTATGGCAACCCTAAGGTGAACTTATGGCAACCTTAGGTTTGTCATAAGTTAGAAAAGACATGAAGGTACACAACACCCCCTCCCACAAGGTTTTCCAGGGCTGAGAGTGTGTGACGTGCCCAAGGTCACCCAGTGGGTTTCCATGACTGAGTGGGGAATTGAACCCTGGTCTCTAGCATTGTAGTCTGATGCTCAAATCACTACATGACAGGGCAGAACTGAAATAAGTGAAAAGGGAGAAGACAACATTAAGCAGGGCAAGTCCACGTGGCAGATTTTTGGGTCCTGTTAGAAAGAAAAGAAAACTAATGCCAATTATCTTTTAGCCCACATGAGAGGCCCCATGTGGCTCTGGCGGTGACCTGATTTCAGCTGTCTCTGCCCATGACTATACTGCTTTAGAAGGACAATAATTTTAATGTCCCTTCTCAAAGCATGCGTATACGCACATCTTTCTTGACATGCTAGATTCTCATCCCCAGCCCTTTGGCTTGGCCAAAGCTGTCATTTATCTCCCTCAAGGCAACTTTAGGGGCAGCTTCAGACAAAATCCATGTGAAGTGGTGGTTAGAAATGGAAATCAAAGAATCCCCCAGGGCAAGTTCACTTGCACAGCTCTTTTGGCTCCCAGCCCAGGGGTAAAAGAACTAACAGATATAAATATGCAATTAGGAATCTAATTAATTTGGAAATTGGTAGTAGTTGTGCATGATGTGGGAATAGTCACCTTGGAAATGTCATACATGGAAGGAACTACCTCTCTGTGGTTTCAAGACATTAACATTTATGAGGGATCTCATACAGGGACCTTGGCTTATGTTTCAAAGGGAGGGAGAGGTAAAAAAAGTATCTCCTGCTGTAACTCATAGGTTCAAGAACTCTCTCTCTCTCTCTCTTTCTCTTTGTACCTTCAAGTTTCATGTTTTTATGGTGACCCCACAAGTTTCATAGGATATTCCTGTGCAAGGAGAGCTCAGAAGTGGTTCTTCTGGTTCCTTCCTCTGAACAGCACCTGGTATTCATTGACCGTCTCCAATCTGAGTAATAACCAGGCTGACCCTACTTTGCTTCCAGGATCAGGGGAAATCTGGTGCTTTTAAAGTATATAATGGAGGTTCATATGAAGATACCCACAGTTATATATCAATGGCTTCAGTTAACCACCATGCTGAATGCCTCACCTTACCTTTATCACCCATACAGGCAAAACTAGACTAAGGTCCATGGGGCCCTGGCCCATTCAAGTACTAACCAACTTCCAGGATCAGATAGAGTCTGGTGAACTTAGGGTATTTAGGCCTTTGCCCTTCCTTCTATTAGCCATCCACTTGTCAGAACTCAGGACTCAGTGTCATGAAGCTGGTACTAGAGGAAGATGGAATGGGATCATCCCTCCTGAGTTCATATATTAAACTGGAGGACAATGTTGGCCATTTCCACACGGAGCAAGTGAATCGCCTCGTGCTGGTACTTACTGGACTTCTTGACTCCACGCTTGGGTCCAGGCTGGTCCACATTGCTCTGGGGACGAAAATGGTGGCTTCCGGTTGGTCGAGGCTCTCCATCAACCACTGAAGCTCACCAGCCTAAAGCCTGCCCCCGGCAGATCGCAGGCTCGCACTGGTGTGAGCCTGCAAATCTGCACCGGAGCACGGGCATGGAGTGGCGCGCTCCGTGCTTCTGAAAGACCTGTTTCAAGCCATCTTTGGGTCGTTCCAGATCCGGCTGAGGTGTGGAACTACACTAAGTAGGTCTAACCCAGTCCACTCCTAGGTGCAGACGTCCTCCCTAGAGGACGTTCTGCACCATTTTTTTAAGCCCGTGCAGAAATGGCCGTTGTGTTTTCAGATGGGATCATATTAGGTGGAGGATGTCATCTAATTCATGTGATTGAATCTAAGCACACTTAAGTCTCATCTGTAAGAAAAAGTTTTGAGCAGACCTGGAGGGCACTGTGTGGCACCTGTTTGTACCCTTCCAGCATCTGGGAGAGACCTTCCTCTTCTCCCTAGTCCTAGATTTTACACTGAGATTTGAACATTTTAAAGTCATCTGTAGAGCCAGAGTAGTTGCTTTCCTATAAATTTTATATGGTATCATCTCCTGCACCAATTGCTGTCTCTTTACTGTGTGCAATATTTTTATTCCTTTAAGACAGTGGTTTTTGACCTTCTATGGGTTACAGAGCCCTTTGAGAATCTGATGAAAGCCATGGACCCTCTCTTGAGGGAAAAAAAATGCATTTACTCACAATTTTCAAAGTAACAAGAAGGAGATCAAAGGAAAAATAATCCTGTTTTTACCAGTTCATGGATGCTCTGAAGTCCATCTACAGATCACCTACAGTTCCTTCAACCACAGGTTAAGAACCTCTGCTTTGAAACCATGGCATCCCCCCCAGGAGAACTTTTGCTACTGGACAGAGTGAGCATGCTAAATAGAACTATAGGCTCCACTTAGCAATTCTCTCTCATTGGGTGATGAGCCAAGGCATGACCACACCTTGCCGCTGTGGACTGTGAGCAGGGGCCTTAGCAGCAGAGCCCTTCCTTTGTTGAGTTCCATGATTCATTTCCATGCACATGCCAAGATATGGATATACAGTCCTAAGCAGGAAACCTCTCTTGGTGTTTGTGTGTAAACTGAAGGAGATTTAGAAAGTATTTGTCAGAGGTCCAGATACAATAGAGGATGGCAGAGGTATACAACAGTCGGAGCCAGAAAAAAACCCAAAAAGTTTGTGCTATAACTCCCAGTGACTGTGCCAGATGAAGGATTCTGGAATTTGTAGTATTTCCCATCTCAAGCTCTGTTGAGAGTTAGGGGAGGAAGAGTTGTGAGACTGGATGCTATCCTAAGATCACAGTAAGAAAGAAAACAAGAACAAAAAAGAGGGAGCTGAGACTGAAGGAAGCAAGAAGGAAATCTTCCCCTCTAGAAAAAAAATAGAAAACCATTTAAACCAGCAACTCCTCCTTCCATGCTAGGTTTGCCAAATCTCAGGGCATGGGCTTGAAGTTTCAGGGACTTCTTGTACTTCCTCAGGTCCCCAGGCAGGGACACCAACTTCAGGATGAGTGGCACCAAAAGACAGCAGAGTTTGATTTTTGTAAATAAAGTTTCTAGCAGAGAAGGAAGAAGACTGAGCTGAGAAATAGTGGGTACAAGTGCTTGGGGCCGTCACGCCACTTGCATGCCTCACTACAATCCTTATTTGTCCTGGACACTCCCAGTTAACCCTCTACTATCCTGCTTTTTCAGCTGCTTTTAAAATGTTCCAGTTTTTCTTTCTTCTCCTTATTTCTTCCCTCTTTGTCTTCAGCATACTTCCATTGCTGCAAACTGACTTCAAAATGCAAAAGTAGTTTGCACTCAACTCAGGTGGGAAATGGAGAGGAGAAAGCAGAATCTTGTCCTTTCTAGTAGGTTCAACCAAAAGCGGGCTGCTGCAGCCTCTCCTACCTTGTGTGTCCTTCCTCAAAAATAGCTTTTGCCACCTGGATCACACTCTGATGTTGCTTAATCACATGTGTGCCAGTTTGCATTTGTGGGAATGTTGGGCAGTATGCACCTGGAAGGAGGAGCAAGTGAAATACCAGCATTGATTCTCATGAATTTTCTTGTTGGAGAAGACTTGGCAGCAGCAGTGAAGGGCATGGAGAGAAGGGGAAAAAAACTCAGCTAAACTGGATGCAAACCTTAGCAGGAATGGCAGCAAGGGCCGCAAGCTACTGGGTTTGTTTATATCCCTGCCTAGTTATTGTGTTTTCCTTTTAGCCCTATGGGTTGCCACATTATCTGGTTAACCAGGCTTTATTCAAATTCTGCCCTCGTTGACCTCTTTCCTGTTTCCACATCAGTTGACCTAAAAACAGTCCTGGGCTACCTCCTAAACTTTACCTGTCCCACCTCCTTTGTCTCTAAGTCTTTAAATTTCAGGGAATGAGATGCTGCGGGCCTGCACTGAAGCCATAAAAACCATAGCACTGTTGTGCAGGTGGGTATAGGTAGAGGCGTGTGCATGACTTGCTCCAAACTTTGCTTCCCTGGGTCATGCTCCTGTAATAATAAATTTTCAAGTAAGGTGGGTCTAATACTTTTTTAGACTGGGGGAAGTACAAAGCAGCTATTGAATGTAGGAAACTTGGCAGGCTGTTTGTAACACCATAGTGATCTCTGGTTGGGAGGGTACAAGGGCAGGTAGGAGGAGGGATATGGAGAATTTCAGTCACGTGGCCCCCTTTCACACTAAACATTTATAGTGCTATGATTCTGCTTTAACTGTTACATCCTTGGAAATGCCATGGTTTGCAGTATTTAGACTTCTCAGCTGGAGAGGTCTAATACCTTTCCATACTGAAAATTCCAGTATTCTGTAGGTTTACAAGCTGGGTTTTTATGCCTTGCTTCCTTGTGTAGTCCTCACAAATGAGCCAGCATTTATCTCTCTTCACTGGAGTTCGGGAGTCCTTTCATACTACATAGGGATGATAAGTACCTATTCCAGAAAGGGGATCAGGAAACATTTGAGTCACCAGGAGCCTTGTCACGTTACACATTTATTGCACTATGGTTTCACTTTAAGTGGCTCCATTCTATGGAATCCTGCATTCTGTAGTTTGGTGAGACACTGAAGCAGTTTGGCTGAGATTTCTAAATGCCCCTCTCTAAACCGCCAATCCCAGGATTCCACTGTGTGGTGTGAAAGGGCCTCTAGTCCTCCTTGTCCTCCCTCCATCCCCAATTCTTAGCTAATATTTGGCTTCAAAACTGACTCCTTCCATTTGTGTGTGTGCTCTGCCCTTTCATTTAGTAGCAAGCTTCAGAGTGAACAAGGAAAGTGGCAAAGAAAGCCAGTCTGCATTTAGACTCAAATCCCTGTGGAAACAGATCTGATTGCCTTACCAAAATGGCTCCAATAAGGCTCGGAAAGAATATTGCTTTTATAGCTTTTGGGATATAAAACGTTTTGGGAGGAAATGTGATTGGCAGGGTCTAATTCATCATCTATCGCATTTCAGTTCTTGTGTATTGCGTGCTAATCTCATGCACTCACTCTTTTTTAAGAGGGCTGAAGTAGGGATGGACGAATCTTTCCATTTTGGCTTTTAGACCTTTCAAAAAATTTTAAGTGCAAGCATGGGCCGAGTGATTTTTCTTCATCAATTTTTAATCCAGGTGAAAATTCATACCTATTTTTGGACGTATCTGTCCAAATGTAAACATTTTTATGTAGGCAGGGTTTTTACCACCCCACTATACATATTTTGCACCCATTTTTTTTTAAAATTGGATAAAAAAGTTTTGAAATGGAAGGAAGCAAAAAACAAAAGGAGAATTCTGTTCCATTTCAGGTATTTATTTGGGAAATATTAATTGAGTTGATGTACGTGAAGATGTAAGCCAAAGCAATTTCTTTCCTGTCCCTATTTGAAGATGAGTTGGTCCCTTTTGAGGTGAGGTGTCATTGTGTAAAATGTTCCATCTGTGGTCAATAGTGGGAGCAGCTTGGGACAGGACAGCTTGGGAGGAAAGACACAATCTCTGGATTGCCACATTATCTGGTTAGCCAGGCTTTATCCAGATTCTGCCCTTGTTGACCTCTTTCCTGTTTCCACAATCAGTTGACCTAAAGTCTCTACCCTTAGTATGTGACAGATTATTGTTTTGATGACCTGAAAAGGGCAAGTGAAACAGGTCTTCGTGCATATAGGCAGGACTCAAAATGGGCCATACTCTCTGGCCTGGACCCTTATAGTTATAGTTTCTCAATAGGAACCTCAGGCAAAGACTTCTGGGTGTTTTCTATTCAACACGTCCTTCCTTGCATAGCTGATTTGAAGTGTCATCAAAAGATAGCAAAGCATTGTTGATGCATATTATTAGCATTTTTATTCACAGTGGGACACACTTGTGATATTTCCACCCATAGTGCCAAAATGATTAGGTCTTGGGTACCATATATTGGGACTGAAGTCAGCACTCTTTGCAGTTCTGTTTCAGGCAGCAAAATGTCATGGGCCAGCCCTGCTGGTCAGTGAATGGGTCACATGGAGAAAGGTCAGGGCCTGTGCATGAAGAGATTGACAACAAGTAGTCATTTCCTGCTCTATCTAGAAAGCTGTTATGACTGCAACCAAAAATTCCTTCAACATAGCGTAGAGATCTCCATGTAGACCTACAGCAGGCTGTTCCATATGACTTTTTGAAAAGCCCTTGAAGTCACCCTTCATGGATGTTCCGTTCTTTGTGGGGAGTACGCCAGGCCTGCAGAAGCATCTGTCTGCATCCCTGTGGCCAAATGCAAAATGATAATCTGAGAACTGAGATCTGCTGGGTTCCTCCAGGGGTCTCAGTGTGGTTGTCATTTCAAACCTGGCTATAAATATGTAGCTAGAAGTTTGTACAATCCTTCCTGATCCCTGCAGAGCAGGGAACAGCCATGTGGGACAGCTTGAGGGGCTTTTCAGTGTGGGGAGCGGGAGTGCTTTGGACACTGTGAAGGGAAAGAAGGGAATACCAACTCTTGCATTGGCTAAGAAAAGCCATCTACATGTTTAAGGGAAACTGGCCACTGTCTCATGTATGTGAAAGCTGCTATTACTGTTGCTGCTTTGCCAAGATCTGTCTCGTAGAGGCTGATCAGGGAAGGGGGATATGGCACATGGATATCTACATCTTTTTGTGCATGTGGCTTGGATTTATTTTGAGTCCAAGCAGTTGAAACACCTATGCCAATTCATAATGAATGCACAGAGACCTGCCAATCCATTTATAGACATGGGGAGGTCACGTCCTTCCCATTAATCACCACTGAGAACATTTACACTCTCTTTTAAAATGTTAATCTGCCTTTTTAAGCTCTGACTGTAAAAGAAGGACAATGTAGACATCCTGGGCTGTAAAAGCATACGTTAAGTTAGGAGCCCCTTGAGTGTGGCTGCGTTGGTTCAATGTCTCTGTGATATCCATCAGCTGGAGTAGAGTTGCCTGATGCATAGGCAGGAAGTGGGTGGAGTTGGCATCTTTACTGTTCTCTATTGGTTGTTGTGTAAATGGATGCCATTGACATTTCTTTTCCTCCTTCTCTCCTGGAGTGTGCTCTGGTTCTTCTGGAATAAAACATGATGGAAAGGCTAAATAATGATACCTTTATTGTACAAAGATACATGAGACAGCATGGGTTTTTAAAAACTACACTGGAAATTTAAGCTACCATTTTGAATCCTTCCATCCATCCATCTATCACCTCTGGTCAAAAATTGCAAAGAAGAAGATTCAATCCAACTATTTCTTTGAAAGTTATTTTCAAATGCAGAGCATTATGAGAAAAACCAGTTTAGGTGATCTGGTGTTATTTAATGAGATAGTGATGAACTACATATATTGAAATATTGATGGTAGTTGCTTTTTAAAAAAGTACTATTAATGATAATATACTTTTTTTTTCAGAGGGAAAAATTAATACCAGATAGAATATTGACTTGTGACACATTAAAATATAGAGTTTATTGAAGGCCAATCCCCCATATAGATATTTTGGCTTGAAATCCACTTTAAGGGGATGCTGCAAGATGCTTTTGCAGAATATTGTCCACATTGGATAAGGAAACAATATGTTGTCGCTGTCTCTATTTCTGATATCTATCCTTGGTATATCATTAAACCCTCAAAGCATTATCCTGTAACTGTTTGGTTATAGATGACTTCATAATGTCATTATATTCATTTTATTAGCTTTCCATTCTCTAGAGTGCTCAAACAACCCATAAGATAATGACAATAAGAATAGATACTGTTAGCTTCCTTTCTACTGGTAGCCCAATGTATGAGTGATGAGCAGATAATTTAGGACACTGATGTTTTTATTGACTCACAATGCCTCAGTATAACCATAGCGGGGTTGCAAATCTTTGCTGATTTTCATTGTTACATGCAAGGACAAATACTTTCAAAAGATTTCTCTCTACTGGATGAGCATGCAAGAGCTCCTGTTCATTTTTTCCCCCAATGATTTTTGCAATTTGGGACTGCGGCATATGGGGGGGGGAGAAGAAGAAAGAGAAAAAGTACTAGCACTCTTCACGTCTCTATACCTTTGGAGCTTAACCAGTTCAGATTCTCACACTGCCTCTGCATGACTCTGTAGTCACATGAACTTTGAATCATGGTTCCATCAGATCACTGCTGCTGTCAAGTAAGCGCATGGTTGTAGAATGGAAATAAAGGTCTGGAAGAAGGCCCTTGATCAAGGCAGAATGATGCTACCAAATCCCAATTTATACAAATAAAAATGGTGTTGTTGCTACAGCTAGGTTTCAGCTCCATCCCATACATCTCTAAAACAGCAATATGGTTGTTTTTCTCTATGTAGCGGGTCACAGTATAGCCCAGCATTGAGACTGCAAGCCAACAGCACTATTTGTCTGGCTAGAGATACAAATTAACTCATTATGTTGCTTTGTCATCGCGTCGTTTATAATGTGTTACTTTTGGGGCAATAACATTGCAAATCTACTTCAAAAATAGACAGGATAGCTGTTGATGCTACTATGGGGGTTGTCTGTGTGCAATGAATAATGTTTACACATTTTTCCAACCACATGGTATTTTGAAGGAGAGTCAATGGGAGAATTTTGGTTATTATTAGTCTTTTTTTTAATGTTCTTTATATTAAGAAGTAGATGACAGATGATGAGTAATGCAATAAGTTAGTCTTAGATAGTGACACTATTTAGTTAGGTTCCAGAAAGGTATTAGCAATGAGTTCTTTTAAAATGTAAGATTCCAGGCCCTGCCACTAACAACAGCCTTATATAGGCATCAAAAAGTAACTGAGCGGGAGTAGTTTGCAGGTGTCCTTCCCTGCCCCCCCATCTAATCCTGAAATTCCAAGGTTAAATTTGTACTCCCTTTATGTCTCAGATGTATAAATAGATCCACTAAATCCATCATCAAAGACTGCATCTGAGATGCAAAAGATGCCGTTTGTTTTATTAAAATACTTTTGTCTTGATATTCAACAAAAGACTCACTTGAGGCAGATAATGACATTTGAAACAATAAACATAATTAAATCATATGTTTTAAACAATTCTTAAAATGCAGTGTTTTGTTTGGAAGGGGAAAAAAAAAAGCTCCACTGAAGTAGTCCCACCAATAACACGTTTCAATCAAACCAGGGTTGGACAAATTTCTGCCTTTGGGACCTACCAGGAGCTGCAGAGAATGGCCCCATACACCAAAAATCTGGAAGTGAATGGAAGTAATTTCTACTTTGGAAAAAGATTCCCCACCACCTTAAACCATATAAGGCCCTTGTGGTCTCTTCCAGCTCTGATTCTATGATCTTGAAGCCTAAACTTTTTTTTTTCAAAACCAGAAATGGATTTCCGGACACTTATGGATTTTGGGGGACCATTTTCAGCTGTCTGCATGGCCCCTTGCAGGTCCCAGGGGCAGAAAACTGCCCCCTGGATCAACTAAAGTTGCACACCCCTCGTTTATATTCGGGTTGGGCTATGATCATGGAGACCAGCGTTCAATTCATCACTTGGCCATGGGAATCCGTTTGGTGACCTTAGGCACATAACATGCTCTCAGCCCCAGAAAACCCTGGGATAGGTTTGCCTTGGGGTTGCCATAAATCAGAAATGGCTTGAAGGCACAACAGCATAGATCAGACAAGCCAAGAGGCAATACACTTTTAATTCCTATCTGTAGGCCTTTCTGCACTACGCTGTTATAGTGCTATTATTCAATTTTCAATACCCTATGGAATCCTGGGGTTTTCAGTTTAGGGAGGGGCATTTAAAATTCTCAGTAAACTACAAACCCTAGAATTCCACAGGATGTTGAAAGTGGAACAATAACACTATAACAGTGTAGTGCAGAAAGGCTCTGTCTCCACATCTGCTGCTCCCTGTAGGTACACATGCAAGTGTGGTAGCTCATTTCTTTACTTCCAGCTGTAAACTGTGCACACAGAAGTCTGTGTATAACTTTTTCTTTATTGGTTCATAAATGAAAGCTTGGAAACACCCACTTGTCTTTTTATTTTAAAGGCCTTTTTTCCCCCTGAATCTCAGAATCCCAGTTGTCTTGGATGCGTAAATAAATTGCACAGGGCGTGTTTGTTTTAATGAACTGTGGCTTTTAATAAATGACTTATCTCCCACTGATGTGCTGTTAAATTGTCAAGGCTTTAAAATCAATCTAACAAATTTGTGGGCAGATGATTTTATTCACTAAGAGAAAGAGAGAGAGCCCTTTGTCCCTCCTCCAACTTGTTCTTGAAAAATTATACAATGGTTGTTTGTTTGGACTGAAGGGGAAGCGTTTGGGATTAATGTACAATGCCTCAACACCCAACTTAATGAGAATTTAGAGGCCAATCCAAAATTGATGATCTCCAATTAATTACTGTGGTGCCCCGCTGGTCTTTTTTTGCTGCTGGAGTAGATTTTTCAACTTGGGTAATGGTTTTTGTGAAGCCTTTGAGTGTTATACTTCTTTGGATCAGCATAGGGTGGGTTGGTGAGAGCTCTGCTTTGGTGTTGATAATTTTGAGGAGAGTTATGTTCCATTCCTAGAGGAGAGGAATTGCAGGAGTGGTCTACAACCATTCTTGTTTCCTTTTGAAAGCTGCCGTTCCCTTTGAAAAAATGATAATAGGGCATTGCCGTTCACCAAACAAATGCATGAACAGAGAGACTCCCCTATTTCCTTGACATTGGCTGCCAGACAAATCCCCATGCCCCAGGTGCAGGGAGGAACTGGCAGTCAAGATGCATAGAGACTGTGTCCTTGGATGCTTGATTGGGACATTGGGATATGGGGCTTCAGCTGTGCATTCCTTGTGGACGTCCATTCTGACTGAATGTAAGATGTCATTAGACTCATATTATGCAGTTTAAACTCTCCCCACATACTAACCACTCCTGTTACCTTGTGCTGAACAGATCTCAAAACAAGCTGTTGCCTCACATTGAATACCTTTGATTGGGCTCTTCCCTTTTGAATTTTTGGCAGCACTGGCCAGAGAGAAGTTATCATATCTTTCGGGACAAACATGTATGTGTGACTAGAAATAATTGCTTAGGGGTTACTGTTCTATCTTTTGTATCTTCCCACCTTGTGTGGGATGCAGTAGGAATTATCTGACTTCTGCCGTTTGGTGCAAGCATTAATATGCTGGTGAGACTTTCAGATTGTTGGTCCTCCCTTCCCTGTACCTCTCCATGGGCACATTTCTAATTTTACCTATAACATCTGTTGCCTAATCTACATACTTCACTTTATTTACATCAGGCAGGGCAATTGGCAGACCTATGGACACATTTCATGGGCAGTGGGCCAGCTACTGGTTTTCCCTACACGGGGCCGAACCCAAAGGCTGTTGGTTGCTCATCACTAAATAAGAAAGATCCTGTCTAGTTGGCTTTAAAGGGATGGTGCCAAGATAAGTGATTCTAGCAGCACTGAAGTGATAACAAAGTGTCTTTTAGTCCAGCACTCTGTTTCTAACAATAAGCAGACATTTTTGGGAAATGGAGCAGCACTGGTGGCTCGGAGATGTACTGCCTCTGATCGTGGATATTCCATTTTGTTGCTATGATTGCTTATACAGTATGGTATGTTATAGGTTTTATGTTTTAAAAATACAAATGATAGGTAAATTGGCCTCCACAAGATTCTCCAGGTGCCAATTTACCTATTTCTCTCACAGGAGAGAATTCCAAAGTCAGGGTGCCATTGTATGACAGGCAGCCTGCAGTATGTAGTTAGTTTTGTAAGTGTATAATAATTTCTTCCACTGATGGTATTTGGAGAAGAACCTTACAGTAATCCAGTCTGGACCAGAGCTTGGGAATTTCTCTTTTTGGGCTGCAATGTACGGAATTTCCCAGCCAGCACGAGAATCGCAGGCCAACAAATGAACATTTATAAGTGCTGGTTTGGACATCACTAATGCATAAAGAACGAAAGTTGTGGGCGTTCTGTTTCACTATCCAGGCTAATGGCTATTGGTCTACCTCATCTTCTCATTTCCTCTTCCTTTGCTGCTGTTGCTGTTTCTTAACCACCTCTCCCTATAGATCAAGATGTGGAACAACAGATTAAAGTACATAAATATCCATAAATATATTTCATTTGCTTTTTAAAGTCATCCAGGCTGGTACACATTTAGCATCCATT
Source organism: Ctenosaura bakeri (assembly GCA_948474755.1). Taxonomy (NCBI): domain Eukaryota; kingdom Metazoa; phylum Chordata; class Lepidosauria; order Squamata; family Iguanidae; genus Ctenosaura; species Ctenosaura bakeri. Next base: position 143,544 of record CAOLHI010002253.1, read on the forward strand.
TTGGGGTGGTACATTTCATAAGTTATTTATGTTTCCCTACTGGATAAATCAGGATAATGCAATGAATTCTGACTTTGCAAACAGGTTTGAAGTCCCATGCATAAATTACTGCAATGCATTGATTAATTTATCATCAAGTGTTTTAAGGGTCAGTCTGATTGCACAAAAGGCACATAGGGAATGTCAATCATTCTCATCACTGTAACAGCCCCTTGTACCTCCCGAAGCAATCATGATGATATTTAGCAATTATGTACCCGTTAACAAGCTCTTAAGTGCTGTTGTGTGCACTTGCTAATTAAGCCTCACAACACCCTTATGCTTGATCTAGGATGGGTGTTTCATTTGATGTACCATGCTATAAGTATGTCATGGTTTCCATCACCCCCTTCATCATCCCACTAACCAAGGAAAGGATCTTGAGAATCCTTAGTAAAAAAGGACGAGAATAAAAATAGTCTATATTTTACTACATTGATACAAACCTAGGGTGCGGGCATATTTGGAATGCTGTGTACAATTCTGGTCACTGCATCTAAGGAAGGGTTGTAGATAGAGAACATATAGAAAATGCCAACCAAAATAGTCAAGAGAGTGGAACAAGGCCTCTGGGAGGAAATATCACAATATTTTGGGTTGCTCAACTTAGGAACAAATGGAGAATAAAGAAAAAAAATGATAGAGTTGTAAGCATGAAAGCATGAATGGTATAGAGATAGTGACTAGAGAGCAGGTTGTCTCCCTCCTTGTGTGCTAGAATTTAAGGCCCTCCCTTTGATGCTGAATTGTGGGAGATTTAGGACAGATGAAAGGAAATAACTCTTCACCCAGCACAGAGCTAGAAGTGGAATTCACTGCCACAAGATACAGTGAAGGTTCCAATTTCAAAGAGTTTAGGAAGGGGTTAGATACATTCCTGCAGCAGGAACCATCGCGTGCTACCAAGTCAAGATGGCTCTATATGACCTCTATATATCACATCCAATGTTAGAGGCAGTATGCTTCTTCATATCCATTGAAAGGGGATTGTGAATCAGAGGGCTATTGTTAATCCCAACTAGAGTAGGCCCATTGAATGTTAACTCGGTATATGAGCATTTATACAAGTTCCACAGATTCAGTAGGACTCATTTAATTGAGACTAACATCTTCATTCAAGAAGATCTAGTTAAACTCATGTCTGGATGGTGGGCTTCTCACAAGCAACAAGTTGGTCACTTTCTGAAGGGGGGAAGGACTAGATAGGCTTCGTAGAGAACAAATGGTTCCCATCATCAGTATAGACGGAGAAAAAAATAATCTAAAGTGTTCCATCTCAAGTTAATTGTGTGTCCAATTGAAGATGAGAATGTCTGAGAATTGAAGAATGCACTAGTAGAAATTTCTGAAGCCGAGAGAAAGTATCACATGCCCAGACTAGTCTACTGATGTTCACAAAATGTTATACCTGTGTTGTTTTCTGGCAGCTACAGCCCAATCTTGCAAGATACTGAGAAAAAGGATTTTTGTATCGTGTTATAAAAATGCTTTATGATAAGGCCGTAGGTCCATTTAGGCTGGTATTATTTTCCACTCTGGTTGCAGCAATCCAAAGTTGTCCTAGTTCTGTTCTGGAAGACTTACTTATCTACTTACTTACTGGGTACTCCCTGGTGACACAGTGGTTAAATGCCGGTACTGCAGCCACAAGGTTGTGAGTTTGATCCTGCTGGGCTCCAGGTTGACTCAGCCTTCCATCCTTCCACAGTTGGTAAAATGAGTACCCAGCTTGTTGCAGGCAATTAGCTAACACATTGTAAACTGCTTAGAGAGCACTTAGCTGGTAAGCGGTATAGTAATTCACATGCTGTTGCTATTGCTTTGGCCTAACTGGTCCCAACCAGGGGCATAGATCTTGTACTGGATGATAAAATAAGGGCATTATCACTCTTCTAAACAAGAATTCTGCCCCCCCATGAAATTTTCCTTCACTTGTCATATTTCTAGAATTACAAAGAGTGAGACACTGAGAATCTTTCATAACCAGAACTCTTCTATTTGCCATGCCCCTGTTCTGTTATTAGCTTTGTTTGCACCTTTTCTTTGAATGCCTAAACTGTGTTTCTAAACAGTCAGATGAAGTTTTAAGTTACTGCAATGCTATATATTTGGGGACTGAATTGGGGGGCAGAGTTCTTATGGGGTGACAGTGTCCTCATTTAGCCCACCCCTATAGCTATACCCTTGGGCCCAATCCTTAGCCATAGCTTCCTGAATCGAGTGTGTGTGCTCTGGAACACTGTCCCTGTCCATCCTTGATCTTTGCAATCAGTGTGCCTAAGTGAGTTCCCAATTTGTTATGACATATGGAATGGCTTTCCCCAACCCCATGCCTACCAGATGTGTTTGGCTATGATTCCCATAACTCCCAGAAAGCATGGGACATGCTAGGTGGGGATGATGAAAGGATGTATCTCAACACACCTAGAGGATGCCCAGTTGGAGACATCTGGCATTAAGGATCCATGGCATAAACACCAAAGAGTCTTTCTTGAAGGAGCAAAATCTAAAACTGTGTCTTTTAGATTGTTAGTGACCATATAGAAATGATTTGTTATGGGTTGCTTAGATGTATAGCGAGTTTAGGGAGCTCCCTATCCCTCCCCTTTTCCAAGTTTATTTTGCTAATTTATGAGATCTGCTACCAGTCCATAAAACAGAGCTAAAAGAGATGGTAAACCTTCAGCAAATTAAAGCTGTGTTATGATTTCTGGCCCGTCTGAGTTTGTGTCTACTACATGCTCCCTTGGTAAGAGATGTTTCCCAGCTCTGATGAGCCAGAGCTTTCACTGTGACTTTGTGAAGGTCAGTATTTGTGTCTGAAGTGAGGCTGATAGGAGAAATGCGTGATGCACAGTGTCAGCCATAAAGGAAATATTGTATATAAAAGATAAGGCTTTCCCCCACCATCCTTTCCCTCTCCCTTTCTTGTGGTGAAGGAACAAGGCCCGGTGTTCATTTAGCATTCATGAAGCCTTGCTTTGGAAACGCCTTTAAGTACTGCAGAGGGAGACTTGAAGGAGCATGTTTGAGAGTCAAATACACATCTTTTTGGGCTCTTCTTTCATCTGCTTGTGGGTCTGGGGAGGGGGAGAAGATTGTATTATCTCTCTCTCCTCTTTCCCCCGCCCTCCACAATACTAATCTTCTTGAACAGCACCAGGGTGCAGGAACTTGGCAATTAGTTCAGAGAATGGAATAAACGAGAAATGGGAAGGTTCAGTCCCATACCAGAAGGAAAGCAGAAATGTGTCCTGCTAATTAGAAGAAGCTCAACATGAGGGAAATAGTGTCTAGATTTAAAGCTCTGCTTGGGGTCCTTCAAAGATGTTGCCGCTTTGGTCTTTGACACACAGAAATGCCAAGCAGTGACACATCAATCATGAGTCTTCATCAGTGGCATAGAGTTAGATTTTCAACTGTGGGTGATCTTCATGTTAATCTTCATAGCCAGGGCTCCAAGAAGAGACAACTTCCGCCCACCATGAAAATAGACAGCTGTGTTTTTCTTTTTTAATGCCAACCAAGTAGTCCTGGCAGCCTTTATTTCCACCAGGGGGGATGATTTTTGTCAAGCTAACAAGTCTTAACATGTCCACGTAAGATGAAGTCACCCTAAAATACTTTAGATTACAACAGGGAGAGCTCACAACAGTACACTTTTTTACTAGGAAAGCCTTCCTCCCCATCTCTACAATGAGGGGGGAAATTAAGCTAAGAGGGAACAGGAAAAGTATGGAGAGTGGGGTAGCAGATGATTATCACTGCTAATTTAAAAAGTCCCAGTGCATTGAGCCTACAGACCTTGACTGCACTACACTATTGGTCTTCATGTAAATACATCTATCCAAGAAATCAGAGGAATATTGAGGGAAGGAGACGAGTGATGTCTATTGCACTCTTGGGCAGGAAGTAGCTTATGGTGCAAGCCTGTGGATGTCTACTCTGAAGTAATTTCCAGTAAACCAAATGTGAATTCTTGTTACATTAGTGTGCCTAGAGGAGTGTGCCCTAAGTCAGAAGTGAAGAGACCACTGAGAATATCTAAACACGTGCAGCCTCGACACTGCATGGGAAGGAGGGGTTTGATGACCTATCTGGATGGGGCCACCAATATGTGACTGGCACAATATGTGCCAGGATGCCTCATGTGACAGAGCAGAGTGAAGGAATATTTCATTCTTGCCAGCCCTGCACATGGTCACTTTTGATTTCATGGCTCAAAGACTCCAGATGGTTTGCTGTAGGGCCTAGCTGGGTGGTGGTGGTCATGCCTAGGGCCAAGAGTGTCATTTCTTTTCATCCTTGTTCCCCCCCCATACACACACTCCCAGGTTACTTCCATCATATTTTTCACGCCACGGTGTCCCCCTTCTCTCTTGTTGATTTACCTGAAGTTCTGCCTTGTTTTCAGGTGGCCACACGTGTGGGCCTTTGCCAGGCTGGACCACCTCACAGGTGGGAGGAGGGTTGAATTGCCCCTTCTCCTTCCTTAGAGTGGTGTTCTGTGGTGGGCCCTGGGCCTATGGTTCATCCCTGGAGTGCTGTGGTGGTGGTGGGCCTTGGCGGTAGTTGGGCTGGCTGAAGGGGGAGCCTTTGCTGTTGGTTCCTTTCATCCCCATTGGTACACGAATTGGTACCGTCCTGATTGGTACCATCCTCATCGGTACACAAAATTTGCATATAACTTGTGTTGTATAGTTGTCTGTAAGTAGCTGCATTTATATAACTTTACATGAACATGACAAGCGCCAAGCTCCAGTTGGTTGGCATGTGCTTATTGTACAATATTTTTATTCTCAAATGTGGAAAACATTTTTAAAAAACCACTGAAATGATGATTGCTGGAGAATAAATGTGTGGGTTTCTATTTATTGGATTGTTTTGCTTCCATCCCTTTCACACTTTTGCCAACATATTTCATTTTTTTTCGCCGTAGCCATAGGGATGCAAAACTTTTGTCTCTCACTCACTCATTCACTCTCAAACACACACACACTAAAATAATAAGGTATTTTTTTTCAATGTCTGTGTTTAGTTTTCAGGCTGATCTTCAGTGGTAGGTGGAAGGTAAATCATATTTTGCTACTTCTTGTTGTATTGAGTTACTTCATGTCATAAAACAGGAACAACACTGAACTTTGGATTTAAGAATCATTCTGATTTTTTTGCATTTTTTCCACCTCCATTGCTCTTCTAAAAAAAAAAAAAGGATCAGTACGTATTTACCACGAATGAGTTTCTAACAATGGATATGGATGTTTATAAAATTGTTAACTTGTATAAACAATCCCCAGGATTGGCTGTGCTGCCTTTATATCATGGTAGGGTAAGCTGATGCATCTCTGGTTGCCATTGGTGGAGCTGCTCATATATATAGCAGTGCAAACAGTAGGGTCCAGGCATAACTAGATAGACGTTGTAGTATAAACCTTGAGAAGGAAAAAAAAAAGTCATGGAGTTAGGAAATAAAGGTTGAAACTCTGTAGAACAAGAATCCCCAAAATGTGCTTCTCCATGTGTGGTTGCAACCACTGGCATTTTGTACCATTGGGAATGCTTGCTAGGGCTGGTGGGAGTTGTCGCTCAACAGCATCGGGTGTGGGGGGGTACACTTAGTCCAGTCCTACCATAGAAGGAGTTCTCAAGAAGAGTGGCCAAGGTGGAGTCTGAATGAAAGGAAGTGGGAAGAGAGAAGGGATACGCAGTCAGTGAAAAGGTGAAGTATCATATTTTGATGAAACATCCAACCAAGACCCTTTCTGCAAGATGCTGTTGTCCCGGCATGCGGGCAGGAAAGGAACAGGACCACAATGATGCTTCTGCATGATGTTGTTGCGGTCCTGTCCTTCCCTGTCGCCAGGCAGTGTGATCCCCATCAACGACCCCCAGTCACACAACCATCCAACACTCACCTGACCTGCAAAAGCCCCAGAAACACAATGGAGGTGCTTCCTGCCCCAGTGCAACCTGGGACAGTGCCCAGCTGTGCGGTGGAAGGAAGAGGTGTGTCCATTGCACTTCCTTTGGCAGGTAGCCAGTCCAGTGGAGAGGCTATTGCTCTCATAATACTGCTGGGATCACCATCGGAACACGACAGGACAAGGTAGGGTGTGGAAAGGGCCTAAGTGGGATTGCTAGTTCTTTGAAATATCATCTGATACCTAGTTAAAGAAGTTGAACACAGTCCAAATCTATAGTGGAGCCCATTACAAAACTGGAGAAAGCTGAGTTTGCTTGTTTCCTTGTTCTAGCAATTGGATGGAGCTAGAGAAAGTTAGTTTTGGGACTATCATCCCCAGAATCCTGCTGGTTGGTGGGTTCTGGAAACTATTGACCACAAAAAAGTGAAATTTCTCAAGCTCTGCCACTCAGCATAAGTATCGCAAGATATTTTATGTGTTTCTGACTAGTTGGAAATCCTACAACCACCTTGGAGACTTGCAGATGTAACTGAATGGTTTGGGACATGTGCATGTATGCATACACATAGAAGATTGAAAAAAAAAAAAACAAGCTGTGGTACTTGATAGATGTCTGTCGAGTAAGGAATACTGTTAGTGAAAAAGCTGAAAGCTTTGTAGGAGCTTCTTCTTGACCTCCACAGTGCTAACAAGCTAAACAGATCAATGGAAAGAAGCATTTTTGTTGAACAACAAGATGGTTCCTTTTTTGGTTCTATCTTTTAGGAGAGACAGATGCTTTAGAAAAATGCGTCATCTCCTCATTAACCAGATCTCTCTTCCAGGCGGTGCAGATAGATCTCTTCATTTCATTGCCAGATGGGTTGAAGACTGCCTGGTTCTTAGCATTCCTGTATTTCTCTTTCTCCCTCTCTCCACCCCCTAACTGCAAATAACTTCTTTGATGTGCCAGGATTGGTTTTGTTCCAAGTTGCCCTTCTCACCTTGGAGAAGGCGTTCTCAAAGAGGGAAAAAAAAGGTTGGTTTGTAAGTTTTCATAGAAACAGCACCTGTTTCTTTGCATTTTTTTAAAAAATGTATGTTTCAGTGAGCCAAAGAAAAATGGCAAGATTTCAAAAACTAAATTGAATGATTTCGTAGGACTAACAGTTCTGAAAACCAGAAGACCAGACAAGCTGGTGGAAAGATGGACCAAGGATCAGTTGTATTCATATGTATATGTATATGTATACACACATACATACATATGCACACATACACAGTACCACATACACTCTCATATATACATTTATGATCTAGTATGTGTATATATGCAATTGGGATTTGACTGGACCAGAAGAAATGGTTTAGACTGGGAAGCTGGATCTGGCCTTTGGCAATTCTCATTGTGTATTGCTTTTTCAGTAATGTATGGTGTCTTGTCACAATTACATCTCTTTAAATTTGTGTATTATAATGATGTGCATTATAGTGATGTCATGTGAATGCAGATTTCTGGCAGTGAAAAATCGGATGTCCATTGTAGGTGTACCGAAGTTCTGTTCAAGGCCTTAGCTGCTTGTTATTGCTGGACAATGTGCCTAGTGGAACGGTGTGGAATTATTCACCAGTTTTGGTTATTTGATGTGAAAGTGATGATTTCTTCAAAATTACTTTGTGCATCTGTTTCCATTGCATCCTCATGCCATTTTCTCCTTGAATAGTTCTTCTCTTGGTTCAGCTCAGTCAGGGATCACCTAATGATAGGAAGCAACTGACAGAGATAACCCATATTCATAGAATAGGCACATTAATGATGCTATCCAGTGGGCTCATTGTGGAAAGCATAGGGTGATGCCATGATGCTTATGCAAGATTTGGATCCATCATGTACAATTTGATTTAACTTGCTCTCAATGACAGGTATCAGCAAGTAAGAGCAATATAAACAAATTGGCAAATATTTTCAGAAGTTACGTGGTCAAGAATGATTCAAAATGGAAGCATTCTGCTCTATAATGAAAAATTGTGAGTAGCTTTGGTCCAGCGTCCAGTATCAGCACAGCCTTTAACCTTTTGACTAGCTTATGTATGTACTTAATTTCCCATATCAGTCCTCCCATCAAAATTCCAAAAGCTCCATTGGCAACATAATTTGTTGTGCAGTTCTTCAGAAGAGCTCATGGTAAGCCGTCCCCTCTGCAACATTCACTGAGTAGATCTCTTCTTTGTCTGTGTGGAGGGGGTTGTGGTTCAAGTCCCAGCAGCGACCACCCAAAGAGAAAAGATGACTTGTAATTACAGCAGTCATTAAAAGTGATTAATGATAGCAAAAGAACTTCCAGCAATTTTTAAAGCAATTAAATACTAATTAATTCCTTCACACTGCTGAGCCGCATATTTGCTTTACTGGTGGCATTTATGACTGCTACCTAGTACATAGTTTGAAAATATTGAAATGCAGTAAGTGATTTTCACAGAGATTCCCTAACCCTTAGTAAACATCAGCAAATAGTGGCTGATTTGTTTGTCATGTAATGCTAATTGGCAGCTTATTAATACTGTGTTTATTTTGATTAACATTTTCTATCCTCTAAGCTCTATGGATCAGGTATGATAGAAGTGACAAACAGGGCAAAGAGGCTGGGTCTTGATTTGTAACATGTGTCGTTGGGGGAATCACCTTCGGATGGCTTCAGCAATGGACATTTGACTGCAGTAATGTCACACTCCCTGCTTTCCTAGAGGCATTTCAGTTGAGCCGTTAGAACTATTAGCCCTGAGTGAAGTAGTAATGAAGGCTATGCCATAGGCTAGCTGTGCAACCATAATGATATCAAGAAGTAATGAGGAAGGGAAAGTCTGTGTGTGAGTATGGCATAGTCTAGTTATATTGCAGGAATGGATTTGTACTTCTCACAAGGAACATTTTTCCACATTACTACAGAGTGGGAAGATCAAGCGCACACCTTGTAAAGACTGACTCTTCTTTACCAGAGTTTCTTCCCTTTCTGCATACTGATTTTATACTCGATAGGATTATAGTGTTGAGATCAAGGGAAGTGATAGTACCACTGTGTTCTGCTTTGGTCAGACCCCACCTGGAATATTGTGTCTAGTTCTGGGCACAACAGTTCAGGAAGTACATCGACAAGCTGGAACATGTCCGGAGGAGGGCAAAGAAAATAGTAAAATGCTTGGAAACCATGCCCTATCAGGAAAGGCTTAGGAACATGCGTATGTTTAGCCTGGAGAAAAGAAGGTTAAGAGTTGACATGATAGCTATGTTTAAATATTTAAATATACTGCTCCAGAGGCTACAACATGGAACAATGGCTGCAAACTTCAAGAAAAGGGATTCCATCTAAACATTAGGAAGAACTTCCTGAGAGTAAGAGCAGTTCAACAGTGGAATACGGTGCCTCAGAGTGTGGTGGAGTCTCCTTCTTTGGAGTTTTCTAAACAGAGGTAGATAGTCATCTCTTGGGAATGCTTTGATGATGTATTCCTGCATGGCATGGGGTTGGATTGAATGGCCCTTGTGGTCTCCTCCAACTCTATGATTCTATAATTTATTGCTCTCTCCCTTTGCAATAATAAGATGTTAACTGCTCACCCACAGAGGATTGGGGTGAATACAATTTGTTTAGTGCACCCTGATTAGTGCTGTTGTTACATACTTTCATATCAACTCTGACTTGCATTTTCTTGGCAAGATTTATTCAGAGGCTGTGAGAGTGTGACTTGACCAAGCCCGACCAGTGGGTTTCCATAGCTAAGTGAGGATTCAAATTTTGGTCTCCCAGAGTCCTATTCCAATGCTCTAACCAGTGAACCATGCTGGCTCTTGGTTGTGGGTGAATCTTATTTGTCTGTTCCATGCTCTGAGCAATATTAGCTACCACAAGGTGCAGTATAGACTCCCTTAGTCTCAGTGACAATGACAGGTAGTGGAGTGTGGGAGACATGAATTATGAACACCAGGAGGTATCTGAAGGGTTTCCCACTTCTCATTTCCACCTTGGTTGAAGAAAGGGCTTGTTGCTTGATCTAAGGCGGCTGGGATACATTGAGTGTTAACCTGTGTGATGATGTGTTAGAGTAGTCATGGCTTCCTCAGTCCACTTGAATCAATGTGATTTGTTCTTCCTAGACCAATGTTCAGTTCAGAATGTGTGTGTTTGGCTTTTTGGATTTTGTAGGACAGTTCTCTGCTTTAAGAGATGATTGAAATATACTATAATGGAGGAAGGTCTGAGCTACTGGAGAAAGACCAGGATATGAACATGATAGATCTCTCATTGTACTCTTCATAATGAGTCCCACTCACATCCCTAGGCATGTTCAGTCCCTTGAACTTCATCATCCTATCAAAACATGCAGTGCTAAGCTTCCTTGACATCATCTCATTTTTAAGATTTTTAGATCAGAGCTTTATATATTTCCTTGGCTAAGCCTTGCTTAACCTCAATAAACAGATGAGCCATTAAGTATATGATATTTATTCCCAAATGCTGTGTTTAGAGCAGAGGTGGGCAACTGTCTTGGTGGCCAGGGACCATTCCCCCCACCCCCCGGGGGGCAGTATCTCTCCTGTACAGCAAGTCCAAGGTTTCCTTTGGAGTCCCTCTCAAAATAACAACAGAAAGTGACAAGCACATAAGAGGAAAATGGACACATTTGAGGGTAATATGGGGTTCTAGGCTGGTTTTGGTGGTGGTGTATTTTTGCATGGTTTCATGTGCTTGCAGGGCTAGTCTACATAGTTTTGGGACAAAAGTGGGGTTCGGTGACCTCACTTTGCCCACTGCATAGCATCTGGCTCAATGTGTTTTAGTTTATGAAGACAGTCCTCATGAGGAACCTTTTGTGGTAAGAATGAAGAAGATTCCAGATACAGAAGAAGGCATGGCGAAATGATCCAGGGTTTGGGCGTGGAGAACAAGAAACAGACAGGATGAGGAGAAGCATGTGTTGTCCAGCTTGAGGATGATAGGGGAGCAAAAGGAAGCTAAATGGCTTCATCTGACCTGCTTTGCTGTTTGGATTCTGGCTCCAAAACTGCTTGAGACAGAAATAATTTCATCCTTGCTCTCCACCCATATCTCGATTTTCTTTCTAATGCTTTTCATGCCCGATCGCTGCTGGCGAGAACAGATACTCTGATTAAATTAAGACAGACACTCAAACAGCTGGCCTGCCAAACTGGGATTTTATTAAAAATAATATTGTTTACAAAGCTCTCTCTTTCTTTTTGTGGAGGATGTAAAAGAGCGTGTTTGGTTTCAGCAGCGAGCTGTCTTGCTTTGGTTCACATGAGGCAAGGGAGAAACAGATGTATCAGTCCATGTTTTGATGGGCAAGTGAGGGCCGCTTCAGATTTTATGATGCAATGGATTGCACCACTATTGCTGCTATTTTTTTTCCTATGGCAAACCAACCAAGTATGTGAAAGAGAGGTATGAGTTCCCAGAGACATAGTACCAAGTGCCAAGCAATTGTACTGCATTTCAGCCTCTTTGCAATATCTTCCAAGTCCCTCAAGTATTTGGAAAATGTAATTTCCTTCCACTAAGTTTGGAACACCAAGGAGAAGACCTTCTGATGAAGCCCTCGGCTTCTGCGTACCCTCCAATTCTTCAAGTTTGTAATGAGGAATGATGTTAATCCTCTGTCATCCCACATTTTCAATTGCTTTTAAAAGGTCCTAGTTTCTCTCTCTTCTTTCTGCCTTCCCTCTTTGTCCTCAGCTTACTTCAGTTGCAGCCAACTGAATTCAAAGTGCAAAAGTACTTGCATCAATTAACTCGCAGGGAGGGAGAGGAGAAGAAAGGGAAGAATCTTGCCTTTCCTGATAGACTCAGACAAAAGCAAACTTCTGCAGCCTCTCTTGCATTGCTTGTTCTTTTCCCATCTTGACCGTGCTACTCAGCCATACATGTTCCAGTTTTCATCTGTGAAATGTTGGAGGGTATGACACTAATAGTACTTCAGACACTCTGACTTCAAAAGGGTTAGATCATTGGAAAGGTGGGAAATGAAGTAAAGAGGATAGCTTGAGAAGCGGCAGAATTTAATTGTTTTTCTCTCCCCTAGGACCCTTTCACACTACTCAATTATAGCACTGTGATTCCACTTGAACTGCCATAACTGCATCCTATGGAACCCTGGGGTTTGTAGTTTGTTGAGACTCTAGAGTTCTCTGGCTCCCCCCCCCAATACCTAAAGCAAGGAAGGGACATTCCAGGGCCCTGTGGGTCAATTTTCTGCCCCCCTTTTGGACCCACTGTGGAGCTGGATATGACCTGAAAACAAACAAGTCCACCTCCAGATTTGTAAAGCCTCATGTTGGGTTGGGGGCAAAACAAAATGTGGAGCCTCCTACGACTTGTTTTAATGCAAATTTGCCACCCCCTGAAGCCTTCTCAGTCATGCCCTCAGGGTGTCTTGATTGTGCAGTAACAGTCTTAATTAATCCTCTGTCATCCCACTTTTTGCAGGTGCTTTAAAACTGTCACTGTTTCTCTCTCTTCCTCCCACAACCCCACTTTTTTCTCAGCCCACTTCATTTGCTGCAAACTGAGCCCAGAGTTGAAAAGGGGAAGAAAGAAGGATTCAGAATCTTGCCCTTTCCAGTAGGCTCAGGCAAAATCAAACAGCATACTTCCAATGGGGAAAGATCAAGCCTTTTTTTTTTAATATGAAAAGAAATATTGGTGTAGGGCATGGGAAACGAGTGGTTTCAGGTGAAGTCTGACAGATGCAGAAATCTCTGGTGAGATCTGCTTAGATTTTAAGATCCTTACTGGAGGTCTTCCTTGTAGTCCTGCCACAGTAATAGACGTGCTTGATGAGGACACAAAAGGCAGTCTTCTTAGTGGTTGCTCCCAAACTGTGAAATTCCCTCCTGTAGGAAGCTGGGTATGCTGCCTCCTTTCCACCAGAAAGTGAAGACCCTTCTGTTCACTCAGACCTTTGAGTGCTGAATGCCTAATGTAAAAGCTCTTTTAATTGTGATGCGTTGTATTCTCATCATTTTAACAGCCATTTAAAACTGTTTTAAAATGATGTTTTTAATATGAGTGGCTTTTTAAAAGAGGGTTTTACTATCCATTGTTTTAATGGTATTTTGTTCTGACTCATATTGTGAGCTGCCTCGGTTCCTGTATTGGAAGAAAGGAGAGAGATTGAATGAATGGATGAATGAATGCATAGATTGCCATTGAGTCACGCAATTTCCTGTGCAGCCCTAAAACAACTGCCAATTTGGTTATTATGAGAAATTTTAAATCACAGCCTGTGGTCTTCCAGCTGCCTGCTCCCACTCATATATCCACTTAGGGGGATTCCTGCTGATGTAGACGGGACTTAGACATTGGGGAACTCTCCAGACACACTTTATCCTGGAAGGTTGGCTGAGCCAGCCCTACCTCTGGCCTTTTTTAATGAATGCAACAACATACCCTCCAACTATCTCTTTGGCAGGAAGAGTCCCAGTTGACTGTCTGTCATCCTGCTTTCTGCTTTCAAAATGTCCCAGTTTCTCTTTCCTCCTTCCACTTTCTCTTTTCATTCTCAGATTACTTCCATTGCTGCAAGCTGAGTTTAACAGGCAAAACTAATTTGCGCACAAGTAACTCTGCAGGGAGGAGGAGATGACGGGGCAGAATCTTAACCTTCCCTATAGACTGAAGCAAAAGAAAACTGCTGCAGCGTCTTGTAGCTTATGTGCTTTCTTTCTCATTAATCACTGTTGCCATCTGTATCACACTCTGATGCTGCTTGGGCACATGTCCCAGTTTGGGCATCTCCATGCCACATGTCAAATATTGGGGAGTATTGAGCTGTTTTGAGAGCCAGTGAGGTGCAGTGGCTTGAGCACTGGATTATGACTCTGGACACCAGGCCTCAGTCTACGAGGTGACCTTGGGCAAGTCACACTCTTTCAGCCTCAGAGGAAGACAATGGCAAACCCTCTCTGAATATTTTGTTTGCAAAGAAGATCCCATGATAGGTTGCTTAAGGGTTGCCATAAGTTGGAAACAACTTGAAAGCACACAACAACGTCAACTGTTCAACTGATGGATAGTAAGTGGTCAAGAAATTGAAAGTGCCTAAAAGAGAAGGGGAAGAGAAGATGTGTGGATGAAGGAGAAAATCTACCTATGTCAATATAAGGAAAAAAGAGAGGAGACGGGGAGAAGTTGTGTCGGCACATGATTGCTTGTGATTGTGTAGAGGAAAGAAATATTTTGCATCTGAGCAAAAATAGGAGAATGGGAGTCCTTGAAAAGTTGTGATTAAAGTAGACCAAGGAGCATTACCGAGGGATTCCTCCAACTGAGGCATGTCCTGATTATCATATTTTTTTAGCTTCCCCTTCTACTCCAATTCCTTAGTGAGAAAAAGGATATAATCATATTTCTATTCCCCTTGATTGTGATCTATACAGGTTTTCCTTATTAATTTGTTATTGTTGATGTAGCCTTCCCTACTGAACTATTGGGCTTGTGTGTCTGTTCACACATGCTCAGGTTTCATTAGTCAATATGTATAGGGGGCAAATCATGTGAAACATTGGACCTTGCTTATAAGAGACAGAAAGGAGCTTGGCCTCTTTTGGACTTCTTGCAGGCTCAGCAGACCGTGTTGCATTTCAGGTTCCAGCTCAAGCCAGCAGTCTCCAGGTATTCAGCTTGGGGAGTGGTGAGCTATGGCTCATGTTTCTAGCATTGCTGTGATCCTAACATATAGTGCTAATAGCTGTATGGATCATCTGAGTCATAAAATGTTGATTTTACTGTTTTGTGTACATCTCTACTTTTGATACTAAACATTCAGAAGCTTGATCTGTTAAGGAGTATGCAGGCAGTCTTAGGTAGACCCTAGAACAACTTGTGAGGCAGAGTGAGCTTTGGATGTGCTTCTGAATAATGGAGAGCTGCCTTCATAAAAGGCAGGCATTGTCAAAGTAGTCTTGAAGCTGTTCCCTTGTCTTTTCATTGTCTCTGTCGAGAGGAATTTAATTGGTTGAATTTCACAAGTGTTTTCCATCTTTGGTGTTTCTAGGCCCCCAGGGACAGTTGATAGACACCGCAATGAGATCCAGGATATGGCTTCCCATGATGCTCATTTCTGTGAAGGGTGCATTGGGCGTCTTGTGTAACATGTACTTGTTCTGGTAAACAGTTGCACCTCTTTTAGGTTCAAAAGTGTGTTTCTTTTTAAGTATTCCATGGGATATTCTTGTAAAATCAATGTTTAAAATGATTTTCATTTTGTGAATAGTCTAATACTATATTAGTCCAATACTATATTAGTCCCAACTTTTTAAATAGTTTTAATCATGTAATTTATGCTTGTACTTCTGTTTGTAGTTTTTTTTTTTTTCTGATTGTGGAAGCTATCTGGAGTTCCATCTTGAGAAAAAAGATTGGGTATAAATAAAGGGATAGATGGATGTATCCTTGCATTCTTACTGATTTCTTTTGCTGAAAATTCTTCTTCTCAGGTTATATGGAGTGAGGTGTAGGACTACAATGATGCTTATCCTTTTTTCCCATATCTAGTCCATTTCTCTGGCTAGTCAGACATGCCCAGTTTCTCTACCAGCCTCAGTTAAATCCCAAATCTCCCAAGCCTTTCCACTTTAATATTTTCCTTCAAACCATGAGCAAAGTGCAAATAAAAAATAGGATCAAACCTGGATTGGGTTCATGAGAAAAGGTCAAGAAGCGGTGTGAGATATGATAGAAGAAATCAAGTGCTTTAGTGCACCTTCTTTTTTGAGTTGTGTTCTCCTTCTGTCTCCTCCTTTTGTTCTTTCTTTTGTTTCATCTGTTGAATTGACTTTTTTTTTGTACTAGGAGAAATATTGAACAGAAAGGTTATTTTTTTGGAAAAAAATTATAGCCATGACAAATAAGTTGACTGAAGGACTTTAATTTGCAAGGGGATTATGCACTTCTGCTTTCTTTCTCCCTCATCCAAATGGCAGAGCAGGGCCTCTGTCTAGCAAGGGATTGTGGGGATAGCACAAAGGGGGCATATAATATTATTAATAGTCATAGACAATCTGGAAAGCAGGGAAACCAGTCCTGGGGGTTAGATTAGGCTGCATCTGGCCCAAGGGAGCTGGTATTAAGGTTTCCATGGAGCTAGGGAAGAAAACCATACTTTCTCACAGCATAGGGTTTTGTAACAGACTTAGGAGCTTGAACCAAAAACTTCAGTATCTGAAGTTGGAAGTCTGCTTTGTACATGTGTGTGCATATGCCTTATGTGCATGTTCAGGTCTTAACAGTTCTTACCAGTACAGTTCTTATCAGCTATAGATAAGTTTACAAAAATGATTGCATATTCTTCAGAGACTGTTTTTGTGGAGAGAAGGAATTCAGCAGAGGAAAAAAATAGTGCAAAAAAACCAACCTTTTTGTTGAAAGAATAAAAGTACCCTTTTTCTGTGCCATTTTTTTTGCAAAATAAAATAAAATAAAATAAATTGTGTGCTTTTTTTCCTGCCAGAATGGAAAAAAACAAGCTACCCTTTCTGGTAGGCACCCATTTTCTCAACAGGTTGTCTCCTTGTGTTGAGATACCCTTTCTGATCAAGGTTGAGGAAATTTGTGAGTAACCTTTATTTCTGTACTCATTAGTCGCAGAGGAGACAAGTCATTCAACACTAGCCCTACTAGTAGGCCAGGTCTAATGGTTAATTTATATCCCACCTTTTCTCTCAGAATGAGAACCAAAGCAGCTCTACAATTATTAAAAACAGTACAGATAGGAGACTATACAAAAACTTCAGGAAAAAAATGTATAAACACAAAAATTATTTTAAAAACAAACAATCTGTAAAGTTAAAACCATTAAAACTGCATAAAAATCAACTGAACAGCACAGCACACCATTAAAAGCCCATCACAGTCAACTTCTACAAGCCTGGTGGAATAAGAATGTTTTTTACTTGTCAGCCAAAGAGAGCAAAGGGGCAGCAATCCTAGCTTCTCTAGTGGGGAGATCCAAAGTCTGGGAGGAGCTGCTGAGAAGGTCCTCACTCTTGTTGGCACCAGATGAGACTAAGAAGGTAGAGGGACAGAGAGAAGGGCCTCTTCTCAAGTTCTTAGATGTCTAACAAACTTATATGAGATAACAGTCCTTCAACTAGTCTGGAGCCAGGCTGTATAATATCCACTGGCATTTGGATGTATGTGTGGCTTCTAGTTACCTGTTAATTTATGGTGACCCCATCAATTTCATAGAGTTTTCTTAGGCAAGGAACACTCAGAGGTGGTTTTCTCAGTTCCTTTTCCTGAAATATAGCCTACAGCACCAGTTATTCATTGACAATTCCCATCTAAGTGCTAACCAGGGCTGACCCTGCTTTGCTTTCCAGGATCAAGTGGGATCTGGTGCTTTTAGACTATATAGTGGAGGCTCATGTGAAGATACTCACAGTTATACGCCAACTGCTTCAGTTAACTGCATGCTGAATGCCTCACCTTCCCTTCATCAGCCATATAGGCAAGGTGCTTGGGGACCTGGAGCAGTTCCAAACCTCTGTTCTCCATTGTGGATATGAGTAATTCTAGGTATGAAAGCAGAGAAAATAGATGAATGAGTGAATAAATGGCGGATAAAGTTCAGTAACCACCAATGCAGACAATTTCTTGCATGACTCATGACCTGATCCCATCAACCTACTCAAGTAACATACACCATGTCGGTGATAAGAGGAACAACAGGAGATCCAGGAAATATTTGGAGAAGAAGAGATATCAGGCAATACGTTTACTCTTCAGTATTAGACTGTGAACCAGGGAGAGGTCTGGACCAATTGCTCCAGTTGAACTATTAGTAACTTGTCCTTATTTACAAGTGCATCTTAGATCTGTAGAAAAACAAGAAGCAGAGGAATCTAGGTTTAGAAGCTTTTGTTTATTCTCATTTATTTGTTTGTTAAATGTATGCCTCATCTTCATCTCAGCCTGGGACCCAAGGTGGTTTACAGCAAATTTAAACAAAGTGCAATTGAAGTCTTATTGTACAAAAGTTTAGAACAGGCAAATGAACCATTCAGTTAAAAGCACAAAGTTTGCAGAAGTTAAAGCACACATTTAAAACCTAATACTAGGAAAGATAAAAGCACAGCGTATTCCATTAAAAGATGTTTTTGCAAGATGAGTTTAACTTCCCAAGGCATGCGTGAATAAAAAGGTGCTTGCCTGCCAATGGAAAGACAACAGAGAGGGGGGCCAACTGAGTCACCCATAGGAGGGAGGACCATAACCTCAGAGCAGCCACCAAGAAGGCTCTTTCCTGTGTCTTCACCAAATGTACCTGTGATAGTGGTGGGACTGAGAGAAAGCCCTCTCCTAGAAATCTTAAAATTTTGGCAGACTCATCTAGGAAGATGCAGTCTTTCAGATAGTTGGGGCTCAAGCCATGTAGGACTTTAAGTATCTTAAGTAGTACTTTGAATTCCACCCAGAAATGGACTGGTAGGCACTGAAGTTGTTTCATGATGGTGGTTCTGTGTTCCCTGTAACCAGCCCTAGTCAGCAGCCTGGCTGTAGCATTTTGACCCTCTGAAGTTTCCAGTTTCTAAATTCAGACCCATGCAGCATGGGTTGTGGCCATCAAAATGAGATGTCATCAAAGTATGTGTCACTGTAGCCAGATCAGACGTCTCCAGGAATGTGCGCAGCCAGTGCAATAATTTTAGTTTTTAGGTTGTAAGTAACAGATCTCAAGCTAGGGTGGGGTGATGGTGATGGTGAGGAAGAGAAGTAACCTGAAGAAATAAAAACACCCCCAAAAACTCTGTACTGCCTGTGAGCTCTTCTCCTTTTTTATCTTTGTGACTTATTAGCATTTCCACCCCCACTCCCGACCATGTCTTCAAGAAGTGCTGAGTAAGAGGCAAAGGAAGCCTTTGAAAGAATGAACAGTACAGTAATTCTTTTGCCCAGCCTCTTCATTACGCATCTCCTTCCCTCTAGCCTCATCTGTTTAAGTGTCATTTTGCTGATGACTTCCCACCCCCACTCCCTCTTAACACTGCCAGGAGACAGAAGTGGCAATCCTGTACAGACATACACCTTCACAACATGCACCTCTCAGCTTTTTTTAATGAGGAGTTGTCCCACCTTTTGTGTGAAATGCTACTGCTCTTCCTTGTGAACATTAGCAGCCCTCCCTCTCGACCTAAGAGCAAGATAAATCAGTGAAATATATAGAGTTGGAAGAGATCTCAAAATCCATCTATCCTAACCCCTTGGCAGTGTGGAAACCCATGACAAAAGCATCTCAAGAAAAATTATTTGTAAGAATATTAATTTCATTTTATCTGTAGCATTTATATCTCTCCTAAATAGCTTAAAAGCACCATAACCCATCTGATTTTGGAAGACAAGCAGGGTCAGCCCTGATTAGTACTTGGATGGGGAACTGCCAGTCAATACCAGGAGTTTTTGACTATATTTCAGAGGAAGGAACTGGCAAAACCACCTCTGAGGATTCCTTGCCTAGGAAAACCCTGTGATAAATTCATGGGATCACCATAAGCTGACAGGCAACTTGAAGGCATACACACACACACACACACACACATATACGTACATATACAGTATTTCCTGGCTAGAACCCTGCTTGTGTCATACACACTATGTGTAAGTTCCCTTACACATATAGTTGTACCATTTTGGCCATTGTGAAATGGATCTTTTGAGTTCATGGCTTCATAAGCAAAGTTCAACAAGTGCAGCCATTTCATGCTATATATCTTATGCTTAGGTCAGTTCCACACTATACTGCTCTAGTGCTATTATTCCACTTTCAGCATCTTGTAGAATTCTGGGGTTTGTAGTCTACTGAGGCCAAAGAGCTCTCTGGCTGGGAATTCTAAGTGCCCTCCTCTCAACTGCAAACCCCAGGATTCCATAGGATGTTGGAAGTGGAATAATAGCACCGTAACAGTGTAGGGTAGAAATGGCTTTAGTCTAGAACAGATCCACTAAATCCATTGGATTTTCCTACAACTTAGCTCCCTGTTCAAAGACTGATTCAGTATAGCTGCATATTTTTGGATCACTGATTACTTGCCAGTGATTTCAGTGTGGTACTTTGTTCACAGGAACTGCAGAAACAGCCACTGCACACTGACCTTTGACTGAGGAAGGAGAAAACCCAGGCCACAGGTACATCATACTTAGGCCCCTGTGGTTGATGAGAGCCTCTCTTTCCACATTCCAGCTGCCATCTCTCTAGCTTCTGTAGGAGAAGCAGAGCAGCCTAGATCCCAACAGCTTGGTGGGAGTCCCTCCCTCCAGATTTTGCTTTTGCTTTTGCTCTGGCTTCTGAGAAAAGTGCAACCAGCATCTGATGAACTTAATTCTTTCCCCCTCCCCTTGTAAGCCTGAGACAAGGATTGTCAGACTAACAATGTGTAAGCTGCTGTGGTGAGAATGTTTTTGCCTAGAAGATGGGGTATAAATACTTTAAATAAAATTAAAAGAAATAAATTACCCATTGCACTTTGGGACAATAAGTAAGCATGTTGGCAGATACACAGTGTTGGCATTCAGCAGAAGGGTAATGTGGCACAACTATCATGTAATTTTGTCAGTGTAGATTTACTGGATGCAAATATGATGCAGGAGCCATCATTATTTGTTAGTTCCCTTTATGGTTCATCTTTCATCCTGTGAGCTCAGGACAACATGCTTTCTTCCTTCTCTCTGCTTTTGTTCTCATAATATTAACCTTTTGATGAAGATCAGGCAGTGTTCTCCTGTGATTTGGAGACCCAGGTTCTGGTCTCCACTGGGTGTCTTTGGGCCAGTCTCCCTCCCTCCCTCCCCCCTTTCTCAACCTAATCTGTCTTACAGAGTTGGTTTGGTGATAGATGGAAGTAAGGTAGAACCCCACTTGTGCCACCGTGAGCTCGTTGAGAGAAAGGATGCCAGTGTGGTGTAGTTGTTTGAGCACTAAAGACCAAGGTTTGATTTGCTGCTTGACCTTGGGTGTGTCACACACTCTCAGGCCCAGAAAACTCCATGATAGGTTTACTTTAGGGTTGCCATAAGTCACAAATGATTTAAAGGCATGCAACAACAACAACAATGGTAAATAACACAAGACAAATAAATAAGATATAGTTTTTAAAAATAGTAAATTCTAGGGTAAAAGTGTTAAAACTAGAGTTGTCATCTGAGACCTTTCTTCCTCAAGTCTGTTGTCAGCAGGTATCCAATGGTCCCAATGTAATGGAATTTAAGGTAGCAGTCATGTGCACACTTACATGAGAGCAAATGTACTTGAGTGCAATAGATGTTTACTTCTGAATAAATATGCATAGGATTGGAGGGTAAACATTCTTAATTCCCATTGATCTCAATGCTGCATACCAGAAGTTTCATTAAAATTCCAGTTTTCTCTGCATTTCCTTGAGAACTAACCCCACTGAATATGGTAAGCATTGCTTCCAATAATTGCACAAAGGACTTGACTGGAAGTTCTGACGTGCAAAAGGAAGAACCTCTAAGAGTAGAATTACCATCTCAAAGTGCCATTCCTTCCAACCTCTTCCTTCTCGGTACATCATGGGGCCCCAGGGAACACTGTTCTGTGTTAGATTGCCAACCAATCTTATTTATTGCAATTTAAACCCATTTTAACATTTTATTTTAGTGATTTACAACTGCATTCCAGTCGTAGAGGATTATGACTCCCTGCAGTTTTCTATCAGGATCAGATGCTTATGTTTATCCCAAGGGGGTCAAAATAGTCCTTGTCTTAGTTTTGAAATCTTGCATAATGATTAGTGATGTTTTGGCTGGTTTTGTTAATCAGAATGTACCACTGTGGATATTCTTGGATTTAAGAAGGATGTGCATGTGTATTTAATCTCAATGAGTCTGATTTTGTTAGATTTTCTGTTCTTTGTTGTATCCCCAGCGTCTTCAAACATAAGGCTCACAGCTTACGTGCGGGGTACATGCTTTGCTCGCAAAAGATCTCACATTCACTGGCGGAAATTCTTTCAGTTAGAGGGTCAGAGTGATTTGGAGAAATTTTTTTGGGCATTGCACTCCAGTGGTGAGCAAGACCAAAGACAGAAGGGGTGAGATCAAGAGCACCATCGTATTTTAACTTAAAGATCTTAGTGCCAGCAGCAATCCTTAAGGAAGTCATTTCAGCCTTTTAAAATAGTGTAAACCCTGATAAAACCTAGAAAATCATCCAGAAGTTGTGTTATGGGGAAGGGAGTGTGAGTATCTAGGGAAGCCTTGATATCTAGGGAAGCCCAAAAGTTTGAAGTTCTACACCCTCAAGAAAGATCTTTTTAATAGGATTAGGTAGTAAATGATGGGAAAGACTGCTTTTTGCTAGAAACTTTGATTGAGAGCTGCCAATGGAGTGGATCAGCCTTGCCTAATCTAGCATCCTCTAGATACTGGACTGTGATTCACATCAGTCTCAGTTGGTGTTGGCAAAGTTGGTAGCTGTAATCCAACACATCTGGCAGGTGCCAGGGTGAGGAATGATGGAGTAGATAATGCTGAGTTAGATTGACTAATGACTTGATTGGGCATAAGTCCATGTAAAGTTGGCTGGAATCCTGTTTGATCACTATGCTAAGAGTTACTCTTTTTCAGTGGTTATGCAGCATGAGTGAAAGAAAGGAGACAAAATCTGCCAGCTCTGAGCAGCCAGTTTTTCCAAACTTTGCTTCTTCCATGCTCAATGTAGCATCCTAACATACGCACCAACTGTCCTGATTCAGCAGTCTCAGTTAATTCTCAGTCATCCTACTTTTCCAGCTGCTTTTACAACATCCCAGTTTCTCTCTCCTCCCTCCAATTACTTTCTTTCTTCTCAGCTTACTTCAACTGGTGCAAACTGAGTTCTATGCGCAAAAGTAGTTTGCACTCAACTAATTCAACAGGGGGAGAGGACAGGAAGGCAAGGATTCTTTTGCTTCCCAGCAGACACAGGCAAAAGCATCCTGTTCCAGCCCCTCTTGGCTTATTAAAAGCTTTTGCCATCTTGACCATACTCCAAAACTCCTTGATCCTGGTTTTCATCTGTAACATGTTAAGGGGTATGCCCTGAGAAGATTCTGGCCCCTATGTCTCCCCACCCACTAGTTGGTACATTGGACCATAAGCATGATGGAGTCTCCTCTCCCCAAGAAATCCAGACAACATGCTACCATTATTCTAAATCATTTATAAGCCCCACTTATAGCCAACATTTTTTAAACAAAAAAATAGTTCACAGAGCTCCAGTGATCAGCATAGGAGGTAAAGTTTTGGGTGATGGGCTTGGCAGCTCGTTCTATTTCTCTCTCTGATCTAGCAAGCTTATCTCAGGGCAGAAAATAATGAAGATTTGTGGGTCCGGATTGACAGAGACCTTTAAATGTCAATAAAGCAATTCCTATATGGCATACAAAAGCTTAATGGGGAGCAAACAGAAAGGCTGTGATGCTGGACAAAAAGGAGCTGCAAAACATCCAGGCTGCCTCTAGAGGGGCTAACAAGAGTGTCTGACTGATGGGGGACCATGGAAATAGTTTGTTCTCCGAGTCCATAAAACAAGGAGTGAGAGTGGCAGCTTCACAATTAACCATGCATGCCAAGTTCTCTGGAACTGTCTTCCACAGAAGCCTTGATGTGCTACAAAACCAACGGGTAAAAGAAGTGAGGATTCTTTAAAGAGGGTAGGGGAAATGTTTTCTCAAATGGTTTGGGCTGAGTTTTCACCAGAATGATTCCTATGCTGTTTATCTCCCCCACCCCAACTCTCTACTTGAGATGTAAATCTTTGAATGTGAAAATGAAGCATTTCAAAAGTATTCTCTGATCAGGTGAGATTAGGAAAAATTTGGTAGTTTTTTTGGGGGAAGGAGGTATTTATTTGAGGGAAAAAAATGTCCATAATGTGGTGGTGTAGTGGTTTGAGCGTTAGACTGTGGCCCTAGAGACCGGGGTTCAGTTCCTCACTGGGCCATGCAAACCCACTGGGTGACCTTGGGTGCATCACACATTCTCAACCCCCAGCAAACTTTGTGAAAGCTTTGCCTTGCGGTCGCCACAAGTTGGAAACAGTTTGAAGGCACACAACAACAATAGCCCTGGTGGTGCAGTGGAGCTCTGGTGGCACACTGGTTAAATGCCAATACTGCAGCCACAATGTTGTGAGTTCGATCCTGCCGGGCTCCAGGTTGGCTCAGCCTTCCATCCTTCTGTAGGTTGATAAAATGAGTACCCAGCTTGTTGGGGGCAATTAGCTAAATACATTATAAAACTGCTTAGGGAATGCTTTGCACTGATAAGTGGTACAGAAATGTAACTGCTAACTGCTAACAGCAACAGCAGCAACAATGTATTTTCAGAGGGGAAAAATTGTTTTTCTTCATTGTCCTCCTGTGTAAGAGTTTTGTCATTACAGTTAAGGCTTACAGTGCCCCTCTCCAAGGATACTTTCACAGCCTGGAAGCACCCCCATCCAAAGTGTGTCTGAAGCACTGAGGTCTGGTGCAGGGAAGGCTGGGAAATTATGTCTTTCCATCCCTTCTCTTACCCTAAATGAAATTCTTATCTCAAAGATGAGGTGCAGAGGCATTCAAATAGGGAGTTCTCACCTCCTTTTGCCTCTCTTTGCACTTCACAGGGTACTACTGTGCCCAGCATCAGGGGGAGGAGGTTCTCATGAAAGCTGCCTCTCTTACTGAACCTGGTCCATCACAGTGTGTTAGAAAAAGATTTGTGCAACTCACATTATTTTTCAGGAATTTATCCAACCTGTGGTACACCTATCTTTTGGGTTTCTCTCACTGGAGGGAATCATGGGTCTCTGATTCTTTCATCCCCATTGTGAATCATGGACAGAGCTAAAATGCCAACAATCATTCTTTTAGTCAATAGGGAATTAAAAAAGAAAACATTCATGAAGAAACACATGTATAAAAAGCGAGTGCATTACCTAAAGCATGTGCCAAAAGGCATACCCATTTCCATGAAGGAATAAAAAAACTAATAGGTTCATTGTCCAGTATGAAACAAGAATGGAAGAAAATGCAGTTGGAATTTGGAGACATGCAATTGGTGATGGCTGGTGCATCTCAGGTCAGTGGACTGATGAATGGACTCCAGGCTTTAATTCTGACTTTAAAGGAACCGTCAAAGGTCCCGAGACCTAAGATGGTTTCAGTACCTTGGATAGTTCCAAATTAAAACCTAAACTGAATCTGCTGCCTTGCTGACATCAGAGCCACCAATAGCTACTGAATGCAATGAATGGAGACTGAGTGGTTTTTACATGCAGGTGAGCTTTAAAGAGCCTACAGAAGCAGAAAGAGAAAAGACCTAACCCTACTGATCTTCAGATTTATGCCCCCCTTTTTTTCACTAGTTGCATTCAAACTAGCAGTTGGTTTCCTTCCAACTAGATAGGTGAATTTAGCTTAGGAGCTACAGTCCTCAGTGTTCATTTAGCAGGAACTAACAAGACCGGTTTGCTTAAAGAAATACCAATGAAGAAAAACACAGCCTGTGAGAAAAAGTTAAATCTCTTCCTCCAGTACCTCATCAGGATGCCCTAAAGCTTCGGATGAGTACAACAGAGGAGTGTAGAGCCCTCTGGAAACGGGCACTTCTACAAATATGTAGACTCTTGCTGTCGCAGACAGAAGCCCTTCAGCCTCATGCGTTCTCAGCAAGCCCACGCAAGCTGCTATGCTGGCATCTTTTTTTTTTCCCCCAGCAGACCGAGACATGATTAAATTTAATGTGGTGATGTCCGGAAATTATCATATTTGTGGAATCCTCATTAATCTTTCCCTTTCTCTGTGTTTTATTGCCATCCCTTTTGTCAGCCCATTCAGTGCTCCTCCTCTATCATCTTTCTCTCTCACTTGCTCCCTGCAGGCATCTTGGACCCACTTGCTAAGCCTCGTTGAGCTTTCATCACCCCAGCTCTGATGCTCCTGCACATCTGCTTTCAAAGATGTTTATGCAGGATGCCAGGTAGTTACAAGATGAGGCTGATCTTGTGTGGTTTTTGAAGAAAGGAATACCCACGCATCTTCAGGACATGCTTTATTGCAGGGAAGTATGCAGAAAGGATTCAGAATGCCTGCCCTGAAATCCCAGTCTATCACTCAAGATGCTATGATATGATCTTGAGCGAGAGTGGGAATTTTATGGCCCTCTGGATGCTGGAATTCCCAGCCAACCTATACATCAGCATAAGGAATGCTGGGAGTTGTAGTTCAGCAACCTCTGGAGGGCATTCAGTTTTCACACCTGTTCCAGAGGAGGGGTAGGCAATACTTGATGATTGAAACTGCTGTTCCACACTATCTGCCTATTGCCTGGGGATTCTGGAAGTTGACAAAAAACTTCTTGAAAGACAATGGTCCCCATCCCAATTCAAGAGTTCTGCTCCAACCTGGCACCCTCCAGATTAGGACCATTAGTTACCCAAAACATACCAGAAGATAGTATCCTTCTTCATTCTAGTTACAGAAGCTGACCAGACTGGAAGTTAACTCTTTCTTCAACACTGATGATGGGTCAGTATCTTCCATCACTTCTGAGAACACAAGGTTGGTTTGGGGGACAGGCCAAACAACATGACTCAAACCTACCTTGCTGCTGTTCCTTACCTCCTCTGCGGCAGCTTCATCCCAAGAGAGATGTGTAAGTTGGACCTCCTTTGCTTCAGATATTTTGGACTACCAACCATTTGTTAGCCAGGAAAGCTTTGGTTGCTCTAAAATTTGCTTTTTTTCTCCTCTTTTTTCCCCTGCTCCTCCATTAATCTTCTCTCCCCAATCTTTCCTTGCCCTCCCATCAGTGGTTTTCAAAATCTCTGGAATGTTTAGAAAAACAAACAAACACAAGATGCCCTTTTTAATTGTAATGATAAGGATGAAGATCAATACAGGAAGTTATATCGAACACAGACAGCATAGTCAATAGTCAGGGATGGTAGCAGTGCAGTAAATGATGTGTGTTTTCTTTTTGTTGCTCTAAGATGGAATATGTCTTGCTGCTGCTGCCTTAAGTTTAAGGTATTTCCTAAGTGGTCTGCATTTGTTTTATGATATTGTTTAAAATGTACCTGTATTAGTTCAGTTGTTTTGTGGGCTCCTTTATGAAGTCTGTTTGCCTAGAAAAGTAGGCAATAAATACTTAAATAAATGTACATAAATAAGGGAGAGAGGGATCAGGGGAGCAAGGCTAGCTCCAGGCAACTGTTGCCACGGAGATGGGGAAGTTGGGGAATGACAAGCAACTAAATTGTAGGAGGCTGGGTATCTGGACAGGGGAAGGGAAGAAAAGGATGAAGTATGCAATGCTTGTGAGGAGAGAATGTGCTTCTGGCATCCTGTTTTATGAATGCTTCTTTGAAAGAGGCTCCTGTTCTTTCTCCTCCACCAGAAGCTGGCAGACGATCTTTGCTGAAGAGATCTTCCCTGGATTTCGCTGCCCTATCATCAAGTTTCTGATCTCCCCTTTTAAAGTAACACCTTAAAGTGAATAATGGCAGACCGGTTCCTGCAGTCTTGAGTGAAACTCATTACTTGGATCTATTCCAACCTGAGTTCAGGTCTGTTTAGAGGACAAAAGTACCCTTGGGAATTGGAGAGGCAGAGTGTGTCCCTCTTGGTTCTGTTGGCCCTCTCAGCAACATTCAGTATCATTGATTGCAGTGTCCTTCTTGGGTGATACTGGACTTGGGGGCAGTGTTCTGCAGTCCGTTTCAGCTGAAGATTTCAAATAAGTGATGCTGTGGGATGGTTGTTAAGATTCATGGCCAGCTTCTGATAACTTGCTTTTTAACATGTGCATAAACCTACCAATAGGGGGAGATAGTCTGGAGTTTGGAGGTTGGGCTTAATTATTATGTTGATGATACCCAGCTCTGCCTCTTTACTATAATTGATACCAAGGAGGTTTTGGAAGTCCTGAACCGCTAACTGGATACAGTGAAGGACTGGATATGGCTGAATGAATTGAAGCTCAGTCCAAACAAAGCAAGAGTTCCTTTGGCCAGCAGGAAAACCATTTGGGGATTGGGATTACAGCCTCTTCTGGATGGGGTTGCACTGCTTCATTTCCACAGCTTGGAGGTGGTCCTGGACTGAGCATTTATCCTAGAAAGTCAGGCGGCTGTCAGTGACCAGGATTGTCTTTGCCCACCTTTGGTTGGCAAGGCAACTGGGCCCCTTCCTAGGAAAGGTAGATTTGGACACAGTGATCCATGTTATAATTTATTTCAATTAGACTACTGTAATGCACTGTGCACGGGTCTTCCCTTGAAGCTAAGGCTTAAAGCTAAAGCCAATGCATCTATAATGTGCAAAAAGTATGCACAACTCCACTTGTGCTGCTTTCAGCAGAATACACCTCTTGCATTGTGGTGAATAATTCACTCCATGTGCATAGCGTGTTTTATGCATGCATATGTCACTGATGAAATGCTGACCATAGTCTAACAACATACATTTTCAAAGCTCTGGCCCTTTTAAAATAAATAATTCATCTTCTACATGCAGATGAAGTGGGAAAAATCCAAGTTCAGTCTCCTTTCTTTCAAACATGCACACATTGAAGCAAAGTTATATGGCCTTCGTCAGTCCAGTGAATGAGCTCATACATTACACAAGATAGATTCTGCTTCTCTCTGTAGCCCTGCTCACGTTCTTCGACATCAGATGTGACTTTATGGGGCCATCAGGACTTCCTCAGTCCTATCAGCAGGGTGGTAATTTGGCTCAAAGTCGATGCCCTTTGCTATGATCAATCTGCCCCCCACCCCTTTTTTGAGCATTACACTTAATAATTTGCTCTTGCTCTTAGATTCTGAAATATGCATTTAATTTAGACTTAATGAGGAAATTATTGGGCAATGAACACTTCAACTGAACTTGTGAGACAGCCCCTGGACTGCAGTGGAAGCAAACCTGCAGGTCACAATTAAAAGCAGCTGTGTGGGGCTTGTCCCTTTACGTGTGGGATATGACAGACAGACGTGTGATTGCCAAAAGGGATAACAGGGTCAGTGCACCATTTCAGCAAGGAAATACAAAGGAGATGTTATGGCCATGCCCTAAGGAGTGGTGCTCAAATTAACTGGAAAACTCCTGGTTTCTTCATAGCTTATTAAAGGATTTTGCAGTGAGGAGAATGACCATAGCTCAGTTTAAGGATACATGTCTTGCATCTCTAGTCAGAGCATTTGAAAAAGTGATGACAAACACCTTTGCTGGAAGAGATACTGCCAGTCAGAGTAGACAAGACTGGGTTCAGTTGTCTGGGTTCAACGCAGATTCATCTGTTCTATGTAACATATTTGCTGGCGTATATGACACACTTCCCCCCCCTGAAAAATGCTATTTGAAAATAGGGTGTGTCTTATATGCCTGTGCATCTTTCATACTGGCAAGTGTGTTATTTTCTGTCTCCTTCATTCTCTTGAAAAGAAGAGCAGCTTTTAGGGTGGTGTAGTGGGTCCATTGATGTTGAGTTAACTCCCTTTACACCAAAATCTCAGCTGTGGTCAGTCCTCTTTCCCTGCAGCTAGTATTCATATGGTTAAAGCTAAGGATGTTCATGACATCCATATCATTGATGTAGTGTGGAGTTCAACCTGTCCACGTGGGATTTTTTTCCCCACAGGATAAGTTCCAAATTGCAAACAGCCTTTCTCACAGTGGGAAGAAAATTTCATAAATTACTTGTTGCTACCTTTGAGAAGAAACATAGTGAAGAAATGCATCCCTAGCCATTGGAGTCTGATCTGGACTCCATGGAATCATGGATATAGGCAGCAAGAAAACCAAAAAGCCAACAGTAAGTTAAGTCCAGCTCCAAAGATGCTTTGTTCTCCGAAGGAAAAGCAATAGCCAGCTGTACAGCAAAGGCAGTTGATCATATCTGTGAGGCTGCAGTTCTTCTGCAGGGGGAAGTCTTTGACCAGCTAAGGGGCAGCTTTGGCTGAAAGATCCCAAAGGGCCAGGCCAGGAGAGGCTGTCTTCTTTGCTTGCGCAGCCAGAACGGCAACAGCAGCAAGTTCAAAGTGGCTCTGCAAATAAACTCTAATCGTTTTTCCTCCTTGCGTTTATGTGATTAGGGGGTTCGTTTGACTGGCATTATGATGATAAATGG
The DNA here is from genome assembly GCA_948474755.1 of Ctenosaura bakeri. NCBI lineage: Eukaryota > Metazoa > Chordata > Lepidosauria > Squamata > Iguanidae > Ctenosaura > Ctenosaura bakeri. The sequence goes on from CAOLHI010002253.1 coordinate 173,668, forward strand.
CAAACTCATTGCATCATTACATCAGGCACTAATGCGTAGTAGGAAGAATTTCTACTCATTAAAGGGAAGGCAGCCAGGCGAGCCACCACGAGACTTGGGCCAGTGCGCTCCAGGCAATTTGCACGCAGCCAGGCTTGCCTTATCAGGAAGCAGAGGCCCTCCCCATGAGAGCATTTTACTGTGTAGGCACCTCACCCTGTTCAAATTTCCCCGAGAAAAGATATACAGTAATGTCGCCCATCACTCCATGGAGCAGTTTCCAGAGCGGTACATGGAGGCCTGATACACCCTAAAGGCACCAGATTGCCTCTGATCTTGGAAGCTAAGCAGATTCTGCCTGGGTAGTACTTGGGTGGGAGACAGCCATTGAATATCAAGTACTATAGGCTCTATTTCAAAAGGAGGATCTGGCAAAACTTCCCCTGATTATTCCTTGTTTATGAAAACACTATAAAATTCGTGGGATCATCATAAGTCAACAGGCAATTTGCAGTCATATACACGCATACATGTACTATTGCAGCATAAAAAAGCAAGGGCAAAAATACTTTAGGCACCATTTGCCAGCCTATATCCTTCCAGATGTTGTGGACATCATATCCAATCAGGCTTAGTCAGCAAAGCCAGCGGTCAAGGTTGCTTGGAATTGTACTCCGAAACATCTTTAGGGTCTCAGGTTGTTGCCAGTGAAAGCCAGGCTACACTGTAGTTAGGGTGAAGTGATAGAAATAGAAATGATATCTGCAGTGAGGTTTTCCATCTGCCAGTTTTTGCTCAGAATTTGTTGCTTGGAATTCCCCTCACTTCGATTTTTGATTTTCGAACTGAAGAAGATGAATAATTGTAACACACATTTCCTTCCTTCCTTCCTTCCTTCCTTCCTTCCTTCCTTCCTTCCTTCCTTCCTTCCTTCCAGAAAATCTTCCCCAAATCTTTAGTTTTGCATGCAGTTATATCTCCTGAAATCCCCCTCCCACATAGTTATTAAAGTGTGGGTGAGGGGAATACAGTGGGGGCACTTCTGGAGGAGGAATCTGTTTTCTGTCTCTGGAATCTTCAAGGGGTTTCACAGAATGTGCAAACCACCATCACCACTTCTAACAACAAATGGAACAAAATTCCAATTCTGTTTTTCTGAAAGCATGTTTAAAATGTTGAACAGTAAAGAGGGGCTGAAACGTCTTTGAAAAGTAAATTGGAGACTTTCAGGAGACACCTGTTCGCAATAAAGGGGCTGTCCTGGGAGTCTGCAGAGTTCAAGGGCCACAAAACCAGCCTTGAGTGGACACTTGTAACCATTTGGGGAGATGTTGTGGAGATGGCAGAACCTACAGCACTCTGGAAGTGTGCTCCAGATTCTCCTGCTAGCATTATAGGAAGGATGAACAACCATTTGAGTTTCAAGGGCTGTGTTTAAGGATAGGGAAGAAATTTTTCTGGGATCAATGACTTTTCAATTCTCCTTACATTTATTGCAAGGAAACTCAGACCTGTGTTCAAGCATTCACACCAGGGGTGCAGTTACCAGGGAGGGGATGGGAGCATTGCCCTCCCTAAAAAAAGAATTCTGCCACCCCAATTTTCTTTGATCTCCAAGTTTCTAGCGTTCCTGAGGATGAGGCATTGAAAATCATTTATGCCCAGACCTCTTTTATCTGCTGTGAAATACGACAAAATCCCAAACCCACAAAAGAGCGATACATTTAATGGCCGACCAAAATGCACAAAATACATCATGTAAGATATTGAAGCTTCCCTGGGTTCTTCATCAGGCAAAGATGTTAAAAATCATACAAGAGAAGAGTGATGAGTTACAGGTCCACATTTTGTCTCAGATGCTACGTCTGTCTATTGTCAGTCAGCTTTCTTCTCCTGTATGATTCTTACCATCTTTGCCTGATGAAGAAGCCAATGAATATTCAGAGGCTTGCGTGATGCCTTTTTGCACATTTTAGTTGGCCAATAAAAGTCTTGTGCGTTCGTGGATTTGGGACTTTGCTGTATTTTGCTACCCCTGAATATATTTCCTTATATCTGCTGTGTTCCTTTTCCTTTAGTTGCCTTGGCTGCCTCCTTTTTTGGATGCCTAAACTGTATTTCTGCATGTTCAGCTGAAATTTTAAGTTAGCATAACGTTAGCAATGCTAGAAAATTTAGTTGGGGGCACATTTCTTCTGCAGTGTCAGTATCCTCATCTTGGTTCTATGTGCATGCACACGCAAACCCCTTGCTACATCTCTGATACACTTTTACAAAGCTTATTTGGCATTTTCAAGACCTAAACAATGCATATCTATGGATAGCTAAAATGTAAATAACCAAGGAAAAAAACACAGCAATGCACTTTAGTGAGTAGGGAAAAGGGGCATAAATCAGTAAATTGCACTTAGAAAAACATGAATGGGGGAAAATGTGTTTTAAAATGGTGTAAATTTCAATGCAGGAAGAAAACACCAAGTCTTGTAGCCTGATATGAAAAATTCCTGTGCTGGGTGGAGGAATTGTCTAGCCCAATAGGAGACAGCTTCCTAAGTCTATATGCAGATAGAGCAGCCATCTTTAGCGGGTTGAGAGCCTGTTGCAGTTTTTTTTCTCTTTTGCATCTGGGGATTCTACAACTTCCTTTGCTTCCTGCATAACGTGTCACAACCAATTCTAAATCTGACACTATCAGCAAAAAACTGTGGACAACCTTTGCTAGAGAATCTTCCGTAAAGCTTTGTAAGCTAGAGGAGGAGTCCCAAAGTAATGTAGTTCTTCCCCCTTTTTTGGTAGGTTTAAAGATGTGGAGCAAATTGAGTTCATAGGGGTCACTATCACTCCCTGTAGCTGCCACAGAAATCCCGAACGCCCTGTTATGCCTGCCTTCTGTAAAGCTTCTCTCTCCTTTTTATGAGGTGTTGTCATTCTATTATCCGCCTCCAAGTTGGTCTTTACCTCTTTAACCTCTTGAGCAGGAGTGGGGAGGCAAGAAACCTATTTTATACATGTTCGTGGGCACACCTACCTGGAAATCTTGGCAATACAAAAGCAAAGCATTTCTGCCTCTGTTGTCTGTTTTTATCCTTATATACAGTTTTTTGGATGAAAGTCAAAAGTAGCCATTCTCTCAGCGATTGACAGCTTGCAGCCCTCTCTCTTTGTAGTCTTGTAAGTATGGGAAGTGAGCCAGCATAGTGCAGTGGTTTGAGCATTGAACTACAACTCTAGAAACCAGGGTTCAGTTCCCTGTTTGCCCTTGGAAACCCACTGGATGACTTTGGAGGGACACACTCTCAGCCCCAGAAAACCCTCTGATGGGTTTGCCTTAGGGTTGCCAGAAATCAGAAACAGATTGAAGGCAGGCAACCACAACAAGTATATGAAGGGATCTTGGAGTCTTCTGCTTTGCTCAAAGCATGGCTAAGTTTTTGGATATTCCACTTTAGTGGGTCAACCCCAGCTTTTGCTAGCAACAGTGGGAGATCTTGCTGCCAACATTTACTTGTGCTCTTTTGGATCCTTTGAGGCTAGGGGTGAAACATGGAGGCCTTTAGAGATGTAAAATCTGGACCATGAACTGCACTTTGTTCAACCCAGCCTTAAAGGGGTTGGTTGGGGAAAAAAATGTTATGGTCTCTGTTAGATCTCGGGTGTCTACAGCAAGACAACAAAGAAAGGGTAACAGATCTTAAAATTAATATGGGGTTTGTGTCAGGAATATCATTGACTTTATCTGGGGAAGGGGGCGCTATGCAAGTTACTGCAGTGCTAGAAATTGGGGGGGGTGAATCAGGGTGGGAGTTACATTGCTCTGAGAAATCTCTGACTCTGATTTTTTTAAAGATCTCTAAATTGAGAATTGTGCAGTTTTTGCTGACTAGAAAATGTGAGGACCATTGATTGCTCATTAAGTGAACAATTGGCTCTTTCAGATGTCTGGATTATGAAGCACATTTACCAGTTGGAGACTATTGGCTTGCTTGGAAGTGTATGAGCTAACAGGTGGAAAGAGTGAGAAAGGGACTTTTGGGTTTGTGTGGAGAAGGAAGCAGAGAGAGAGAAAGAAATGTACTCCAGCTTTTAAACATAACTGGTGGGAAGCCACAGCTACAGACATGCCCTGTGCCTTTTGGACACAGATATTATTTCTTTAGGACTAGAACTGCCTACATATTTCACTATGTATTTTCTATTGGAAACCTGTAAAAAAGTAAAACAAAATTAAAATCTATGGGTATAGATCAAGTTTGCAGTATCTTCTTAAGTAGTTCTGTGAGAGACATCCTGGTTCTTCTCAAATGCACAATGGGCTTTTTGAGCTTTCTCATCAAGCAATGGAAGTAAATGCAAGAAAACAAAAGATGTTGATGAGGTGTGTGTGCTTGTGTGTGTAAAGCAGAAGATGGGGTTTGTAACTGCAACACATCTACTGTGCAGACTTAAGGTGCCTTTCTTCCTCAACATAGCCTTTTGGTCCCACTTGGGAAAACTGAGTGGACGGTGAGGGCTGAATACTGGAGAGGGCATGGTATGACCTCTTAAAATGGGGTAAAATTGAAAACTGCAAGTTTTCTCTTTTATTAAAGTTGTTCACAGTCATAGTAATCTTGGAGAACTCACCTTCCTGGAAGCTGGCAGGATAGTTTATTGTCTCTCTTTGACTTGGGGAGAGTAGTAGTGGGAAGTTCCTGCCTCCACCCATGTATAACAACATAACAGCATCTCACACCACCTTGTGTTCAGGCATGGCTAGGGTCTCCAATACCGTGGGGTGAAAAATCCATCTTCACATTTCAGGGCAACTTCTTCTGCAGCTTGTCTAGGTGTAGAGCATCTCCATCTATTGTGGGAGCTGTCCACGTGCTGAAACCTGTTCCCCACATAGCATCAGTGCAAGGATAGTCTCCACAACACCTGTAGGAGCTGCTAACACCTCTCTGAGTTGCAAGGCTGGCTGCCCTTGGAACCCAACAGAGCATTGTTTTGTGGAGAGAACAGTGTGTTTTATGCTAGGGTACTGGTTTTGTACAGAAACATTGGGGTATTTTTGTGGCAATTTTTTTCTCTGGCAGGAAAGCAGTTCCCAAATATAGCAAATAATAAAAAAAAAGTGTGTGGTCACTTGTGGCAGTGGGTGGAGAGCTCAGTCCCACTGAGCTCAGTCTTGATTGACAAGAGAGCAGACGTCCATTGCTCACAGTGGCTGCTGCCAAGTAAGGCAGGACTGAGTGATTTTAGGATCCCTATATATTCCCTATACTATTACAATCATCATGAATACATAGGGGATCATGAATACAGATCAATTACAGATTCATAACTTAGGTTGCTGTGATCCTCAATTCCAGCCAGTGTTTTTTAGTGTAATTTTCTGCCTTTTATGAGCCACCTTGAGTCCCAGTCTGGGAGAAAGATGGGGTGATGGATGGATCGATGGATGGATGGATGAATTACATTGTTCTACATGCCAGAATCAAATCAAGACTTGTGACATCTCTAGATGTGACCATAAAAAATGCATATTTTTATCTTTTCGTAAGCATATTTTTATCTTCTTATAAGCAACAGTATTTACTTGCTGCAAATACAACTCAGCCAAAGCTGCTGTGTTGCTACTCCCCGAGAGAGTAGCCATTAAAACCCTGTTGCTCATTGCTAGCAGTCCTGCTACCTCCCAGTCTCCATAGATTCAAATTGGCTTTGCAATGCAAAGAGACAGGAAGTGCCTCAGGACAAGTGTAGCGGAAGCCAGGGCCCGGATCATAGATTGCTGCAAGCATGAAAATTCATTCATATGAGTTTGGAATATAATACCTGACACAAGATGTATCACTACTGCCATGCTCCAATCCCAGATAAGGACACAGCAGTAACAGATGGAGGAACAAGGCACTTATCTTGTTAGCTGATGGATTTATCTTCTTCCTTCCTCCTCCCCCCTTGGCCCAAGCCCCTTCCCCACATATTCTATAGCATTTTCAGGGCTTTGCTTGTAAGAAAGGCAACATATGGAGGGAGAATTGATTTCTTTCTCTTTCCTTCTCCAACCTCACCCTTCTCACTTAATTCAGTGAGAGTTGTAGTAGCACATAAACAACTTGAGGTGCTGAGGAAATTTTAAAACATTGTAAAAAAAAAAGTCAGACTGCTTTTGAAAAAAAGATGAGCATCAGTTTGTTTTCTCTGACTGCTCAAGATGATGACCACTGAAAAATAATCAATCAATCTATCTCTTTGGGTTAGGATTGTGATATCTCCATGAGATATGAAGAAATCTGTCTCAAGTTGAATATTTCAAAGGAAGATCCGCCTAAAGCAGGAGTGGGGAAACATGTAGCTTGCTAAACACTGCACTATAGTTCCCATCAACTCATTTCAGCAAGCTAATGGTGAGAGATATTGGAGGTTATAATTCAACAGCATCTGGAGAAGTGTGTGTTCAGTCATTTTGAGGGACTGGACAACTCAAGTGGGCAAACTGAAGCCCTCTAGATGTTATTGGATTGCAATCACAATATTCTGCACTATTAGGTATAACTGACTAGGGCTGATGGAAGTTGCAGTCCAGCCACACCCCGATGGGTTGAACTTTGCCCACCTCTGTCTTAGGCCATCAAAACAAAGCATGTTACTTTCTGCAGTACATGTTCCTCTCTTCCTCTCAAAGGGCACCTTCCTGTTATAAACTACACATGTGTGTGTACACATTTGAATGCTTCCAGGCCAATGCTGGCTTTAGGATTTTGTGAGACTTGATCTGGTTTGAGTCTGGATGGGACACTGCTTGGGAGCCCCACATCACCGATGTAAGAATCATAGAAGAAAAGGATCAAATAAATTAAATGAAATTTAGGGATGGTAGGTATGGACTAAGAGCTGCCTCTCAATAGTATATTAGAAAAACTCGCCAGTTTCTGTCCCCAGATCCCAAGAAACATAGGATCTTTTCCTTGGAATGGCACAAGTCAGAGAAGTGCAGATCATCAAAATATTATATATTAAAGATAGAAAAGAAATTCACGTGAACTGTTTTATTTTTTAAAGAAAACTTATCCACTTTGTGGTCTGCAAGACTTTTGATGAAAGTGTGCGCTAATCTTTCTGTTTGCATTATCAGAAAGAAAATGTAAGTGTCAGATTCTTTCTTTTTTGAGTTACATATAAGGAAAGGTGTTCAGCTAAAAAGGTGCACATTTGAGATATATGCACAGGGCCATTTTTCATCAAATTTTAGCCAATGGGGAAAAGGCATCAGCATGCGTGTATTAAGAAAAATGGAAATTCATATGAGGCACGTATAAGAAAATACATATAAATTCCCATGGGAAAGAAGTCTTGCAACCCACTACAAAATTGTATTAATTGTATTAATTAATTCCATATATTTAATTGATTGAAATAACTTAGCTGGAACCAAGATGCTAATGCAGTTTCAGCATGACCTACCTTCCCACCATCAGCACTGCTTGAGAGTTGTCTGGTTGCTGTCTGGGGCCAGAGAGGATTTTTTTCTCTTTATATTTTTTTCCCTCTACCATACTGTATTTATAAGATTGGGCAATTGGGTGGTGTCCTTAAATAGGTTGTCCGCTGGCCAGTAGCAGGGGAGAGACTTAGGTGATCACCATTTGGCAGCCTTTTGGTGTAAGATAGGGCTCTGGAACTCCCTCTTTAGGGTCCTGTGTCCTAAGGTTGGGGGAAGGAGGATACTCTTGAGGTTCACCTGGGATTCGGGCTCTCAACTGTAGGACTCTGTGGTTTGGTTGGGAATTCCCTGGGATACCTTCCAGTTATGCCAGACTGGGAAGCAATCGATATCATTTGAATTGCCCTCAGGACTGAGGTGTTTAGCCCAAGGGAAGGCCAAGAAGGTAGTGACAAGATGACTCCTGGCCTCAGCTGGACCCACATCAGATTGCTCCCACTTCTTGTTCTGTTTCAAGGCCAATTCAACTTAAATAGGTTAGATGAAATGAAGTGGCCCTTATTTAACCCAATTTTCTATGTCTGGTCTCATTATTTCATGGTTGGCCATCAATGGAGCTTTATACATGTCCATGTATAGGCCTTCAAATTGTCTGTCAATCTATGGTGACCCCACAAATTTCATAAGGTTTTCTTAGGCAAAAAGTACAGCAGTTTGAATAAGGCATAGAAATGAAGCTGAAGTTGGCATTGAAGATATGGTTCTTGCAGTGTTAATGCCACTTGTGTCCCATAGCTCCATTAGCTTTTGTCCCAGCTTGAGAAATTTTGAAGTATTGTGATAACAACAGCCACCTGGCAGGGAAAGAGAAGCAAGATGAACAAGCAGATAAAGGTGCACAACCAAGGTGGAAGTAGATTGCAAAATGTGGAAAAACCACCACCCATCAGTGCCAGGTGCGAAAGGTGCACCCAAGCCTCGCACTCAAGGCCTGCCCAGCCAGACACCTCTTTGTGTTCAGGTCTGAGCAACCAGGGAGATCTCTGAGTCAAGCCAGGGTCGGGACAAATGAGTCTGCCTCATTTCACCTTCTCTGAGAATGCAGTCTCTTCCTCACTGTTGTTCCCCTTGGCTTCTTCCTTTCAGGACTCTCCCCCATCCCTAAATCTGCCCTTCTCCCAGATGTAAGAATCAGCAGTGATTTATATTTTCCAAGACTGTGGTATGTTGGCACTAAGGTCAAGATGATATTATTAGTAGCGTGTATATTCCAGGATTCAAAATAAGACTCTGTGACACTGTTTTAAGGAACACAGAACTTCAAACATTTATTGTAACACTGTTGCTTTAAATGTGTTTTGTATCTAAATGTTTATAAACAGCACACCATTCTTCTCTCTCTCTTTCAATTCATTCACTATCTCTCATACACCCAATTTCTCAGTTCTCTCTCCCACAGAGCTCTTCAAATCTCCAACCTCCCCCAAACACACCACAAATCACTCTCCTCTTCAAACACGCACCCGACAGTTAAAATCCATTATTTTCGTCTTTCCACCAGCCCCTTCCCTGGGCTATCCAAGGTTCTGTTTCACCAGCCAATCAGCTTAAATGCTCTCAGTTGTCAAGACCCCCTCCCATCAGGTTCGTCACATAGATCTCCTCTTATTCTCTACAGATTTTGGTGGAAAGCTGTGGATTCCTAATAAAATATTCCCATCTCACATCAACAGCCAGACTGCATGGCCGGGTCTGCAGGGGCCATTGAGGCATTTGCAATTTGATTATTTTTATTTTTATTCTATTTTTTTTGAAGTCAAAGCCACCTTGGGATGAATCAGTTAGAGCATGGCTGTGGCAAGAAAGACAAAAATGAGGTTCCAGATTAAAGCACAGAACATATAAAGTTTCAGGGGAAAAGAAAACTTGGCTTTGCTAATTTGCCAATGGAGTTGGATAAAACAGAAAAAGGAAAAACAACTGGCAATAAAATACACAGCTTGCAGTGTTGGAAGCCACCACGGACGTTGTGGAAGAGAATTCCTCATTCAGTAAATTGAAATAGCCTACACACACACCTGCTGGCTCAGCTATTGAAGTGTTATAGAATATTTATTAAAGTCCCAATGGTTCAGGTGTGTGTTGTGTGTGTTAAAGAAAAAATCCAATGCACCTGTTAGCACATTACGCTTAGGGACAGATGGGTCATTGTTAGGAAGGAGAGCAGAGAAGGTAGGAAGAAATATGGTTGCAAAGGTAGCCAGCTGATAGCCTAACATGAGTGAGGTTGTGCAGACGCAAGAGGGTGAAACAGAACAGAGGGAGAATATTGCCAAGAAGCAGAGTGCATTTAGGTGGAGGTACTGTCATTGTATAACAAACATTGTATCTACACTATGCTGTTATCATAGAGTCATAGAATCATAGAGCTGGAAGAGGCCACAGAGGCCATCCATTCCAACTCCCTGCCATGCAGGAACACACATCAAAGCAGTCCCAACAGGTGGCCATCCAGCCTCTGCTAAAAACCTCCAAAGAAGGAGACTCCACCGCACTCTGAGACAGCATATTCCACTGCCAAACAGCTCTGACCGTCAGGAAGTTCTTCCTGAAGTTCAGGTGGAATCTCTTTTCTTTAGCTTGAGTCCTTTGCTTCTTGTCCTAATCTCTGGAGCAGTGGAAAACAAACCCGTTCCCTTCTCAACATGACATCCCTTCAAATATTTAATCATACCTATCATGTCCACTCTTAATCTTCTCTTCTGCAGACTAAACATAGTAATCCTCATAGGCGCTTCTCATAGGACATGGCTTCCAGCCCCTTCAAGACCCTTCACCATTTTGTTCACCCTCCTCTGGACACACTCCAGCTTGTTGATATCCTTTTTGAATTGAGGTGCCCAGAATTGGACAAAGTATTCCAGGTGAAGTCTAGCCAAAGCAGAATAGAGTGGTGCTGTTACCTCCCTTGATCTAGACACCATACTCGTATTGATGCAACCAATTTCTTTCTTCGTTGCAGTTTGATAGTTCTCTGGCTCTCATGGTTTCATCTTATGAAATTCTGGAACTTATTGTGTTTTCTGCACAGAAAACAGAGGGTTTTCTGCTGAAGACTGCATAGAAAAAAAGAATGTTTTATGGGGGAAAAAATGTGTTTTTCTACACAAAGTAATTCCTGGTTAACACTTCAGATGTTCAGATACTGGGAAAAAATGGAGCAAGATCCATCTTGCCTATTATTCTTCCCAGTGGAGTTTCTCACTACCCCAGCAACCTTTTAAAAAAACAAAACATGGAATTGAATAATAATGAATATTCCTAACACCTTTAGTGTAGATGTAATCTCATTTTCTGTTCCTGTTCCATTCTTATTAAGGACTAACAATAAAATTTCTTTCCTGGACTTCTTCAGAGTGGACAAATATATTAGGAAGTTGTGGTATTTGTTGCTGTAGTTTTCAGTCTCTCTCTCTGTCTCTCTCTCTCTCTCTATATATATATTTTCACAATGCTGCTGTTGTCCCAGGCTATTTTTCTGGCAATTCCTTGCACTGGTTGCAATATTTTGCTCCCATCCTCATTCCCTTCCACTCCTTTCTCTTTCTTAAAAATGAATGTTTGTGCTATAGTGGAGAGGCAGCGTGGAGTAGTTGTTGGAGGACTGGACCATGACTCTGATGACCAAGTTCTCTGCTTGGCCATGGAAACCAACTGGGGAGCCCTGGGTGCATCACATACTCTCAGCCCCAAAAAACCCTGTGATAGGGTGTCATAAGTCAGAAACAACTTGAAGGCGCATGAGAAAAACAGTGCTACAGTGAATCTATGAACTAACACTTTTGCACTATAACTCTGTGACTCATTAAAAAAATCATGGAGGAGAAAATTTGCCCTTTAAACAGTACAACCGCCTAAGGAAACTGCACCTCAGTTTTTATTTTTTAAAAAATACCTTTGGAAAAGCCAAAAAAAAATTGCTACAAACAATTCACCCCAAAGAATGGGATGGAGATGACAGCAACTGGTAAAACACGGCAAAACCCAAGGGATTATTTTGAAAAAACTCATACTTCTTTGAGCCAGTCTAAAAGAGCCCCATAAAATCTCTTTAAGTTACTAGAGCTGGAGTCTGCTATTTCCTTCTAGAGACTGTTGCTTTATTGTGCTGGTCTGTCTCTGACTTTTCCTCATTAATTGGAGCACTATCACTTTTTCAAGGTTCTGATATATATCTTATTTAAAGCCAGAGATATCTCTAGCTATCAGATCCTATCTGAAGCAGAGGCTTATTGATGGAATATTAAATGAACTAGAAATGGTTACTCAGTAGTTGTGGCCTCCATACTTTTCCTATGGGGAACTGGAGCAGTGAATACTATTTAGGTAGATGTGACTTATATACAATCGTTGACAAGGAAGCTATCCATTTTGTTCTGGTAATGTATAACAAGCCCCAAGCAATTTGCATTCTCTGACATCTCATGGACTGCACACCCATAAGAACAGTTTCAGTAAACTCCTGTTGACTCAGCACATGTTTATACGTCATGTGGAGAAGGTGTGCATTTGCTAACTTTTGTGCATGTTCCTCACTGAACTAGCATAAACTTACAACAAATGTATCCACACATGCCAGTTTTAATGGTGCATTTAAAAGACATCAATACCTTTGAAAAGATCTGGCTTTCTATGGAAACATGGAATGGCCATTAACTAACAGAGTCTTTAAAAAGAAAAGAAAGACAGCATTTATTTAAGACTGTAGTCCTTTGGTTTGGGAAAGACTTATGAGACATGAAAAGGCTTAGTAAATGTGCCTTTAGTATGTAGTAACTTGTCCAGATTGTTCTCTCTGAGCACAGAGTTGTCTGTATTTTATTTTAATTTTTCCTAAGTGAAAAATGTCAGTGAGAACTACACAGTTGTAGAACTCTGGGCCAAAGAAATATGAAAATTTAGACCTTGGGTGTGTTTAAAGCATCTTTATTTTCCAATTCTTTTCTGGAGAATTGCCAGGAGATGGTCAGGGCACTGTTCTCTCCCTTTGTCTCTCTTTTGCGTATAGCTCAGTTCTCTGGCTTCCAACAATAACTACCTGTTTATTGGATATTTCTACGGCAACTATCACTAAGGTGATAACTAATTGGGGAACAATTAGGGCTGACATAATTCAGCACTACATAATCTATTGAAGCCTCCAAGATTTTTTTTTTTTAATGTTAACAAACCCCCTGGTGACTCATGTGTGGGGTGTGTGTGTGTATGTTTTCAAGTTGCCTATCAACTTATGGCAACCCTATCAATTTCATAGGGTGTTCTTAAGCAAGGAATATTCAGAGGTGTTTTTGCCAGCTCCTTCCTCTGAAATATAGCCTACAGCACCTGGTATTTGTTGGTGGTCTCCCATCCAAGTACTAAGCAGGACTGAACTCACTTAGCTTCCAAAATCAGATGAAATCTGGTACCTTAAGCAAGTACATCCTGTCTGAGACATTTAGATGTGCTTCACCCTTCTGTTCCATTTCAGAGTGAATATTGAATGGGGCACATTTTTGTCATCCTTTTAAAAGCCAAACCTAGCAAAACTAATTTATCTTGTGACCTAATGCAGGTGATCTCATAGGATCCGCCACGGTTTTTCCTTTCTCCAGCTATGCATTAATCTGAAATTTCCATTGAACCATAAGAGGTGGTTAAAGAGTCAATCTTGTAGTTTTAACCTCCTGACATTAAGCTTGGATGCCCAGATTGATGCTTGTGCATGACATCTTGAAATTTCAATCATCTTCCTAATGCATCTTCATCTTTCCATAATTACTCACTCTTTCCTAGCGGGTAATGAAATCTGAAGTTTGTGGTTTTTAAACTTGTTCCTTCAGTTGAAGGCCAACTCCAAGATATATTGTTGTACGAGACAAAGAGCATGAAGATGTACCTTCTCACTCCATTCACAAAAGCTGACCAGACTAACTGTGGGTTTGTACTTCAGCACTTGTGATGTTCAGGAGGCAAGTTTGAAGGGTATGAGGCAAGTAGCGTGGAACATGCAGTATGTACTTTTGCTTCTGGTACGTAGCTGCTGCATAAATTTCAGCATTTGCTGCCTGAGGCAGTTACCTCATTCTGGACAATGGTAGGGCCAGGCCACTTAGACCTTTGATCAAGTAATGGAGGCTCTGTGAAACTGTTCAGCCTGCTCACAAAATGAAATAACATGAGCAGGTGACAAGGTAAATATGTAATCCATAATTCCAATGGTCACATGTCTTAGTGGACATTATGCCTCTAAAGAATGTCTTTGGATGAGTGTGAAATCCATTGGATTCTTATTTGAATATAAAATTACTCCATTTGCATCTCCTAGAACCTAGTGTAAAACCAAATACAGTTTATACCTAATGTGAATGAAATTCCGACTCTGAGCACAAAAGTCTATGAAAAAATGTGAATATCTGAATAATGCACACAGAATATTTTAGTCAGTGGGACAATATGCTCAAATGTCTGTGCTTTTGAAAAATGTACATAAAATGTGTGCATTTTGGGGGTGAAGAAGGCAGATTTCCACAGAAATATGTGCTAGATTTTATGTATAATAGGGAAAAGAGCTCACAGTTCAATGCAGAATGAGTGCAGAGGGACTAAAAATGAGAATTTGATAAAACCAAGCACAAAGCATATCTGTGTCCTTAACAACAACATGCATTAAGCTCTGAAGAAGGTTTGGAAGCATGTTTGGCTAAATGTGTTTGTCAGTCTCCCCACAGCTTGCAGTGATTCTCCAGTCATTCCTAGCTGGAGAAGAAAATTTATCCTTGAAAATATGGTGTTCTTTTAAGTCTTTTCCATACCAAACAAAGGACTACAGTCTTAAACAAATGTTGCCTTTGTTTTCTTTTTATAGACACTGTTAGTTAATGGCCATTCCGTGCTTTCAGAGAAAGCCAGATCTTTTCAAATGCATCATTCAAATTGGCATGTGTAGATACGTATGTTGTGAGTTTATGCTAGCTCAGTGTGGAAAATGCACAAAGGTTAGCAACTGCACACCTTCTCCACATGACATATAAATACGTGCTGAGTCAACAGAAGTTTACCCAAACTGTTCTTATGGATGTGCAGTCCATAAGATGTCAAAGAATGCAAATTGATCAGAATCAATTGGATAGCTTCCTTATCAACAATTGTATGTAAGCCACATCTATGTAAATAATGTGCATTCCTCCAACTCCCTATATGAAGAATATGTGAGACCACGACTACTGAGTAGCTATTTTTTTGCTAGTTCATCTAATATTTCATCAATTAGCCTCTCTTTCAGATAGAATCTGATTAGTGATATCTCTGGCTTTAAATAAGATGCATATCAGAACCCTGAAAAAGTGGTAATGCCCCAACTAATGAGGAAAAGTAAGAGACAGACCAGCATAATAAAGCAACAGTTTCTAGAAAGCAATAGTAGACTCCAGCTCTAGTAACTTAAAGAAGATTGGGGTATATCACACAGAAAAGAACGTGCCTTTTTATTTTGGGTTCTTTGCCTTAAGGTCCCCTTGAAGGAAGCTCAGACCTGGAGATCTGGCTGTTGATTTTAAAAGAAAGTGCAGAAGTCCTTCCTCTTCTTTTTTTTCTGCTTCTCAATGGCCAGTGTTAGAGAGAATGGGGGAAGAGGAACCTTTCTCTTGCTTCCAAGATATACTACAGCAATCCATCAATTGTTGCCAGGAAGGGCAAGGACACTCTCCTGCACTGTCTCCATTGTGGTGGTCTAGTGGGTTGCTGTTACACAGCTTCCCACAATTGCACTAGGTCTCACATAAGATCTGTACAAGAGCTCTCCAGTACCTTTTATTTTCAGTGAAGCTTGTTCCAGAGAGCATTCACACAGAATCTGATAGCCTTCAAATAGCTTTTCTTCCTGTTCCCTCCACCTCCCTTTTTGATATTTGGGAGGAAGGGGGAAAAATCAAGCTTTGTTTCCACAGTTTATTTTTTATTTTCTTTCTCCAGGCTGTTATATAAAAGAACATTTTGTTCAATGGGCGATAACTTCGGTGAACTATATTCTTAATGCATTTCTTTCCATACAATTAGGAAAAAAAGGAAATAAGAAAAGAAATGCAATAGATTAGTTCTAATAACCAGCACAATAGTCCATAAAAATAATGGCAAGCTGGAAAAAGCCATAGCCATTCAAATAATGGCAACTGTTTTGTTTTTTAATTTGTTGACTAATCATCCTATTTTATCCTCTAAAATTATGGAGGATTTTTTTCCCCTTCCAAGTCTTGCCAAGTCTCCAGAGCTGCAACTCTTCCTTCTTATCTTTGACCAATCTGTTCTCCAAACCTGCAATGGTGGAATTTAATGGAAAATACCTTGGAATTCTCCCTGTCCTGTGCAATGTAAAATTCAGTGGCACAGAAGAAGTTTAATATGATTGTCATTTGTTCAAATATAGGTCTGTAAAATTCTGTAATAAGGCAACAGGATTAAAAGAGAGAGAAAGAGAGAGGCACTAACAATCGTTATAGAAGGAAGCGTGGAAGCGAAAGCTTCTGTAAGGAGATTAATTCATTAAGGGTGAATTCTTATTTACCTTGCAATAAGCCCCTTTTGAACTCAGAGGCATTTGCTGTCAGGTAAATATGCATAAGAGCCAGCAGTACAGTTATAGCTGATGGCTTATGGCATAGCTGCAGACCAGGGGTGGCAGGTATCTCTTCTGCCAGGCTGGCTGATTTCAGGGTCATCAGACTTTGGTTCTTAATGATTCTGCTTGGCTCTGTTTCATAAAAGCTTCCCTCTCTGCCATCTCTATTGCTCTGTGTCCGGTTTTCTCCCTGGGGGTCGGGTGCAGGGACATGGAGACTAGCAGAAAACAGAGAGTCCCAGGGAATTTAGATGGTATGATTGGATTCAGGCTGTTCTGGGATGAAGCAGAAGGTTGTAGCAGCTAGTGACTCCGATGTCACTGAGGTGGAGAATCCTCTTGGGTTTAGTCTGAAGTTTCAAGGAGCTATCTGACATGCTGAACTGAACTAGAACCCAAAGCAGATTCACTGCCCCACTAACATCGGAGCCACCAGCTGACAAAGTCACGAGGTGAGGTCGCAGCTTCCAGACATCATCTCACTCCCTCCACCCACCCGCACAATGGTGGCATTTGACATTTTCCCCCTTGCCTTTCCTGAAGGAAGCATGATACTTTGGGCATTTCCCTCTATACCTTTCTCAATGCAAAGTGTGTGTGTGTGTGTTGGGTGGGATTAAGTTCTGGCAGAAGGGAAAAAAGTATATCTTGCAAATCCAATGTTTGCCCACTTTTGTAGTGGTCAACATATTTGGCTTCGGTTTGAATTCAGCTGCTATCTCCAGCTAATTCAGTTGCAATACTGGATCAAGAAGGGATGAAATCAGTTTTTCCTCTCCCGCTAACTCCCCCAACCTCATTTTCTTCCATGACACAAAAGAGAAAAGTACAGGACAGGATATAAGGAATGAGATTCCATTGTAACTTAGTTTAAAAAATGCACTGGAGAAGAATAGTGTTCTTCTGATTCTGCCATGAATCCAGAAAGGCAATTTCTAAGGTTCACATTTCAGAGAGAACATTCAGAACCTTTGTCATGGAAGCTTACATCCTATACTTATCTGGACTTGTACTGCCCAGCAAGGATGCAGGGCATCTCTTAGAGACCCACTGAACCAATGGGACCACTGGTATTACATTGTGGCCTGCAAGGTGCTGGCTGGAAGCCCTTGTCTTTGGAGTCCTTCATAAGCAGCATAATCAGGGGCTTGCCAATCCTCTGGTGGACCACCTTGTATAGCTGATAGACCACATGACTGTTAAGCTTGGTGGGTCACAGATTCATGATGAGAAGAGTCCTTCTTGTCCATGATACCCACTCTCATAACATTATCTTCTGAGACTCAGCAGGCTCTCTTATCTCCCAAAGAAAGATGCCATTCAAATTTCTTCTTCTGCGTGTGGCCCCAGTGGATTTCATTCGGCTCCACAGAGGCTTCAAAATCCCCAGCTCTAATTTCAATTAACAGCCCTGCTTTCTCTCTCAGCCTAGGCTGGGGCTTCAGAATCCATCCTTAATCCCTACATTAGCCCTGATTCATCTGTTTCATGAGTATTATTATCGACATCCCCCTGGGGAAAGATGAGAAAAGAGAGGATCTTACGGCAGGATAAATACCATTTGTTTGTGTTGGTTCCCTATTCTGAGTCCTGATTGCCTCCCCTTTTTTGTTGGAGTTGTAGCAACAATTATTATTAATTTCTCTGTGCTTGCACTGGGATTTACGCTAACAGGAAAAGAATGGTAGCAGAGAGTGTCAAACTTTATAATTGGGTGGGGATGGGAAAGAGAGGAGGAGGAGGGAATGGGCTATTTTTAGATTTTAATACTCTGCCTGGAGAAGGCAAGGTGTTTCTTGGCAGATGTCTGTATCAGACTTTTGTACTATGCCTTAATGGGGAAGTTGTGATTATCCATCGCTTTCTCCTCCCAAAGCAACACACGCTGACACCCACCCACACAGGCATTCATAGCTGTGACTATGCATCTTGCGAAGGCCAGAAGGATGGTGAATATTATCAGGTCCTCAATTAGTTTTGAGTGGCTAAAGAACACCAGGAACTGTCAGAACTAGCCTGTGTTAACCTGGAGATGCACTACTGTTAACACAGGCAGTGAAGGTTGGTGGCTCTCATGTCAGTGAATCCAATCTGGGGTTTACTCTAAACAAAACAGGCTCAGCATTTTGGATAGCTCTTTTAAAACTAAAAGCCCAAAATGGATTCACCATTCCATTGACATAAACATCACCAGCAGCCACTGAATTCAGATTATTTCTTAATGGCTTAAATTGCTTAGTTCTAAGGGTTTCTCTCCCAGTCCTTTTGTGCTGGCAGTTGTTGTAACAGCTTTCTCTCTTTGCCAGTGAATAGGGAGAGAAGCAGAAGTCTCTGCTCCCTTGGTACCTGTAATGCTGTTATGGCACAGAACAGGAGTTTGGAATGTGCTGTTTGAATGGCATATGACATCAGCAGCACTACAAGTATCAGAAAGCGTAGAAGAGAGAGAAGTGTATTTCCCTGCCTGCTACTGCTTCTTCCTTGGTGGGTAGATAAAAGAAGCAAGAATCCTTTTCTAGCTTGGATTGAAATTCTTCTCCAGCTTGGATTAAAGTCCGCACTGGAGAAGATGAACTGCACCTGCACTGTTAACTGGGACTGGTTACAGGGTGCATACAACTCCCTTGTTGCAACAACTCTGCTGGCTACTGGTCCATTTCTGGGCATCCAATTCAAAATGCTGGTGATGATGTATAAAACTGGCTCAAATCCAGGGTATCTGAAGGATCTTATTCTCCCATACAGACTTGCATATGTTTTGAGATCTTCTGGGGACCTGCTTCTTTCTTTTCCACCACCCTAACAGATACATTTAGTTGGGACACGTGAGAGGCCCTTCTCGGAGGCTGTTCCCAGTCCCTGGAACTCTCTTCCTGGAGACGCTAGATTGGCATCCTGCGTGCTTGTTTTGTTTTTGTCAATTCTTTTAATTAGAATTTGTCAGCATTTGTAAGGCAATTCCATAAAAATGATAGAAAGAGTCAGATGCGTTTTTATTGATTTATTTAAAAAAAACCTAGTAGAAAATAAAACTGAGCAGTCTGTTGTTTCAAGCAGAAGGTTTTATCTGTTTCAATCCCAGGGTATCTAACCATGTCTACTGATGCAGTAATGGAATCACTAGTTCTTTTTTTCCTCGTTAATGGCTTCTGCCATCTTGACCACATTCTGAGGTAGCTTGGCCAGATGTATCCCCGTTTTCATCCATGGAAGGTTGGAGGGTATGTGGTACCCTAAGGGAGCAAAGAGGAAGGAAAACAGTTCAGTGAGGAGCAAGCCTACTGAAAAACATGGAATCCTGATGGCCGTTAGGCGGGGCAGGAAAGATGGAACACAGGTTCACGCAGAAGTGGAAGAGATTTTTCTGGCAGATTGGTGGGAATCCGGGAAGGACACATCGTATGGTAACGTTTTGTGGCAGGTTCCAGTAGTGTTCCTTAGAAATAAATATTTATTTGAAGTTATTATTTTTAGTAGTATTAATGTTAGTATTATATTTATTTATACCTTACCTTTCTCCTGGCGGTGGAACTCAAGGCAGCTAACAAAATTAAAACAAAACAAAACAAAATAACTACAAAAGTATAACATTTTAAAGAAGAAAGTGAAAATTTCAAGGTCAATTGAAAATATTAAAATTAAAAATGTTAAATACTTTAAAATATATTAAAACTATAACACCTTAAAACAAAGCTTCACAGCATCATGAGCCCATATCCAGTCAGTTTGTAAAAGCCTACTAGCAGTGGCATCACTAATGTGGTACAGGGTCGGCAGACCACATTGGATGATACCATTGGAGGGAGTGACACTAAAATGTCTGCCTCTCTCTTCTTTCTCTTCCCCCCCCATCCATGGAGAGCCCATATAGCTTCATGTAGGATGACCCACCCTGTCTTTTCTTATGATTGGGCAAGATCCTCAATGCTTTTGCACATGCAGAGCCAGGTGAGTAGGTTGTGATGCCCAGAGGGTGGATCCCCATGGTGGTAAACTGGGACCCTTGGAGTTCTGTCTCTTAGACAGAAAAGGCTTGATGGGAAAAACATCATGAGTTATCACACTGGGTGACACCAACCCTGCCGACACTACTACTTGCTAGGATAAACAAGTCTTAACCTGACTTTGAAAGAACAGCAAGGATGACAAATGTCCTGGCCTCTTTAGGGAGGGAGTTCCAACCTCTGAAAGTATCATCTTTTACCATGGCACACAATGAGGTCGTGTTACAATTAGCATCACCTTGTTGGTGGCAAGATTGGATGAGTTTCTGCGGCTAATGGAAGTTTACAGCTAATGCAGGACTATTTCGGGCTTGAGATGGTGAGTGTAAGGGAAAGCAATGCCCCAGAAAACAACTTCAGCACCATGTGAGTGTGTTCACAGTGGATGTGTGTGGTGAGATACAAACTAGGATAAAGTAATGTGTGTCAAGTGTGGCAGTAAATGGAAGCAATTGTAATTCTCACAGGAAATAAGTGGTTTCAAAGCTTCATCCTCTATACTCAGTTCCTCTAAATGTAATGACCTTGATAGATACCACAAAAACCATTGATGTCTTTGTTAAGTAGCACATGCTTTCCTTAATGATCAGCTTCAGAGGAACTACACTGTGTTCCACTGTGGTTAAGAAGCATGGGGTCTTATTGACAGCGGCCCGAAAATATAAAATTCACCCTCTGTCACTTCTTATCCCATGTTTAGGTGGGCACTCAAGATTGGTGTCTTTCTATCAGCTTAAGGGTAGTTGTTGCTGAGATTTTTTTTTTCAATTAGTCTGTCCCAGTGTTGTTTTTGAAATGTTCTAACTGGTTTTCTGTAATAAGATTATCTTTTAGAAGAGGCAATGCCTGTCTGCCAGCTTGTCTAAATACACACACCTAGGTTAGATTATGGTGTTGCTGTTTTCTGTGTTCTGGATTTGTTGTTAGCCGCTTCTGAATGTTGACACAGAAATGTGTATTGGAGCTCTGCTGAATTAAAATCTGCAGCACCTAAATTATCTATCTATCTATCTATCTATCTATCTATCTATCTATCTATCTATCTATCTATCTATCTATCTAATCAGGTAATGAATCTCCTGATAGTCCTATCTACAGATTGTGACTGTGAAGGAAGGAAATGCAGGCTGTGTTACAGTAGCAAGACCTGCAGGAGCAAAAGCAACAGTTGCATTCTGTCTACAGCGTCCCTGTAACCAGCAGATAAGTAATAAATAAGTAAAAGGAACCTGTACGGGTTCCTTTTAATTTCAGCTGGGTTTATTCAGGCTGCCATAGCTGTTACTGCAATCCCTTCACCCTGGGGTCTCCGGCTGAAGGTGAAAGCAATCTCGTTTCTGTTTGAGGCTTGGGGCTGCATTTGTATTGATTTATTCAAGGGGAAGACACGAGCGGTGAAAGAGAGAGAAAGAAATACTCCTTACCACGGCCAGAACCCAGCATTTCTGTACATGGAATACCAAGTGGGAAGATGGCTAATCAGTTAAGGGCTGTTCTGAGGCTTGCCTCCGTATCCTCCCTGTTATATTAAAATGAAGGAGTGGAAGGGAGTCCCCGGGCACAACACGGAGAGGGTCAACTCAGGGAAGATGAAAACCTCTGAATCAATTAGCAGCTATGGATTACTAGAAAGCAGACTCCGGCTGCCTCTTTCTGCCCTTCTCTCTTCCTTCTCCCACCTCCCCACCTTTTCCAGTAGCCTCCAGCCCTAGGCTATGAAGAAGAAAGGAGGCAAGCGTGTTTCTTTCTGCCAGGAGGTGATGACCCAGTTCACCAAGGGCAGCCAGAGTTTCTCCGTGCCTGGAGGCGGTGTGAGAAGGAGGCCTTTAGGGTTGCTGTGCCATCAAACCCAGCACTGGGCTTTGCTTTATCTTACCTGGCATCTGCTGAAGGTTATGGGAGAGTTATGGAGTCTGAAAATGAGCTGGAGGGAAGCTCCTCCGGGAGGTTCGGGGAGGTTGTGTGTGTGCATTTTCTCTTCTTGTTTTGCCACTAACAAAAGCTCAGCATTGTCAGGCTTGCTAACAGGTTCTGCCGTCCACGTTAGCACACCAAAAAGATTATGTGTGTGTTTGGGAAGGGGGGCAATCAAATGTTGAGGGAAGGGCCACTTTCTCAAATTGGACTGCTTTAATTTTCAGTGAGTGAAGGGATGCAAGATGATGAAGCAATAACACACTGGGAGAAATCTTTTTTTCTTTTCTTTCTGACTGTGCATTGCTTTCTGCAGGTAATGTCCAGGGAGAATATGTTTTTCAGGTTAATAATTATTATTTTTCTCTTTTATTTATATTGCATCTTTTACCCTGGGACTCCAAGTGGCTTCAAAACTGAAAACAGAAGCAGAGAAAAGATGACAATGTTGAAAGTGTACAAAAAAATAAATAAAATATAATTAAAAATTAAAATTAAGTGCAATTAAAATCAATTGTTCCCATTTAAAAGCACCAATACAGACAATGCAGCACATTCTTGAAGGTCCAATTGCCATTTTTTTTTTTAAAGACATCTTCTGCTAGAAGGATATCTTGGAGTGGATCACTCTAACTTCTCCTGGTAGGAAATACCAGAGCCTGGGAGCAGCCACCAAGAAGGCTCTTTCTTGTGTACCTGAGAGGGTGGTGGGATGAAGAGAAGGGCCTCCTTTGGCAAATTCAAAACCCAGGCAGTCTCATATGGGAAGATACAGTGCTTCAGGAGACCTGGGCCTGAACCATATAGATCTTTATAGGTCATAACCAATTAGGTTCATCTTGCTCACTGTTCCCACTGCAGAAGATAGTGCACTCTTGTTCCAGGCAGACCTTGGAAATGTTATTTATTTTCTGTTATCAGGTTAGACTTGCTTTCTTCCTACTTTATTCTGGGCAGACACACGGGTGGGGGCTCTCACTCTATATAGCTCCGGGTTCTTCTGGCACTTTGTTCAACCAGTTGGTCCCAAGTTTTTATCTCAATCTGTGTTGGATTTTGAAGTATATTTGAGACAAAGGCCCTCTCGTTTATTCTGTATTATTAGGTTCATCTCTGCCCTTGTACCTTTTTGAGGCGGCAGTTGTTTTATCTCTTCTCTTGCTCCCTCTGTAGAAGAAGGTGGAAGTTCAAACAGAAAAGATAATAAATAAACCAAAGGAACAAAATGGAATTCAAGGCACACTGCCTTTTGGGATTCAGCGTATGTCAAGCAGAGAGGTACTTGAGAATGGAGAGGAGAGCAGAAAACAATTGAGCCTTGGAATATTTGGGGAACTTGTTGTCTCTCTGCTTATACATCTGTGCCAATAGATTATGTGCTTAAAATTTTATTTTTTTTCTCCCTCATCGGCTCAGTCAGCGATGGCAGTAATAGAGTCGCTCTATACTATTTTGTGCACATTAGCAACCTAGCACAGGAAAATCAATGTGTATGTGTATTGGGCTGAAATGAGAGTATAAAAATCCTTGTATGAAAAGAAGTAGAGGGCTTAGCAAAGGTGGGGGGAGGAAACCAAACAATGCAACTGAGTTGGGCTATAAATGCTATGGGCATTTATACAGACATCATTGGGCTTAGAGCAGAACCACTGAAATCAATGAGAAGTACACTAGCCGTGTCTGAATTGGTTAGCTGTGACTGGATGGTCTCCTGCCAGGGACATTTGGGAAACAAATTCCCTTCAAAATGGGTGTCCTTTAAGTCAGTGATGGCTGTTGGCTTCTATATCATTGTGCTGGTAAATCAACTCTGGGTTTTAGTCCAAATTTCAGAGGAGCTTGGTTAAAACTGGCAACATATACATTTATTGTACTTTGAAGGGGAATTTATGAAATGGCATTTGGTAGTGCATTCATGTAATTTGCAGATTGACTGTAACTAGGGATGGGCTGTCTAAATTTGTTTGAACCTATAGTCTATTTCAAGATCAATTAAAAGACTCCGGAGTTACAGAAATAGGAGTTGAGGGAGTAGATATAGAAGTTTCTTATTATAATTAATGATAGAAAGGACAAGACCAGCAACCCAAACGCATACGGAGGAAGGATTGCAAGAGGCAGTAATTTCCATTGTACACACTTTTTATTAATAGAATTTTCACAAAATACAGATGAGTATACAGAGTGCTTTTCTTTTCTTTTTCCCCTTTCTTTCTTTCTTTCTTTCTTTCTTTCTTTCTTTCTTTCTTTCTTTTTTATCTCTGTTAGCACAAGTTGTTCTATGATTTTTATTTTATGATATTTAAAATCTTATACAGTTAACGATTCAACATGGTAATATTATATAGGTTCAAACTTAATTAAGAAACAATGGGGGACAGGAGATCATGGATATATTAAGTTGTTTGGTTGACGACGGATTCCCATGTAATATTTCCTATTTTTCATTCTGCATGTGTATATATGCATTTGGCATATGTATGTATACTTAATAAAAATTATATATGTATGTATGTGTGTGTGTGTGTGTGTATGTATGTATGTATGTGTGTATATATATATATATATATATATATAAATAAAAGGAGCTGTCCAAGATACTGAACCCATTTTGGGGATAGAGCAATAGCGACAGTTGTGTCAAGATTCAGACTAAAGCAAGAATATATTCACTGCCTCGCTTACGTAGAAACCACCAGCCACCACTGTCTTCAGCCCCTGGAGGTAGGTATGTAAATATTCACTTAATTTGTTCTTGCCTGCGGGGGAAAGAATGAAAAGACTTCACTGGGTAAGATTACAAGAATGGTGTTGAACATTTTTGGATGATTTTTGTATTTCAAGACCTTTTTTTTTTTTTTTTTACAAATTTTTACAAAAAATGTACAAAGCAATGTTTCCTGTATAAAAAGAATGTTTTGTGCTAGACATTTTTGAGCAAATCCTGAATTTGTTTATTTTATAAATATTTTCATTTTACTTTATAGATATTTTTATTTTATTTTATGATTTTATAAATACAATATTTTATTTTAAATTTTTTAAAAAATACTTTAAAATATTTTATTTTGTAAATATTGATTTTTTAAAAAATATGTTGCACTAACACTATTTTGGCACCAAAAAATCCACAGTCTCCTTACCGCCCACCACTCTGATGTTAATTTCCTCCCTCTTCCAAGTTCTGAAATGCAAAATAAAAATAAAAATCCCGTCATTGTTGACATTTTTTTCTGTAGAATTGACTGACCGTTTTGCTAACTTTTTCAATTAAGAATTGGAGAATACACTTTTCTACATCCCTACTTGTAAGTCCGTTGAGAATTTGCACGTCCTTTAGACACTTGGAATCAGGTAGGCAGCCACCTCTTTCTGCTACCCTAAACAATCCTTTGTCCATTTTGGGGCCACCTGATATCCTTATCAGATTCATAGAATCATAGAAATGTAGAGTTGGAAGAGACCACGTGGGCCATCCATTCCTACCCTCTGCCATGCAGGAACACCCTCAAAGCACTCCCGACAGTTGGCCATCTAGCCTCTGCTTAAAAACCTCCAAAGAAGGAGACTCCACCACACTCCGAGGTAGCATATTCCACTGCCAGACAGCTCTGACTGTCAGGAAGTTCTTCCTGAGGTTCAGGTGGAATCTCCTTTCCTGGAGCTTGAATCCATTGCTCCTTGTCCTGGTCTCTGGAGCAGCAGAAAACAAGCCCTCTCCTTCCTCTACATGGCATCCCTTCAAAGACTTTCTATCATGTCTGACATCCATGCAGCACAAACCCTTTGTCTCTGCTTTCCAAAGTTCCCTGTGGCCTTGCCAAAATCCTTTCCTTCCCTTTGCTTCCCTTCCATTATTTTGAGATGTGTCTTTGCCCATGGCCTCTGCCCCATTCTCTGGCCAAAAGTCTCCTCCCCTCCATTCAATCTCTTGGTCTCTTCCTTTTGTCTGGTACTCTTTAACCTTCTTTTTCTCCAGAAAACTCATCTTCTCTCTGTAGCCATTGGGTTAATTCTCCTTGTCTTTACTTGACTGTAACCAAGCCTGCATAACGGAGTTTACCAATCAACTACATTTGTGTCTCTTCCCTCTCTCTGTTGCATGTCTAATTGTCAACATTTTGGACAGTAAACTCTTTGTGGTGAGACCTTTTTGTTGTCAGCATTTTAGACAGTAGGCTCTTTGTGGTCAGACTTCTATTTGTTTGCGTTCCTTCTGCAAAGAGCAATGGTGCAGCATTAATAGGCAGCTTTACTCTAATTATGAATTGCAAAAGGAGCTGGAAGAACTTGGGTTGAGTGAAGAAGGGGAATAGCGTCTCTCCATTCCCTCCCCTTTGGTCCCTTTATCTCTTGTGTGTGAGTGAAATGCAAGATCTCTAAATCTCTGTAATTGGTACCCAGATACTCTGGTGATGAGTGCCTTAGAAATGTATCTGCAGTAATAATCTAATATCTCTATGTTAGGGCTCTGAGGAAATCTAATAATACCAATGCTTTGCCTAATCGAGAGATCCTTTCATCCCTGAGATAGAGCTGCAGGAGATAAAGATGTAGCAAGAGTACTTCAGGTCGTAAGCTTTCTCTTTCCTGTTAATGGTTGATCTCAAGGTGTTTTTATAGCCATTGAATAATTAAATAGCAGTTAAAGGACTGAGTCCTCTAAAGAAGCAGTCTTCACTATAACAATATACATCACTTCTCAGGATAAGTTCAAAATCTCATCCTTCCACTGCAGTGTTAGTGGCTGAGTGAGGATGTCTTTGCAGCCAGCTAATACACAAGAGAAGATGGGATGGCTCAGATTTAACAGTATCAGGCATTGGACCTTTGCTGTTCTATTCAGTGTTGCTTGCTGGACGTTAATGTGGGAGTCATACCATTTCCAGTTTTCCTTTCTGTTAGAAATCATTGGCCATCAAATTAGGTTGTGTAAGTAGGATTGTGCATGTCAAGGATACTTTGATTTTGTTACACACATGCTGAGATTGGGTACTGGACAAAGTATGCTACCTCCTGTAGATCCAAGATTGACGTTTTAAGTGTCTAGCTCTTAAGGGAGTGCGAAAGCATATAGACAATATTTGGAGAAACCAAAGAGGCATGATGGATGCGTTCATTTTGTGTGGAAGCTGGCTTTATGGAATAAACACCAAAGAGTATGTTAAGAGGGAAGAAAGTACACATTAAGGAACACAATGTATGTAACACAATGGGGTCTGCTGGCTGCTGCTATGTAACTGAGGGACTTTCTGTACTACAGTGTTATAGTGCTATTATTCCACTTCCAACATCCTGTGGAATTCTAGGGTTTGTAGTTTACAGAGGCCAAAGAGAGCTCTCCAGCTGAGAATTCTAAAAGCCCCTGCCTAAGCTACAAATGCCAGGATTCCATAGGATGTTGAAAGTGGAATAATAGCACTATAACACTGTATGTGGAAAGACCCTAAGACAAAGAATGTGGGTAGAGCAGTAATGAGTGGAAATCAAGTCAGACTGGAGAATATAGAAGGGGTAGGGGAAGACTGACTCACGGGCTGTGTGAGACTTCAGTCCCTTCTTCCGCAACCTCCCCATGCACCCCACCATACCCACAGCCTCTAGAAAAACAGTCAGGTAGAAATCAGGTAATACTTCAACCTCAAATGCATCAGTTTAGCTGAATTCTGTGCTATAACCCCCATGCCCCAAACAAAAATGATGTCACATTGCTGCCAATTTGAGAAAAACTTGGCTGTCCTGGGGTGGGGTGTGGCAGAAGTTGCAGGGGTAAAAATTAGATTCCCCCCACCCCAGCATTGCAGTTGTCTGCCTCTGGTCTTTAGACCAGGAAGCAGTGATTGATCAATACAAAGAGGGAACAGTCAAGGGATCCTTACTATGTAATTATCTATCTCTACTGCCTCAAAGGCCCCTCCCTAAACTGCAAACCCCAGGATTCCATAGGATTTTGAAAGTGGAATAATAGCACTATAACAGGCTAGTGCAGAAATAGCCATAGTTGTACTATTCTGCACTTCCAACAAGAGGGGCATTGGCTGTATGGGTAATGAACTTAGGGACCAATAGCTTTATATTTGAACTGAATTTTAGGTAGAAGAAAGAAGCCATCCACTTTTATAGCTTAAATTTTCAAAACTCTAAAGTTTAATTTACATTAGTATTTTTTTTTCTTTCTTTGAAGAATACTTTCTTCATAGAATCATATTGCTGGAAGAGACCGCAAGGGCCATTGAGTCCAACCCCCTGCCATGGTGGAAGCATGTAAAATATAATTGATTTGTGCATTCTTCTACCATACCCTTACTAGGGTTTGCAAAAATGTTGAATAAATTCATGGTTGTTAAGTCTTATAAACTGCTATTAATAATAAATTAACTAAAATACCCAACCACCATATTCAAAGGCGATGAATAGGAATTAACAAAAAGAATTGCAGCTGTGCTTATCTGTTTTGCATTACACCCTATGAAATATGCACATTTACACATTTGGAGCTGGGGACATATGAGAGCTTCTGCTGAATTTCATAGAAATCCAAGGTGTGTCAAACCATGAACATATTTTAAACGTGTGAACAGCTAAAAATGTATATCCAGGGGAAAAATATACACAAATATATTTTAGTTGATGGGATAAGTGTGTGCAAGTATGTACAGAGTAGGAAAAATGTCTAAAAAACTATGAAAAAATGCATGGGGAAAATGCAGGAAAACAAAGGAAACCTCTAAAGTCGTATAATGTGATATATATAAAGGATGGGATGAGAATCAAGGTGGGATACATAGAAATGCAACAAAATGGAAACTGAGAATTTTTCACATCTTTTACGCTGAAGCTATATTTTTCTAAATACCAGATCTGGAGAATAAGCAATAGCAGAAGGTCATTGTCTTCATGTGCTGCCTGCCTCCAAGTTTCTCCACGAGGAATTTGTCTCAGTGTTGTTGGGTTGGGTTGGCTTCAATCTGCTTGAGCAACAAAATAATGCATACAATTTTGAACAAGTCCCATTGGATGCTGTTGGATTGTGCGGCCACAGTCCGAGAGAACACTGAGCCTATTTAAGTCTATTGAAATCCAAGGACTTACACATGTCTTATTGTATGTTGGTTTACGGCCAAGCTTTTTAGAACTGCAAGGTGTTGAAAGATTCAATCTGGCAAGCTTCTCTACTACAGTTGCTTCCAATCTATCAGGAAGGCTTAAGGTGTCTTTTTAAAAGATGATGTTATATGGTTGTGTGTGTGTGTGTGTGTGTGTGTGTTTTATTCCTTCCAATCAGTGTACAAAAGTACAAATCTATTGTGATGTAGAAAAAAAAAATCTGATCCTGAATTTCTGGGGGAAAAAGTGAATGTGAGAAATGGCACTTTTAAAAGATAGCAGTTCGTCTTATATGGGAATTGGTGCTTACTACTGAAAGCACTCCAAGAAAAGTTAGTTGTTTCTGCATCCTTGTGGGCTCATTGCCAGGTAAGTTGAAAAATAGCCACCGTCAAACAGACAGCCAAGGACCAATTCTCAGTGACTTCCAAAACCTATGAAAAGTTGAGGATGGTTCATTCAAGGATCAAGAATGCCTAGAATTCTACCTCCTCCTGAATTTCAGGTCAAATCTTGCTGTTCTTGCAGGATAAGACTCCGCTGTGACTATTCATCAAGAGATCCCAGATACAGCAAGGGACCAAGAAGTTGAGATGTTTTATCCTTCTCTTGTGTGTTATGTATAAAGGTAACTCCTTAAAAATAAAGATTGGGAACAATAGGCTGTTTCCTTTGAAGATAACACTACCATTTTTCACTGGGATGGCCTCAGGCTGAGAACGTATAGCAGAAGATGTAGCTACAGTGATGAAGCTCTGTCATTATAGGTACTTCTGTTGGTGCTACGTCCCTCTCAAAATCCTACCCTTTTAGTCTAGGCAGTACCCCAACTAAAGGATTTCTGAGGAGCTGCAGGTCAAGACACTGAGTAATGGTAACTGCAACAGGTAGCTAGAGAGACCCCACAGAGTTCTGCTTCTCTCAAAATGCTCTGCAGCCATGAAAGAGTTGCATCACCATTTCCCAGTGCCCTGGGTCATTTCCACATGAGACTGTTATAGTTCTATTATTCCACTTTCAACATCCTATGGAATCCTGGAGTTTGCAGATGGCCCCTCCCAAAACTGCAAGCCCCAGGATTCCATAGTATGTTGAATGTTGAAAGTGGAATAATAGCATTATAACAGTCTTGTGCAAAAATGGCCTTGACCTGCAGCATCTAGGAAACCCTTCAGCTGGAGCACTGCCTAGCTTACAAGGTTGGGTTTTTTTTTTGGGGGGGGGTCATCTCAGGCTTTTAAGAATTGTAAACATGAATTGAAAATGTCATGAGATCAGAAATCCAGGGTACAATTGTATAACTACTGAACAGGATGCCAGCCTCAGTGTACAGAAAATACATCTAGTTCACATACTGGGTATTCAATGAGTTTAGCAGAATATTTCACATTTTACTAAATGTCAAAACCATCCCACAAAAAGTCCATTTTTTCTCTGGAAGATTCTATGTATATGTGAGTGAGTGGATGGGTAGGTTGTGATGTATGTGTATAAATAAATATAACTATAGCAATATAGATATAGAGAGAGTCAGTGTGGTATAGTGGTTTGAACATTGAATTACGACTCTGGAGACCAGATTTCAGTTCCTCATTCGGCCATGGAAACTCACTGGGTAACCTTGGGCACATCACACACTCTTAGCCCTGGAAAACCCCATGATACGTTTGCCTTAGGGTTGCCATAAATTAGAAACAACTTAAAGGCAAAACAAGAGGGTTATTCTAAATTGTTGAAAAAGGAACACTTCCACCCCATTCATTTCCCTGCTCCTGGAACTTCCAGGTATAGGCAGGAATGGGTGAATCTACACGGTTCTGGCTAATGTCGAACAAATATCTATAGATAGAGATATTTGTTTGGAAATTAATTTTCCTAGTTTCTGCTTTTAACAGAGAAATATTTTCCCCAGCTGTCTTTTTTAACACTTCTGCAAGTACTAATTTTAAATACGTATTAGAAACCCATGAAAGAAATTTTTTGAAGTCTGCATGGAACAGAAAAAAAAAATACACACACACTTTTCCCAGTTCCTTTTTTAAAATATTTGCAAGCACTGCTTTTAGCAAAACACTCGAGTTGCAGTACAACCAAGTAAAGTTTTCCAAGCACAAATAAAGATTTTTAAACTCTGCTTTTGTTGAGTTTCTCCCATTAAGGGAAGAGGAATTTAAAGAAGGAGGAATAGCATTAGGTGGTGGGAGGAGAAGGAGAAAGAGAGAGAAAAGAGAAGGAGAAGACATTATTTAGGGAGGAACAGAAGATAAAAAAAAGAAAGAAAAAAAAACTAGGAAACAGTGGAGAAGATAAGTGTAGGTAGGAGTGGCAGAAGGAGAAGGAGAAAGAGGATGAGAAAGAAAGAGAGAAAGGAAGGAAAGATGTTTAACCAGGAGTTATGAGTGTGGGAGAATGTGAGGATGAGAAAGATAGATAAGCCAAATGAAGAATTAAAAAGGAATTAAGTTCCCAGCAGAGTTGAAAAAGATAGCTATTCACACCAGGCTTTATACTAACAGTAGTACAAACCACACGTCCCTCAAACTACTGCAGTTTTAACCATTTAGGGTAGA
Organism: Ctenosaura bakeri; assembly: GCA_948474755.1. Classification (NCBI taxonomy): domain Eukaryota; kingdom Metazoa; phylum Chordata; class Lepidosauria; order Squamata; family Iguanidae; genus Ctenosaura; species Ctenosaura bakeri. Next base: position 205,327 of record CAOLHI010002253.1, read on the forward strand.
GTGAGGAAGCTGGGAGCAGACCTGAAAAAGTTGACCAAAAGATAAGAAAACCCACTAAGCAGCGGTCCTGTCGTACTGAAGCAATGAATATTGAGGCCAGAGCTGCATTAAGCTTTTCACAGGTCACTCTTTCATTCAGTCTTTAATTCCTAGGCACTTTTTTATTTACCAACCAGCCTTGCTTCAACATACCACAAGGGTTGTTTTTGTGGGTCCTAACATCCTGTTTTTGTAGGCCCTAAACTGTCGTAGGTACTAGGCACTCTGCCCAAAGTGCCTAATGGATGAGGCAGTCCTGGCCGAGGCATCTCAGTATTTCGTTGAATTGCCAGCAACTCCCTTCTGAGCCCTGAAGCTGTCCTATTGTGAGAAACCTTAAGAGCAGGAGGAGGTCACCAGGTAGATTAACTGGAGACTTCACAGAAGCCTACATTGGTGGGTACCAGATGCACTGAGAAAAAAACAAACAACCTTCCTTTTTTTCAGGGGAGTGTTCTAGCTAATAGATTTCTTCTCTCACCCTGAGGCTCAGAGAAATGATGCCAGACCTGCCCCTCTAGGACCAAACTCATGCACTTTGTTCATCATAAGGTTCCTCCACTTCAAAAGTTCACAATGGCTCATTCATGTAGTGCATCCAACATCCTAGGGGTCCATTACATTTTGTTGGGTAAGAACTGTGCCTGAGACTTTAACATATGTTGCAGACTGGTAAAGAGGTAAGACAGGAGAGCAGGCAGTCTGAGTGACAAAGCTATAGATTTCAGAACTGTGCCTCAGAAGACACCTTTAGTGAAGGGTGACCTGTGGAAATTAATGGTCTCTGCAGTGAGTTACTGAAACCTTGTGATGAAGCGTTAGGTCTCAGTCATGGGAAAAGAAGGAAAGATGGGACCCCCCTCCAACTGGCTTGTTGCATTGGGCCTGGAGTAAATAACTGCAAATGGAAATGTGAAGACAGAAAGCTTCTAAAAATAAGTCCTGGCATGAGTGTGTGAATGGAAATGTCAAGAGACCAAAGGCCCTAAAAATACGATCAAAGTGAATAATTGATAGACTGCTAGCAAGTGTATAAGAAAGATTGGTTGGAAGGGAGCTATTGTATATTGTGGAGAGCCACGGTTTCTGTCATTAAAGAATTATGAGGCAAAAGTTTGCTGTGACTGACCATGCTTTACCACAGAAAAATGCAAAAATGAGAGCTAGTAATCTTCTAACTATTATCTGACCTTTAAGGTGAGAAGCCTTGCAGTCGTTGACCAACTCTGTCCTACTGGTAGCCCCAACAAACATTAATGAACCCATCAAATGAATGGTGTTTACCTATACATTAGTTAGGACTAACCAACAGGATTCAATGGATTTACTTTAGCGAAGGCCATTTCTGCACTAGACTGTTACAGTGCTATTATTCCACTTTCAACATCCTATGGACTCCTGGGGTTTACAGTTTAGGGAGGGGCCTTTGAGGACACAAATTTATTCAAATTATAAGGGAAGGCTCTTCCTTTCTACCTAAATGTTATGATGTCTTGCCTGGGAGTAAGAACAGCGTGACAGTGTAATAAACTTCCAGAGAAGGTGGTATACTCTTCTTTTCTGAAAGTTTTTTAAATACAGGCTGGCTATTTCTCAGAAATGTTTTAGTTGTGTATTCCTGCATGGCAGGGGTTTGAACCATCAGGTCCTTGGGGTACCTTCAATCTCTGTGATTCTATGAGAAGGAACTAACCCTCTTGCAGGATATACAGTTGTTTCTGACAAATATAGACATATCACAGGTGTGCAACAGACCCCAATGTCATGCTGCTGGAGCTACTAATCCTGTCTTATACCTATGCCACAAAATATCTGGAAGATGCTTCCACCAGTCTACACTATGAAAGACAGTACTGTTCTGCTTTGTAAAGTTTTTACAAACATTATCCAAACAAGGTACATGTACATATTTTTGATCGCTCAAATGCACCATGTCCATCTTAACCCTATTTGTTACTGTAAAGTGAATGTCATGGCCTCATTGCTCTCCTCTTCTGCAAAATGGAATTGTTTCTTCCTTCTTTCACTTTCAGGACAGGGTGAGAGTTTTGCTGTCCCCTACTTCACCATACACACATTTGTGTAATCATGGCTGTATGGGGCCATAATGTTTGAGAGATTCTAGAAGTTCTTTCCCCAAAAGTCAATTTTTTCTAAGCTGGGATGTATAGCACCAAGTTTCTATTTTTTTCCCCAGAATTCCTGGCCAGTTTCCCTAACTTCCTGTGTTGTTGGTGTAGCCAGATACAGTGATATCAATTCCTTCCTTGTCTAGAATGCTTATTTCTCCTACACAGCCATGTCTCTTGAAGAGCACTGTAGGCAATACAGTTACAAAATCCAATCTGCCAATTAAAAGAGGGCTGGGAATCATGAGACACTCCAGATGTTGGTGGACTGCAACTCACCAAAGCTCTATAAGCACCTAGCTGATACTGAAGAATACTGGGAGTTGAAATCCAACAACATGAGGAGGGCCACATTATGTCTAACCCACACATTAAAGCAAGGGTTGGCACAGTGTGGACCATGGGTTGCATGGAGTCTCTGGATCCTAGTTTTGTAGTTGCTGAAGCCCCACAGCAGTCCCTCAGGGCCTCCCTCTAAAAATCAACACAGCTTCCTTACAGCTTCTAAATCTGGCAAAATTCTGCTTATCTGTTGGCTTTCGTTGTGCTGGACTGAAGCTCCCGTATCCACAGTGACCATGCTGTTTGGGACTGATGGAGCTGTGATCCAACAAATCTGGAGGCTGGCCAGATTAGGAACAGCTGCTCTAAATTGTTCCAACCACAAGCCATCCCATATTCAAGGCTCAGCAAGAGGTGAGAAACTACAGGCTTAGCTGAACAAGGCTGAAGCCTCCTAATACGAAATCCAGAAGTAGGTGCGTTGCCAAAGGAGCAGCAGGGTGGGAACATCTTTCTTCTTAAAGGGGAGGCACTGGGGCAATATGTCCCCCCCCGTCAGTAATGAACAGTGGAAGCTGTGAATCCAGTAGAGATGGAAAGCTTTTAGTTGTCAAAGGCAAGATTGAGTAATCTCAACATTTTGTTTTCCTGCTATCCAAGAATATCAAGTATGATGCACACTTTTTTGTCGTTATTTCTCTTGAGGGTTTCCTTCTGGAAAATTCAACTGTACAGAAATAATTTTTTTAAATATGTTTTTAGATTTTATTTATTTATTTGGCTTTGCTGTGCCCAGAAAATGCACAGAAAACAATGCTTTCATACAAGAAACAGACATTTCTGCACAGAAAGACAGTTTTCTGGGGGGGGGGCAAGAACACATCTGCTTCCTTATAACACACACACACCATATGTGCCCAAAACATATTTTTATGCAAAAAAATATGTTTTTGCACAGATGACTCTCCCCCTTGAACAAGGATGAATCTCGCTTTTTTTCTTTTCTCAGTGGGGTTTCCTGAGGGCTGTGATACCCTTTCCCCATCAGCAGTGCAAATATTGACAAATATGCTTCCCAACCCCAGAATTTCAGACATTGGGGCTTCAGCTTATTGCTGTGAAGCTCCTTCTGTATTTCTCTATCCTCTACTCATCTCTTCCTGATCCTTTTAAGAAGTATATGATCCTTATACTGGCAATTTCTTGTCAGGCATATGAGTGATCAGGGGCCAATGTAGTGTTTAATGGGTGACAGGCTACAGAGCTAGTGAAAAAGTCTGATGCTCTATAGTGCAGAGCTTTCCAAACTTTTCATGTTGGTGACACACTTTTTAGACATGCATCATCTTGCAACACAGTAATTTCAGTTTTACTAGCAAACCAGAGGTTAAACTAACCCCTTGTAAGAGATACAAACACATATATAAATGGTAATAACAAAAATGTAAGAGGACACAACATAGCTCATGAAAACCTTAAATATATTTTTAAAAATATATGATTTATAAATAATAACGTACATTTCCAAGACTATAGGCAACACACCTGCACACTTCAGGTGACACACTAATGTGTCATGGCACACCATTTGGAAAGTCCTGCTGTAGTGCCTCAAGGTGTAGATGGGAGGATCAGTGGAACCCCAGCAGGAAAAGCGTAATGAGTTTCTGCTCTCTAGAAACCAAACAGAAATGCAGACTAGGTTGCTGCTATCACAAATGCAAACAAGCACTTGTTTTGCCTGCAGCAAGAGGTACAAATCCATGGAAAAGTTCTGTATTACCTGCATTAGCAATCAAGGGGATTCTGCTAACTGAGAACTTGACTATATGATTGGTAGAATCAACTAGCGCCACTCTTACTGAGCAACATGATTTCAGATTGCAGATGGAAGCCTGAGAGTTTTAACCTCTCTCTCTCTCTTTCTCTGTGGCTGGCTGGGTGGAGAGAGGAATGTGAGAAAGGGAAAAATAGCATACGAAGAAAAAGGTACCTGTCCTAATATTTTCTTTAATGGGCATGTTTGTTTCTGCCAGGAATTCTACCATAGCGGTTGAAAGAATGTTCAGAAATATTCAAAAATGGTTGAGTAATGTTCCTCAAGTGTTGGGAAAACCAAACAAGGTAAAAACCTGAACTGACAAGATTTTTTGCCGTTTGTGGCTTATTCCAGGCAACATTTACACATTTTTCCCCCCCACAGGGAGCCACATTTACTGCATCTAAAATAATGCTTGTGCATGGGAGTATATTGTTTTCTGCACAGGAGATGTTGTTTTTTGAAGAAAAAAAGGTTGTTTTCCATGTGTGAATTTTGCGTGGAATAAGTCCTGCACAGCAAATAGCCTTTGTGAAAATTGTGCAGTGAGAAGAAAACTGTTACTTCTTTTGACAATGAAATTAGCCAAGAATTTCATGTCTATTTTGCTGTTATGAGGAGAGACACTGGCGTGGGGGAACCTCTCCACCTAAATGTGAAATATAGGGCAGCAGCTGCTCCAGCAAGTGGTTCAATTGGTCATGGAGTCTGGCTCTTTCTCTTTCAAAGGAGAAATAAAGAAGTATGTAAGGAAGTGCCCTTTCTGCAGGAGGCTCTCATTCCAGCATGAGACAACACTTTTGCAAGACGTCATCTTGGTCCCGTTCTCCTCCTGTCACCAACTGGCACAATCGTGGTGTAAATAATTGTCAGGTTTTCCCCATCCATGACCTCTAATGGCTTCATAGTCCTGTACTTACCTGCCTTGAAGAAGGCCCAGAAGTGTGACAGAGATGCTTCCTGCCCCAGGGGCAACACGGGGAAGTGCCCAGCTGCACTGAGGATGGAAGAGGCACATCTATTGCGCTGCCATCCACAGGGAGCTGGTCTGAAGTGGAGGGGAGCATTTCCGTTGGGCTCCCTTCCCAGCAGATGTGCTGCCAGGATTGCAACTGATGGACGACATGAGGAGGTGAGGTGCAGAAAGGGCCTTAGTCTTATACATGCCGTTTCCTTCCTTTATTTTTATACCAAAGAAACTCATATGGGTATCTCCCTGAAAAATTATTTTGAGAGGTTCACTTGATGGAAAGAACACAATAATGAGAGTAACAGTCATGCCATCCCCACTAATTTCTTCAGTTCATAGAAAGAACACAGTACAATAGTAAGAATCACTCTGCCCTCAGTAATACTTTTGCATTTTCCAAGCACTTCCCATGATCTTCCTGTAAACCTTTAACGGAAGTCCTTGTTATGATCCTTGGATTGCAGATTCTACCTTCTCACCCTCTATAAAGCTAAGAGAGAGAAAGAAAGAGAAAGACTGGCTTCTCTGAGCCTGATGCCTTTTGTGTCACAGGAAATATCCATGGCAATAAATAGACCATTTTTTTCATACTCCTTGGAAGAACATACGTATACCAAGACAGATCCTTGCAGTGATTACTTTCCAAACACAGAGAGATGCAAATGAGATGTTCTGAAAACACCCACAGTGTACTTTCCTTTCCTCTCTCCTCTTGTCTATGTGGGTGTGTTGTGAAATTTGAAAGCACACAGGTTGCCTGAATGACAGAGGGAAACAGGTACACTGTTCACTCCGTCGGCTGGCCTCTCCCACCCCACCCTCCAGCCCTGTGTGTGTGTTTTTCCTTTTTGTCTGCTGCAGCCAAAGCAGGCAGCCTGGAATCAGTGCTGGGGGCATCTGCTTGATACTGGCTTTGTCCAAAGCTTATGCGAAATGCACAGGCTGTTAGCACTGAGCTGCATACTAATGGCCCAGGAGCACCCAGGGAGCTGCGAGAAAACAGGGAGGAGAAATGGATGGAGCCAGACTGCAGCTTCTGGCTAGCCACAATTGATTTATCACCGGGTCTGCTGCTGATGAATGTGTGAGAAAATGCTGTTGGTGATAAAATGGAAAGCCCATAATTAAAGTAACAGCTTTCCGTTTTTTAAAACGCCATTGATAGGTTGTGGATGTCCACACGCACCTTCTCCCTGTCCACTATGCAGAGAAGTTTCCATAGCTGGAGATGCTTGACTCTATCAGTAGAGAGGATGGAACTGTGTGTATATGTGTGTGTGGTTAAATGAATTTTATTTACATGCAAGAAAAATAAATTAGCAAGAAGAAGTTAATTAATGGGGAACTATTAATGGAGAGAACCACAGGTCAGTCTGAGAATTACTGTCAGGATGTCAATGGAATGATTATGAGATCATCAGGTCATCAGTATAATAGAAAAGTATGGGATGGAACTGGTTTTGCCTCTAACAAACACCACATAAATACCCCATTCACAGTTCAACTTTCTTCTTTCCTATCTTATAGTAGTAACAGATCTCATGCAAGAACGTCATGCCATTCAGTTCTTTCTTTTCCTTCCTGCTTCTTGGGGGTTGTGCATGGGGGAATTCAACCTACAGTCATGCCATACTTTGTATTTGATTACCAAGATTGGGCTCCTAGATATGGAGGTGTACCTGGACAGAGACATTGGGAAATGCAGAAACTGAATGGAGAAGAAGAGGAAGAAAGCTACACTCCCCCCCCTGCACTGGCACCCCTTACTTGGGAGAGGCCTGAGGCAGCTGCTCAATTTAACCACTGGTAATCCAGCCCTGCTGGTAACCCAGGTTGAGCAGGATCCCTTGCCCTTATAAGCACTGTAACCCCATTCAGTGGGATGCAGTTATACATGCTGTTCAAACCTTGCATGCCCCCCAACATTTCACAGGTGAGAAGGGATACACATGTGGCCAAGCAACATCAGAACGTGGCCAAGATGGCAAAGGTTATTAATGCAATGGAACAGACCAGGAGAGGCTGTAGCAGTCTGCTTTTGCCTGACTCTACTGAGAAAGACAAGATTCTGCCCCTCCTCTCCTTTTCCCTTGATTAACTGAGTGCAAACTATTGTGCATTATGAACTCAGTTTGCAGCAACTGAAGTAAAAGAGGAGCAGAGAGAAACTGGGACATTTTAAAAGCAGCTGAAAAAGTAGGAGGGTGGAGAATCAATCAAGACTGCCCCTGTCAAATTGGGACAGTTGGAGAATATGTTCTTCTGAGCATGAGCAGAATGGCAGTGAAAGAGATGGAGATGATACACACATCCCTGTCTTTTCTCTCAGTGTAAATGTTATAATGTCTGAAAAGGGCTCAGATTTCTTTTTTAAAAAAATCAGAATGAGGTGAGACCTGCTTGATCTTACCATCTAAGTACAGTCTGTTTCCTAATGCAATTTCAAGAAGGGAGGATCAAGTTGAAAACGAGCCATGCAAGTGTGTTAATCCCGGGGGGCTGATCTGCACAGGTCTCTGTCAGACCAGATTCAAGGATAATCAGGAAGAGACAAAGCCACTTGTGTGAAAGATTGACACAAAGTGTATTGATGGAAAGTGGATGCAGACTAGAAACAGTAAAGCAGAAGAAGGCTTACCAACATCTCTCAGTGTAACCCTAAGGGCTTCCAGGTGATGACTAGATGCCACTGTGGAGCACAGGGTTATTGTGCAGACTTCATGTACCATCTCTCAGGGGAAAGATGGAGAACAACTAGCTTGTTATGGCTTTTTATGATTGTCTTCCACAACTCTCAAAATGGTCAGGAGTTGCCTGAAGGAGAAAACAGGGGCAAAAGAAAAATAATTACCATCAGTAGCAGGGAGGAGAGAAGCTCAGCCTCTTGGAAGCATCCTGAAACAGACATTGATCACTTTGGGAATCCATTAGGCCCAGAAAGCTTTCACTGTTTTTTTCCCCCCTAGTGGGGTTTTCCAACTGTTAAGAAATACATTTTTCAGCCAGGGAACAAATAATTATATATATTTTTCAATTCCTAGTTAGGACACTGTTCAAACTATTTCCATGCCAATATTCTGGGACTGATCTCAGTATAACAGAGTAAGCTGGCAGCCTTTTTAAGGGATTGCAAGTGCTTGGGGAAGGCATAATTATGAACTCAGAAACAACGAGAAACTCCTTTTATGTACCATTGGTAGTGCAGTTGTCTGTCAGAAATGTGATTGTGCCACATGAGTTGAGTATGGCATCAGATATGGAGGAAAGCCTACAATATTTTTATATATGTAGATTGAGTTTAGTCTGAGCCAAACTAACTAAAACTGTACTCGTTCCTATAAAAACCCAGATACAGTTTTTAAGCAAAGGGACTTTAGGTGAGTATTTGGACAAAATCATTGTGTAGCAACACACTTCTTCTACCTACCTTATGTTACCCTGATTTCTGGGGTCCCGGGAGGGACACTTCAGTGTGCTCGCAATGGGGAATGGGAATTAACAGAGCACAAGCTAGCAATACAAGAGGCAGGGCAAGCTAGCGAGATCTTGAACCCAATGTCTACAAGGTCAAGCCGAGTCAATGAGCAAGCAGAAGTAAATAATCATAGAATCATAGAATCATAGAATCATAGAAATGTAGAGTTGGAAGAGACCACACAGGCCATCCAGTCCAACCCCCTGCCATGCAGGAACACCCTCAAAGCACTCCCGACTGATGGCCATCCAGCCTCTGCTTAAAAACCTCCAAAGAAGGAGACTCCACTACACTCCGAGGCAGCAGATTCCACTGCCGGACAGCCCTGACTGTCAGGAAGTTCTTCCTGAGGTTCAGGTGGAATCTCCTTTCCTGCAGCTTGAATCCATTGCTCCTTGTCCTGGTCTCTGGAGCAGCAGAAAACAAGCCCCCTCCTTCCTCTACATGGCATCCCTTCAAATATTTAAACATGGCTATCATGTCCCCTAATAATTGTTTTCTTTATTGATGTACAGCACAGTCAAACACATGTATGCAAACACACTCACACAGACCTATTGAAATAAAGGTAGGGGTGGGATAGGGGGTTTTAAGAGGAGGTTTTGCATGGGAAATACTACACCTGTCCTGAAGCCTGGGAAGTCTGAAGAGAAGTCTGTAGAAAAGGAGACTCTCAGCATGAGGAGCTGAAGGGAAGGCTCATCGAAGGAAGTGACAACAAGGCGGGATAGAAGCCAGGAGCAATCCAAAGAGATGCTCAAAATCAGGGGGTCTTATAGGGGGAAATGTCACCGTAGGCTAGTCCGTTCTCGGGGATAACAATTGGTTTCGGGCTGGAGACAAAGCCTCCGAAAGGTCAGTACTTTAGATGATTGAATTATGACAGTGTTGTCAATAGAGCAGACAGTATGCAAATGCAGAGTGCTTGACAGTTGGATATTCGGCTCATCAAGCTGCCTGCTCGGGGCAGGGAGTCTTTTGTAATGCAGTCTTAAAAAGGTACTTGCCTGGAGGTCTCCTGAAGCTGCAGTCCAGCAATTACTGGCCTGCCTGGATTTGTTTTGAATAGTTCAGATATTTTCAGCCGTGCCTGTGTGTGTTCTTGTCTGGGGACCTTGCAAGCGCATGGAGTGGAATGGGTAGTGAAGGCCAAATTCTTGATATCAAATGATATCTAATATACCATGAGTTCGGACTAGAAACTACGGTAACACTTAGTTCTGATGATGTCTGCATCCCAACAAGTAGAGTAAATCCTACATAGAGAAGAAGATTAGCATTTGTGAGATTAGGGTAGACTCCATCTGTCTGAAATGTTGGATTTCTGGGTACAGGAAGACAGTATTGTGTTGGTCTGCTTCTGGCCACTGTATGTGACTTACCTAAATTACGTGTGGTTTTTGCTTCCCATAGACTGCAATGAAGATTCACTTTCCATCAGATTTCCATTTTTCCCCTTTTCTTTTTGATTGATTGATTTGGCATGGTGGGTTAATGAGAGACAAGAACACACATGACATGCTAAACAAACATTTAATGAATTGATTGACAGTCTGAAGATCTGGCTCGGTACTAACTGTTTGCTGCAGTTAATGTTGATGAGGGAGCAATCAAGATCAATAGGTGATGAATAGAGCATGTGTCATCTTTCTCAAATTCCTACCATGTTCAGAAAGAGGCCAAGGAACCCTCTCTATATTCCTTAAGAGACCACACTTTATTTTGTCCCAGGGGAAAAAGGCAGGAGGGGCTGAGAGGGGGGATTTATTGATCCACATAAAGATAATTTATTTGCCAGACATCCCTATGCAAAGCAAATTTCTTTGGTTTTGCAGTTTTCAGGTTGTTGCTTCTTTTAACTCAATAGCAGAAAAATAAAACATGTCATGGCATTTGAATCATAATAGCTACAAATTCGCTCCTGTGAATGAATGGATAGGCTTATTTAGCAAATAGATACAAGATGCCTGTCTGCTTATAAAAACACGGGGCTATATCAGTTGGAGGAGGAAGTAATTGAGAGAAAGTGTATAGATTGGGCTTTGATCTCCAGAGACTTATTTCCTGATGCAGCCCCTGCTGCCCTCTTTCAGCGTCTTATTTAGATTGTCTCCTCCTTCCCCCACCCCATTGGGAGAGATGTTCATTTGGGTATTAGCAGGCAGAGCCATCTCTTCTCAGCCACTTAAGGGGGGGGGACATGATGCTTGTGATCTTAAAAATATGAAGGGAGTGAGGTATCAAAAATGATGGCTTGCAGGAACTTCAGAGGGCTTTGTAATTCCTTGGCTCCGAATGAGAACCTCAACAAATAGGAATGTTTAGTACAAATCCTAGGTGAGTGTTGCAAATCCATACATTCTCCTTTAGCATGGGCTTTAAGCCATTTTGAATTCGACTCCATCCCACTGCGCTACCTTCCTGCAATTTGACAAACCCTTGCCCTCTCACTTACCATGCTGCTGTGGTTTCAATGACAACAGTGAAAAGATCTCTCCCTTCCCCGGTGACTCTCTCTGTGGGGACTTGAATTAACTTGGAATCTATTTCCTGCTACTGAAGGACGGTGGCTTCTTATTTGGGGCTAGGGACTGTGACACTCTTCATTTTGTTTCCACAGCATTTCTCCAGATCCCGCCTGCGTTTCCAGCTTGCTTGCTTGCTTCCCACATTTACAGTTCATACACATTTTCTGAATGCATTCTCCGTAATGTACCATTTCTGGGGACACTTTCCCCAGTATAAGCATTTTGTGCACATTTTCCTTACTGGATGAAAGCATGTTGGTGCAGAGCATGTTTGAATGGCTTCATGGGTACGAAGAATAAGGCAGGCCTGGTGGATATGCAAAATTCTGAGGATACATGTGCTTCATCTCAAAACTGAGCAATTTTGGCAAGAATTGTGAAATTTCAAAAATTCTTATCCTCAGGATAAGAATTCGGGGCCTATTCAAGGAAAACTTGCTGAGAAGGAAATTGCTCACTGCTTGTGAAGAAAATCAGCTAGGATTGAAGAAAATCAGCTAGGATTGAGAGAAGGGCTGGCCAGTCAGTAAGTGTATATGCATGTCTATGGCAGGAATGGAAAACAGTCAGAAGTAAGGGGCCACATTGAACCCCCCAAGGGACCTAGCTCCCCAAATATTCCCTGAAACACCCCAAATATAGGGAGATTTTTTCCAAGTTCTAGGCCCTCTCTGGGACATTTTGGGAGTAGAAGAGAAATTTTATCCATCAGAAAATGACCCGGAAGTCAACTTCTGCATCACAAAAAAGGTGTCTCCTGGTCGCAAAATATATTGGGGAACAGTATATTTCCAGAGGCAAAATATGCTTGAAAAAGAGCCACCTTTTTTCTTGCAAAGGCCCCCAAATGCCCTCTAGGTACAGATATGGTGAGCAGCTATGCTTAGCTGTTGAGCAGTGGTGATAGGTGGTGTAGCCATTCTTGCAATCTCAGTTTGTCTCATGTGGGCTTGCATAGAGAGGATTGTTTGAGCATTTCAGGATCACTGAAGAAGACAGCATTTTGTGGCACTCTAAAGTAACAGAAGGAGAGAATTAAAGTGAAAGAGTCTCTTAACGAACATAGTAGAGTTCTGACTTCAGGTGGACCAGACATTATTTTAGAAGAAAGAGATTTAAGTTGTGATTTGTTATAGTGAAGTTGGTTGTTTGGAGGCCATAAGAGGTGAAATCAAGCTCACCACCCAATCTTTCTCTGTCTCTACCATCTCTGCTCGTTTCTGCACAGTGTTGGCATCCCGGGGGGAGATGTGTCGCTGCCTGTCCACGAGTCATGCTTTTGCATGATATCCTCATGATCCTGCTGCCCATGTGTCCCCAGCCACTGCATTTGTGGGTTATACCTTTACCAGAAAAAAATCCAGTAGTGGCCTGCAATCATGCGATGCTCCCATTGCTGGTGGCCATGCAGAAAGGAAGGAAGCACGATCTAGGTATTTCCTTTCCCAGTGTAGCACTGGAAGTAGCCAGCTGCACTGCAGAAGGAAAGCATGTGTTGGTCATGCTACCCTTCCACAAGCAGCTGGCTGGTGCAGAGGGGAGCATTCAAGTCATGCTCCCACCCTGGCAGTGGCGCTGCCAGGATTATAATAGTATGATGACAAGGAAGAGTGAGGTGCGGAAATGGCCTCTGTCTCTTTCTGCTCTTCTAGTGCCTATGCACTTCTCAGGGTAGCATGCAAAACTTTATAATGAGGTGAACTACATGCATCTTGTGGGCCATATGGATCTCACCTGGGTCCTTGAGACCACCAAAGCCCAGAAATATGTCCAGGAATCATGGTGTAGGGAACAGATGTCTGGTTTTCCAGAGGATTTGCGCTTGAGCTTTTGCAGATAAATGCCCCAAAGCTGGGGTGCCACTTGGCAGTAGCCCTATTCAGGGGTTCAAAAATGGATGAGAATAGAAGTGAGAGCTGAGTGAGCAGTCTCATTCCTCTCTTCAAGTTGCTTTGCTTGGGTGAAGAATGATTGTCTGAAGAGAGTACACATGATTTTTCAGGGTTGCAGACCGTTTGAAGATTGCTCATAGGACAGAGGAAGGAAAGCACTAGTCTGTTCAAATTCCTCAATAGTGATGAAGAAATGGAAATATTTGCTTGAATAACAGGGAAGTTTTTGTACACAAACTCCCTTCTAACAAATATAGAGAACACTCAATTGGAGTGTTGTACAGTCTAAGGGTGTTTTTAAATACATGTTTCAGGACGAACAAATTATCTTCCTCTTTACCAGCCTAATCCAAAGCTAAAGTCAGCCTCTAAAACCCACCATTCCACTTTAGAAAACACTTTGAATTACCCACCTCAGTCTTAACAGAATCAAGCCAGGTTCATTTCAAAGCCCACATTGTGTTGCTGCTTGGGTTATTTGATCTGGAGAACAAGGAAGCTGTCTTCCATTGACAAGTCTATTCCTTCCACGAGTGTTCATTCTTCTTCTTATGCAACACAACAGGTACATTACACCAGCTGATGTCATGGAGGCCAGAAGAAGCAATCTCTGTGAGGTGCTGGGTTTTCAATTAACTGGCAAGACAGACGACATTTCAGCATCTGTACATCTCTCTTTCCTTTTCTCCCCTGCCGTCAGGATGCATTGTATTATAAATAACAATAAGCCAGCCTCCAATTCAAAGGCCGTAATTGAATCTCTTTTCATTTTGCTGACATTGGGGAAAAAGCCCCTTGAGTGAATTACAGCGCATGTATATAATTTGGGTGACATGTAGAGGTAGTCCACTTCTTATAATTAAAGTGTGTGTTTACTTCCAGCTTCCGTCGTAATAAACAAGTTGCTTTTATAGGACTGTCATGGGAAAGGCCTCCAGAAACAGTTGACAGAAATTGCCACTCTCAATAGGGTCAAATGAATGAGCTTATAAAAAAACAAAACAATAACAATATCCCCTATGAATATTTCTAACCAGCTCTTGCCTTGCCGTTCCCATCATGGGTATTCTCCAAGTATTTCTTATCTAGGGTCATCTTTTGAACCTTTGAACTAAGTTGAAGAGTCACCAACATCTCATGGAGATAATCTTGTTGATGTCTACTGACCATACTTAATATATGGAACATCCTGGTTCAATATGCCTCTGAAGCTCTCTGTATCTCAGCAAAGCATGATTTTCTTTGAAGTCTTGTTTTTGAGCTTTCTAGAAACAGGTGATTGACCTCTCTATGATGCTGGACGATGCTACACTAAAGCTTGGACAAGTCCAGTTGAACTGTCCTTATGTTCTTAACTTGGGTTCTGCCCATTGAGTCACTCCTACACAAGCCCCCATGTGAGATGCAGTAGCAGTTTGGCCTGAGCCTTTTCTGCTCAATACATTTGCAGATAGTACCTTTTGCCTGCATTCTGTGACATTATGGAAACATGAGCAGCATTAACGCACAAGAGAAAAATATCTGCTAGGGAGTGGTGATTCAAAGAGCCATTTGTGTGCATGTCAGCTTGGAAGAAAACAATAATAGTGATGTGCTCATCTGTCAAGACTTCAGGAGTCTTCCTTTGCCAATTTCCTTGCCTGCTGTATGCCCACCTCTATTCATTCTTTGTTGTTGCTGTTGTTACTCCTTGGGATATAACCCGTGTGTGTGTGTGTGTGTGTTTTAAAAATGGGTATATTTTTGTGTGCATTTTTCCCAACTGTATCTAGTGCTTGCATGCATTTGCTACATGTTTGTCTTATTTTGCATATTTCCATGCACATGTTTCAAATGTACATATTTTATTTGCCACAGGCAGGCAATAGACCCCAAAGTGTGATTGTTCTGTATCCAAACAATATGGACTAGAGAAAGTCCACATAGCGTGTCCACTGGAGTGGGCTTCTCAAATATGTGAATGTTCGCACTCGAAATGATTGAAGTGAGTTCTACAGTGTTTTGACAGGTGGATAGATTAAAATATGATTCAGTAACTAAAAAGTTGTCCTTGACTTACTAAAGAGCAGATATTGTTATCTTTTTTACTATGATTTTTAAAAACCCTGAAGACTGGACAGTCATCTTCTTTCTCTGAACAGAATCATAGGTTGGAAGGGACTGCAAGGGCTATCTAGTCCAACCCCCTGCCATGCAGGACACACCATCAAAGTACTTCCAAGAAATAGTCATCCAACCTCTATTTAAAGACCTCCAAAGAAAGAGAATCTGCCCTCTGCTGAGGTAGATGGAATACCTCTTCCAAAATGGCACCTGTATTGACAACTGCCTGTGTTGTTTTTTGAAGGAAAATAGTATACTTCACAATGATTGAAAATACATATTAGAAAGATGTCTTTAGTAGGCCAATCAAAGGTGCAAAATACATTACATAAACTTTCAGAGCTCACAGACTTCTTCAATTAGGCACAGATATTAAAAAAAAATAAAGGAAAAACGTAACGTTAGAGAGTCATAGGCCATTTCCGCACTAGACCGTTGTAGTGCTATTATTCTGCTTTCAACATCCTATGGAATCCTGGGGTTTGCAGTTTAAGGATAGGCATTTAGAATTCTCAGCCAGAGATCTCTGGCCTCCATAAACTACAGACCCCAGGATTTCACAGGATATTGAAAGTGGAATAATAGCACTATAATAATGTAGTGCAGAAAGGCCTTCAGTTACATAGCAGTGGCTAGCGGACCCCATTGTGTTCCATCGATTGATAAATACTTTCCTTAATATGTACTTTCTCCTCCCTTAAAATATACTTTGGTATTTATTTTAAATTTCTCTCTGATTGAGAATTCTAAAAGCCCCTCCCTAAGCTGCAAATCTCAGGATCCCATAGGATGTTGAAATCAGAATAATAGCATTATAACAGTGTACTTCAGAAATAGCCATAGAGATACATCTTTCTTGAAATGTGTTAAAGGTGTTTTTTAAAAGAAGGTTTTGGAGAGAAGGTTGATGGGCACACCTTTGTTGGCTATGAGGCAGCTGGGGACACAAACAGTCAAAGCAAAGGAATATTTTTCCTTTCTGCGTTGGTAGAAACAAGGAGACTTCATTTGAGGTCAAAGCTGCATCTCTCTTGTACAAGCTACTTTACAAGCCCCTTTGTAGACAGGATACAAGTGAGTTTCTCGAGAAGCCTTGGTACTGACACATTTGGAGACAAGTTTAGATGTTGTAGAAGATAAAAAAAATGTGTCAAAGATGCACAAAGTCCAGTTGTTTTCCTTTTTCTGGAAGACCTCAAAAAACAAGCCCCAGTCCATTTGCCCCTCTAGTTCAAGATTTCCTTGTTGTGGATGCATTTGGCATTTTCACATTCAAAAAATTATATATCCAGGGGAAGGCGTTTTGGCCAAGCAACCAAATATAGCAAAATCCAAAATACATTTTATGGCAATACCTTTATTAGGCCAACAGAAATCACATAATACATTACACAGGCTTCACAAACCTGGAAATAATGAATTATGAGTGACAGGTGTTTCTAGTTACTTGTAGGGGTAACAAGAGCAAAAACAAGCTTCATTTTGAAAGTAGGGGAATAAATAAGAAGCTGTTTTGTTGGTGTAACACATTTCTAGTTACTTTCAAAAATTCCTTTTAGGGGACACGTTAGAGGCTTTTGGAGACCAAGTTTTATGTCATTCTCTTATCAATCCCAAGGACTTTTACTCTTTCACAGAAATAATAGTAATAGAAAAGCAAAATACAGCTCAAGACATAACACAAATTACTTTTCAAACTCTACAAGGAGTAAAAAGAATGAGTTACTCTGAACTGTAACTTTTCAAGCTCTATGTGTGTTGTGTACCTTCAAGTTGTTTCCAACTTATGGTGACCCAAAGGTGAACCTGTCATGAGGTTTTCTTGGCAGGATTTATTCAGAGTGGGTTGGCCTTAGGTTCCTCTGAAGCTGAGAAGGTGTAACTTGCCTGTGGGTTACCCAGTGGATTTCCATTACTGATTCAAACTCTGCTCTCAAGAGTCATAATCCAACAGTCAGACTACTACATAGCTCAGGCTCCTTCAGGCTCAAGCTCTTGATTTACTCATTGATGGCATCGGCATAAATTTGCCTTTTAATTTGTTATTGACTACAACTCATTCAGCTGAGCAGTTATTATTTAATGCTGACTTGTTGAATTCTGAGTTTGTTCTGAGTAGTTGAAATCTATGACTGGGCGGTGGGGGTTGTGGTCAAAACCAAAATAACCAAATTGACAAATGCTAAGAATTGTGTATATTTGCACCGTTCTGTGTCATGCTGCTGCATGCACATGCGTGCACATGTGCACACACACACACACGATGGCATTAACCTCTCACCATGCTTATGTCTGTGTTTTGGTTGATATGTAATCTCTGAATTGATATGTTTTGGTCAGACAGCCTCATGAATCATGTGATTGAATATCCAAGGAGTAATTAATGGTGGATAACCAGTCAAACCCCAGCACGCCTGAGTTCTTTCCTTTCCTCGACCTTCTCATTGACTAACCCTTATTTCCTTTCCTTACCTTCTCTCCGATGCAGTTCTGGTTTTGCATTTTGAGAATGTAGCAGGGAGGATGTTTTCTTCTGCCTCTCACTTTATTTCTGTTGGGAGATGGGCATGTGGGCACTTGCCATGAATCAGACAAAGGCACCCAGCTGAGATCCCAAGGCCTGCCTGTGCCAGGAGAGACAAAGTGCTAAAGAGTGCAGCTTTGCACCCTTGTACTGCAGCAGCAGAGGCACAAACACCTCAAGCTCTCTGACACAGTTCTGCAAAAGCCAAAAAGCTAAGCGCTTGTTTTGACAGCTTCTCCAAGTGCGCCTGCAAATGTCTTTTGCAGGGAGAGGTGGGAGGGTGTGTGCATTCTCTTTTCGGTCTTGCACACATGTACCCCAAGTGAATGCACGTGCCTCTTCCATTACCCAGCTCCTTGAAGTCACAGTGTTTACAGAAGCAGGCAAGTGATTCAGATGTGGCTTGCACTCAACTCCCATTACTGCCCTTCATTTCATTTCATCCATCTCCGGGTTTTCAGTCCTAGGAATGGGTGACACATTCGCTCCATGGAGGCCTCATTGATGGGTTTACCTCTCAGGCCAAACATGGGCATGTATGCAGTTTAAGGCTGAAAAGAAAGATGTTGCTCAGCTTGCAACGGAGTCTACCAAGAAAGGAAAGAAGAAGGGTAAAACTGTGTCTGTCGTGTGCATCTCAAGGGTATGCAGGGTGTACAGAGAACATTGTAGATGGACTTCTAAAATGTGCACAAAAAAGATCTGATGATATAGGCCAGTATATAAATATTTCAATAAACAAGTAAATGCAGTCAATACATTTTGTTGAAAAATGTGTCTGGATTGTTTTCTGCAAGATGATGGTGGTGGTGGTGGTGGTGATGATGATGATGATGATGATGATGATATTGGTGGTGGTGACGATGATGCAGCAACAGTAATAACAGCCACCAGACATAATCTGCAAGGAATTGATCCAGCCAATCTGCCCATCTCTGATCATTCTTTGCAGAATTTTTTCTTCAATGTTCTCTGAGAGGATTGGTTAGTCTGGCCTGAGAAGTAGAATTAGGTCTGAACACACAGCATTGTATTCACTTGTGCCAGCAATAACTAACTGGAACTGAGCAAAGTATTAGTGCTTGAACATGGACTGTGTACAGCAGTCCCTGCCCCAGCACTTGGTTCCTGCTTTTAGATATAAACAGGATGGGTAATATTACCCTTAATGATCCTGTTCTCATTTTTCTGAGAAGAAGGAGAGTGCTGTTGCACTCAGAACCTGTTTTGGCTTCCCATGAGCAACTAGAAAGAAGAGTGGGCTAGACAGACTTGAAGACACATACACAGTCTGATTCAGTATGCTGCTTCTTATGCCATTTTCAAAGAAGGCTAGGGAAGTGTATTTCCTATCCTGACCATGGTTTAGTTCAGGGCCTTCCAAATGGTGTGTCGTGACACGTTAGTGTGTTGCCTGAAGTGAGTAGGTGTGTCACCTTCCTGGGCTGAGAAACACCCCCCTCACCCGAGCCCTTCCCGCTGCCGCTGCTCTGGCTGGGGTCTTTCCTTGCCAAGGGCAAAGGCAGCAGGCCAGGATCTGGCAGGGGGGATGTCTTTTCTACTGCCGCCACACTCCCCAGGATCTTTCTTTGGCAAGGGCAACAGCAGTGAGTCAGGGTTGGATAGGAGGCTGCCTTTCCTGCTGCTGGTGCGCTCGCCAGGGTCACCAGGGCAATAGCAGTGAGCTAGGATTGGGGTGGCTGCCTTTCCCCACCCTAGATACACTTCTGGGTACTGCACCTACGTAATCAGTTAGTTTAACTTCTGGTTTGCTAGTAAAACTGAATTACTGTGTCACAAAATGATTCATATCTAAAAAGTATGTCACCAACATGAAAAGTTTGTCTGGTCTAGTTGATCAGCACAAAGGCCAAAAGGGCTCATTTAGACAGCAGATACTTTTGTGTTTAAGGATGGTTCTCTTCTCCAACCCAGGCTAATCTCTTGGTTATCTTCCATAACATCACAGGTCTAACTGGAGATTTCACAGGGTAGAATCCTTCTGGAGTTGTACCATTCTGATTCATCATGGGAGAATCTGCTTCTGAATAACTTATATGGTCTGCTCATACTCACCCACTGACCCACCCACTTGCCTGCTAATTCATCAGGCAGAAAGCTAGGTTAGAATTCTTCTTCCTAAAGCTAGGTTAGAATTCTTCTTCCTAATGTGCCAGTTCTCTGCATGAAAGGAAGTTTTCAAAACAATATGGGAAGTATCCAAAGACATTAAATTCAGTCTTCCTCTGTAACTTGACAGGGTGCATCTTGACAAGGATTCCTAGGGCTCAATCCTATAGTTGGTCCTAGGTAGAAAGACTAATTCAATGGACTGTACATAAATGTCAACTTACTAAATTGCCATTGATTCAATAGTTTGCTCTAGCTGAGAGAAACAATGGGATTTATGCCATAATTGGGAATCATGCATCCATTGTGACATTACATTTCAATGTCCAGCAGCCCTAATCAACATATCCAATGGTGAGGAGTACTGGACATTTGCTGTCAAACCATGCCAAATGGCAGCCTGATTCCCACCACCGATTTAGGCCTTTCTGCATGCCATTTTTGCACAATATATTGCAGACATCTAAGAGCTGAATATCTATCTGGCATGGCAGCCTATCTCTGACATAGGACAATAGGCAAAAGCTGTCCTCCCTACTTCCACGCCCTTTTTCTGAACTCCCTGAGGCCATCTTTGTGTGTGAGAGAAAGAGCTATCTGAAAAGAATATTTGGCCTCATTCGATGACATGGTATTGTTCTTCTTTGTATCTACTATATTGTATTTACCAGCATGTGTGACAAAATACATCTAGCTGCATAGTAAAATATCTTGATCTGTTACTAAGTGTGAAGTTTAAGGGTGCCAACATTTTTCCAGGTAAATCTGTCTATCGTAAAATGGACCCACATATTAATCCAAGCCCCAAACATTTCCAAAATCCAGTTCAACCTTCGGCTCATTTTTTTGCATTGGTATGATACATTGCATTGCATCAGGTCTTGCTGGAAAGCAAATGAAGCATCGTGAAGGAGAAATGAGGTCTGTTATGTTGAAGGAAGTCAGTCTTCAAAAACATTGCCTTCCTCTCCATTTTGTCAACCGCTTAGAATGGTTCAATTGCCTTTTATTGATGCCCTCTTGCCCTGCATGGATTTGATTCCCCACGGTACTCTCTCTCCAAGGTTTACACAGAGCTTTTCCATTCTGCACACTCCAACACACTTTGTGTCACTACTTTTTTTTATTATTATTATCTTAAACATCCATTATTTAGAAACTGCTGGAGCCTGGAAACCAATTTTCATGCTTATTTCAGAAGTGTTTGCAGCAGTTAGACAGTTATGTATGGGATACACATAAACTAAACCACAAGAGAATGAAGTCGGCCAAGCCTAGCTTTTGCTGCAAATGCTAGTGTAAATCAGGGGCTCTTCCCCTCCCAGCCAAATAGGCTTGCATGGAGTGGTTTACATTCCTATCAAAAATGCCCATAAAACACTCAGAAGAAGGGAGACAGATCTGTAGATCAGTTCTTAATCTGGCAGGCGGAATGTTGTCACAGCATACAGGCAAAGGATAAGGTGGCATCTCCTTTCATTTCACATATGGAAGTTGATTGGAGCAACAACTGAACCTTACTTTCACACTTGCTAATAGAGATCATCCTCTACTTCACTTGTGAGCAGCTGGTTGGTTTGGGCACTACATGAGATGTTGTGTGGCACACACAACTTTGTCCTCCAGGCTAAGAAAATGCCCCAGGAGAGATCAGACAGAATAGGTGCTTAGCTGCTTGGAATTTGCTACCCCAGTAAGGGTAATCTGAGGTAATTTTTCACTCTGCCTAGTAGGAGGACAAGCCCTGATAACCACTGCCTCCAAAGAAACTAGATGTTAGGATCTGCCTCTCTGTCTTTAGTGTGAATGTTGATAGAATTGGACTTACTGAAAGGATTTGGACTTTATGCACTGAACAAATAATTAACCAGCTGTAAAGACTGCTAGAAACGGAAGCTTTTTGTACTATATGTGTAGATGTAATTACTTGTGGTAGATTAGGCAGGAACTACCAGTATCTGTTGACCCTTGATTCTGTAAGAAGACTTGTAGCTGGTTGGATGGTCAGCTAGGCAGTTGACACCAATTGTGTATGTCAGTTTGTATCTACAGGTGAAAATGGAACGGTATGTTGGCAGGACCTCCGAACCTACTTTGTCTGCTTTCCAGCCGCTAAATGTTGATGGGCCATTTCAAAGCCCTGACTTCTATTCTTATTGTTTGTTATCTTGAAATTATGCATGAACTGGAGAGCCCTTCATCTGGATGACTATCTTTTGAAAAGCAGAACACACTGGCAGATGGGGCCAACTTAGTTCCAAAGGCCTAATTAAGCATCTGGGCTTGGTGAATCTTAGAGGCTGAAGATATGTTCTGGGTGTTTCAGGAACCATGCCAGACAGTGGAGAGACAATTGCTTATGTACAGTACATAGGTTCTGCATGGACAAGGTCCTAAATTCAATCTGTAGAAAATCCCCGTATAAAAGATCATAGAATCATAGAGTTGGAAGGGGCCCAATGGGACATAAGGTCCAACTCACTACTTAATTCAGGATTGCTAGCATTCTCAGAGGGTAGCTGTCCAGCCTCTCACTTTATTAACATTTTGCTTATGAATATTTACAGCCAAAATACTTGTCAGAGTGGGCTCGGTAGTTGAAAGTTATCAAGAATTCTTCAGCACCAATTTGAGTTTAATTCCTATCTTTGCTTTGCCAAATGCTGCCCTGTTTTCTGTGTTCATTAATTAAAAGCTAACTGGTTACAAATCTACCTAAGTGTACCACTGTCCAGCCCACACCTTACCAGCTTGTCTGCAACAATATCATGGAGAATCTTGTGAAAAGCCTTAGTGAGGTCCAGATATCCTACATTCACAGCACTTGCCCTGATCTTAGGTCCCATCTTGGGAGATAAGGTGGCATATGAATGCAATAAATAAATAAACCTACCAAGTTTGGAAATCTGTCAAAAAAAGAGTTAGCATTACTTTTTTTTTGACAAACTAATCCTAGCTCTCAGAAATCACAGCATCCCTTGGGAGTTGAACACTTGGAGGACTAGAGTTTGGGAATCATTGCTCTAATTCTCCTCTTTACTTCCCATAAGGTACATTATGCCTCCAATAAGATTCCTTTGTAGTTTCTCATCTGCCTTCATGTCAACAATGTGTAATGTGCAAAGGGACTAGATTATGGCACACTCAAAGATGCATACACAATATATTTATTGTCCTGTATGATATGATTGACTTCCTTTAGTAACCCATAACACCAAACAAGCTGTGAGACTTCAGAGAGGTGATATAGATGTCACATGAGCCACTCCCAGGTTACAGTTCTGAGTGGGACATCAGCTTCGTTGCCAGAAGTTTTTCTTTCCAGAAATGTACGGTTCAGTGCCTTAATTTATACTAGGTACTTCACCCTGTAGCTGCTTGCGTGGGTAAGGACAGATAGAGGGAAGCACTTTTTCACATAGCACACACTTCGGCTGTAGAATTTACTGGCATGAGATGCAGTTAAGGCTGCCAACTTGGATGGCTTTTAAAGGGGATGGGATAAATTCATGAAGGATGGGGACATCAGTGTCATCTGGCTATATATCATACTGTGGACATATCATGAGTCAATGTGACTCACTGGAAAAGATGATAATGCTTACTTAGTAAAGTGGAAGGCAGTAAGAAGAGAGGAAGGCCGCATTACACATGGATTGATTCAGTCAAGGAAACAACAGCTCTCTAAGTTTGCAAGACCTGAGTGGGGCTGTTGATGACCAGGTGTCTTGAATGTGGTCTCATTCATAGGCTCTCCATATATCAAAGGTGACTTGAGGGCAAATAAATGAAATAAGTATGCATTGCTGGAGAGCTCAGGCTGGAGGATGAAGTTGTAGAGCTATCCTGTTTGTAGGTTTCACGTTGAACTGGAATGCCATGGCATGAACCAAATAGTGCTTTGTCTCATTCAATAAGCCTCTCTTTGTGTTCAAATTGTCATTCTGCTACGCTGATGGCAATAGGGACTCTAGGCCTTGTGTGTTGTTGCTGTTATTAGGTGGAAACAAATCCATGGATTATAGGGGTATTAACTGCTAATAGCGAGAAACACTTACCTTGAACCCCTATAATTAGATGCTGTCTACCTTTAAATTGTAGATGAGGGGTAGGAATGAAATACAGATACATGATGCAACATAGCTTTTTTTAAAAATAAAATACAGAAGTTGTTGTTCTTTTAGTAAAATTGTGAGAGTTTTCGTGCAGTTTTTGGTGCATTTGTACAATTCCAGATTGTTTGGCAAAAATTTCATTTGAAACAACAACAACAACAAAAAAGCATATGTGCAGAAAATGGTTTCTTTTGTGTGTGTGTGTGGAAAATACTGCTTTCTGTTCAAAAGCATTGTCTGGAAGCCTGTTGGTGATGTACGTATTTGATCCACAGGGAGATGTGCCTAAGAAATAATAATGATAATGATAATAGTAATAATATTATACATAGGCATCATACATGCCTGACTTTTCAGAGCTGTTGCAGAAGAAGGTATCCAGCATCTCCTTTATACAATGGCCACACAGACATGCAACCTACGTTACTGGTGTTGCATCCCCTCCTCCCCCATGGCTAGTTGGGGTTGAGGTAGCAAGGCAGCAGCTGGTTGTGTTTCTCTGGCCAGAGACATAAAGAGGACAGCATTCTTCTGGACATCCCAGGGATCTTCTGAATATATATGAGGATGCTTTCTTGGTGCATCTGGCTGCAGAAACACAGCCAGCCTCTGCATGTCTGTCCTCTGCCTTTCCCTAGCTGCTTAGTGGGATGGGAGAAAGGTAAATTGGTAATGGGAGAAAAGTAAATTGCACACATAGAGATAGAGGGAAAGTGGAGTTATGCCTATTGGGAGTTTAGATTCTGCTAGTACAGTGCAGGATCTTGACAATTGTTTTTGTGCAAGCGAAATTTTGGCAAAAATGTGAAAAATGCTGCAATCATTAACTGCTTTTCCAGTGATGTATCTTGATGGGTTATGCCAGAAGGAGAAAGAGAAATGCAAGTGTTATTTATATCCCTCCCCATCCGACTCTCCAAATTGTGCATATGTCTATATGTGCACACAAGAGAGAGAGGAATAATGGAGACAATGAACACAGATCTCATTTAAGTTGGTCTTAAATGACTTATAATTATTATGACTAAAAGGGAGCTTTCCATCTACTTAGAAGTTGCCAAAAGTCATGAGAAAGGTGCCAAGATCTCTCAAGTCCTTCATAAGCCCAAGCTCCATGTAGGAATTGCAGCTTTTCAGTTTCAAATGCAGCTGCTAGTGATCAAATCCCTATGCAGCTATGAGACTCAGTGGGAGTCTTTCACCAGTCACTTGGTCTTGGCTTAATCAGCTCATAAGTTTGCTGGGAAAATTAAATGGGGGTGGGCAATTGATGTCCCTGGAAGCTGAGTGGGATAAACATACAAGAAATAAATGAACAGCAGGCTCATCTTTCTCTCTCCCTTGAATTTCTCAGCTGAGATAAGGCTGCTTTCAGAGGATGTAAGAATTATCTTTTTTGATTGCAGCTCCCACAATCCCTCAGCCATTACAGACAACAAACTGGGACTTAGGAACTTGTGTTTAGTGCTATATACCCTAAAGGCACCAGATCCCATCTGATCTTGGAAGCTAAGCTGGGTCAGCCCTGGTTAATACTTGGATGGGAGGCTGCCAATGAATACCAGGTGCTGTAGAATAGATTTCATAGGAAAGATGTGGTAAAACTACCTTTGAGTATTCCTTGCCTAAGAAAACCCAATGAAGTTCATGAGGTCGTCATTACCTGTCGATTTACTTACAGAAGGCACATATACACAATCGGAAATCTATTTTTCTCTCAAGCTCTATATACTCATAAGTACAACTCACAAGATCTAGAAACTGGAGTGTACAGAGCATCAATCCTTCTGGTCTTCTCTTTAGACCGATGATGCATGTCCAGGATTGCAGGACAGAAATCTATCCCACCCTGTTTAGAGATACAGGCGTCTCTCACTTTTTGACAACTTGTTTCTCGATATTCCATTCCATTGTAAATTATAGACACAGATCATGCTTTCAACACGGGTCCACTCTTTCACCAGTTTTTCTTTTCTTGCCTTCTTCCTGTAGGCAACATGATGGGATTTACAGAGGCTTACCATAAATGGGGGGTGCCTGTAATGGGGATTTGAACACCATGAAAACCATATGCTGTACCACTAACTGACTGTCCCAACTCTCACCACAGTGGAAGAGTATGCATGGGATGGGTAATCTTGTCGAAAGCCTTAGTTTCCCATTGCAAAGCTTGTTCCATCTTCAGTGGTTTTGTCTGTCCCTTGCAGAGGTCTGTATTATTTTTGTCCATATATTTTCAACTGTATGCATTTTGGGATACATGCAGCTATTAACTAAAGCAGATTTTTTTTTGTACATGTTAGATACGTACATATTTTTTCATATTTCTAAATGGGCTCAGGATGATGATGATGATGATGATGATGATGATGATGATGATGGGTACTACCACCACCATCACCATGGTAGTGTAGAATATACCTCAACCTTGTAAAAATCCAGATTTTGTTTTTTAATCACAGATTGTATTTAGATTCACGTTTGGTTTGAGAAGTGTGGATTGGGTAGATCTGTTAAAAGAAAAACCTGCAACTGAGCAAACTCCCCCACACTTCCTTAGGGAGCAGAGGAAAACATTTACTGCCAAAGCGTTGTGGGGTTACTCACTCAGCATTCCTCCACCAAGATGCCTTATTTGTGCTGCCAAAATGCAAATAGAACAACAAAAGGCACTTTTACATGGTAATCAAATGATAATTGAAGGTGCTGTTAAATGCAGAACAATGGGCAATTAAGAACCTGGATCCACTGCCTAGCGTTCTTTGCACTTAAATATCCTGGAAGTGCAGCTGCATTGTTTGACAAGGCACTAACGGGTCAGACCAGCATCTTCTTCCTGGTAGGGGACATACAAGAAACGGTTCGGGGCGGAAGGGTGTTTTGTTTGTTCAAGCCAAAGATATTTTCCCCTTTTCTTCTAATGCCAAGGCATCGTGCAGGGTAGCTTACAACAAATGAAATCACAATAGCACAATAAAATTGCAATATTGTATAAACTACAGTAAAATTCAGTATAACAGAACCAAACATGATATCTAAACAGCATACTGGCAGATAGAAATAGCTATCTTCCTGACAACAAAAATGCCTCCTGGGATTTTTTTTTTTCTAAAGTCATTGGAAGAAGACAGCAAAAGGAAGAATCACCCAGGCTTCATGGAGCAAGTTGATCCACAATATTTGGTGCAGCCATGAAGAAGACCCTTTCATAGCTGCTCTTGTTGCCACCATAGGTAGGACACTGGGAACGATATTTCCACCCGTGGTTGCTGGTGGCTTCCATGCTAGTGGGCAGTGAATCTAGTCCACTTTAAAAGAACTGTCCAAGGTGCTGAACCTACATTAAGGATAGGGTTCAGAATCTTGGATAAATGTTTTAAAATTCTAATTAAAACCAAGAGTGGATTCTCTTCCACACTGCCATAGAAGCTAGCATCTGTGACTGGTTTCCTCCAGATCCTAGGAGGAAAGTAGATTTGTTCAAGAGAAAATCATTTAGGGATTTGAACGTAATCAGTGTTACTTTAAAATGTGCTAGAAAAGCAAATCAGCTGTTGTATGGAAGGTGTAACATGATCCCAAAAACTCTTCAAAAGTAGCTCATTGCAACAATCCAATCTGGGTGGATCTGTGGTATGTGTTACCCCGGCCCAATTGGATCTCTTCAACTGCAGGACAAAATTCCAGCCCATTCTTTCCCATTTGAAGCAGCCAAATGTAATAGGTAAATCCAGCTATGTTACACCAGCCTGCCATGTTAAAGATGAGGAACCCCTCAGAAAGAAAAAGAGTTGTGGTCCTAAATTCTAGAATAACCTATATGGATTCTTTGAAGATTTAGACACTTGGAGCTCTGGATGTGGATGGGCAGAAATCTGTCCACTTCTGTTCCCCCTCCACTAGAACTGTTTTAATCTCAAATTGTTTCCATCTTGAACACAATACTGTGTGCAAATGTTTGTAGATTCACCAAAAAAACAAACAAAACAAAAATCTGATGTCCTGTCATTAGTCAGTGTGATGGGGTGGTTCCCTCTCTTTTCTTGCTGCTCCTGAACTGCCTAGGTTGGTATTCCAAAATACAAAGGTGCTCTTGAAGTAATGGTCTGTGGGGAAAAGAAAGAAAGAAAGAAAGAAAGAAAGAAAGAAAGAAAGAAACCATTTTCTCTGTCTGTTTCTCTCCCTTTGGCCTCAGCCTGGAGTGGGGCGAGTCGGTTTAAGCATCTGAGTACTTCTAATATGTTTTCTCTCTGAAGTGCCCTCCAAACCCCTGGCCAGCATGAGAAGCACATTGGCCAGAGAAGCTGCAGTTTGAAAGGAAACATTAAGCAGAAGTGTTGACAGCTGTGCTATCCTGGTTAAATCCCACTCCAGTGTAAATCCATTACAGGCAGTTGGGTGTTGTTCTGGAGCAGGTCCATTCTTCTTCCTTATGGTGATGAAACGTGGAGTCTTTGAATACAGCAAAGCCCCTCTCATGATGCTGAGGGGCTTCAGCCAAACCTACCTCTTGCAAAGATCCCAGGGGCTGTGCCCAGACACAGATTACACCATCATTGGGCCCCCCTTAGCACTGAGGCCATGGGGTGGTATTCTCAAGTGTAGCACTCTTCCCCTTGGGGCATGGGTGGGGAAAGTGCAATCCAAGGGTTGTATGGAACTCCAGATCTATTTCTGTGGCCCTGGAAGCCAGACTTTAACCCCTCCAAAATTTTTGGTATAATTTTGGGGATGGTTCACATCTCCAGACCACACCCCAATTGTGCAAAAAAAGGGCACCAGTAAAGGACAACTGCCTCCCAAAGAACCTGGGCGACTCCTCATAACTCCTTCTTTGGCTACTGTTGTCATTGTTGTGTGCTTCGAGTCCTTTCCGATTTATGGGGCCCAAAGACAAACCTATCACAGGGTTTTAGGGGGCTGAGAGTGTGTCACACCCCCAAGGTCACCCAGTGGGTTTCTGTGCCCAGGCTGAGAATCGAACCCCAGTCTCCAGGTTCATAATCCAATGCTTAAACCATTACACCCCACTGGCTCTCTTCTTTGGCCGCACTTTGGCAACTGGTGACCAGATGTGATGCAACGCCACTTCCAGTTGCCACGTTGGCCAGGATACAGCTAATAGAAGAGGCTTGTTAGGGTGCTGTGGGAGGGTACAGCTCATGAGCCCCTGATTTCTGCAAGGTTGCCCACCTCTGCTGTGAGTAGACTTTGTAGCAGAATAAAGTACTTGCATGTGCACTACACTAGCAATTTAGCCAGAAGATATGGCTTTTAAAAACAACCTCCACACAACTAAGTAATAAGGGCAGTCAATAGAAGTGATTCCAAGTGACCTAACCAACCCACTCCCTGCCATTCTTTTTTTGCCACTTGTGGAGAGAGGGAGCATTCTAAATTGGCCAAAGCAAACAAAACCTGGTATGGGATGCAGTCTGTTATTTTTCCTAGAGCTCTGCTGCAGGTGTAGCTGTCTTAACCTCCTACTTGGGTCACTCTCTTCTTGACTTAAACGAGGCTGTCTGCAAAAGCTCCGAAAAGGATGAGATCAACCTAGATGGCTTGCTTCATGAAGTCGGCTGAGTAAATTCACAGATTTCATCATAATTATATGCATTTTCATGGAAACATTCCCCCTAAGGATCATTAGGCATTAGGCAGATGTTAACAGCTTCTTACCGTGGTTCACAGGAATATTATAATCGTCGGTACACACAGGGACACTGAGGAACAGTTCACTGGGTTCCCTCCCCCCATTGCTGAAGCGTCCCCCATGACTGGATGCTCAGTTCGTGACATCTAGCCATGTGGAAGGCAGGCCACTTACCTCCAGGATTGGAGCTGAAAAGCAGAAGCTGTGTTCCAATTCCCCCCACGTTCCTGGAAGTTAATTCATTCCAGTAAATCATCCAAAATAATTTGCAGCGAATATCAATTTCCTCTGTGAACTTCTCGCTGGCTGCACAAGAGCGTCTCCGCTGACACAGCTCCCTAACTCGGCTGATCTGTGACAAGCCAACAGCTGGGGAATAAGAAGGGAAGACAGAGCCCCCTCCCCGGGGCTTCCTGTGAGGAGGGAGGCATGGGTTTTTTTAAATACACTTGAAGAAGAAATGCAAGGAGAAAGGGGATGTGATGAAACCTAATTTGTTGCCTCTGTTCTATTGTGTGGCATCTCTGTTAATGATGAGCAGATAATGAACACAAGAGCTTGGAAAAGTTACTTATTTGGATTTCAGCTCTCAGAATCCTGCAGCAACCAGGGAGAGAACCTGGGAGTTGTAACCTCAGTTTGTTTGTTTTTTCCCAAACTCTGATTTAAAGATGTTTGATTTGTCTGCTCATCTAATGACATAAGTCATTATATTTGTATACAGGGATGGACGAGAAGAGCTTGGTGTAATGATTTGAGCATCGAACTATGATCCTGGAGACTAGGATTCGATTTTCCTGCTTGGATGTGGAGACCCTCAGGCTGACCTTGGGTATATCACACTCAGCCCCAGAAACACCCATGAAAGATTTGTCTTAGGGTCACCGTAAGCTGGAAGTGACTTGTAGGCACAAAACAACTGCAATGAATGAGAAATTCATTTCTGTTAATGTGTAATTGTAAATAAGAATTTAACAAACTTCACAGATTGCCTCATAGTCAAGAATGGAAAATAAACACCCTTGTTTTTTGAAGCTGTTTTACATGAAAAGAGAAACTAACAAATACACCTAGCAGGCTGAATGCTTAACTCTTAAGCCAGCGGTTCTCAACCTGTGGGTCGAACGACCCTTTCACAGGGATCGCCTAAAACCATCGGAAAATATGTATTTCCGATGGTCTTCAGCTCCATTCCCTCCTCAGTGGTGGTGCGCAAGTGCGAGCCATGCCCTCGCGTCCTCCTGCCCCCTTTGGCGGGAGCGCGTGCGGCCACAGTGTCACCACAGCAGGAGTGGTGGTACGTAAGTGCGAGCCACACGCTCGCGCCGTCCTGCCCCCTGTTTGGAAGGGACTGAAATAGCTCCCCTTCTCCACTATCGGGAGAACCTCCCATCTGATGGGGCAGCTTGGGGCGGCGGCGGCAGCACGGGGAGGCAGGCCCCCTCCTCACCATGGCCCCTGCCCCACTCGACACGGAGGAGGGTGCTGCGGAAGGGCCGGGGGGGTGCAAGGTGGCACTCTTCCGGGGGGCTAGCTGTGCCCGGCGCAAAAGACAAAGGCGCTGGGTTTCCTCTCCCCCCGGTCAGGGTTGACACTCTGGAAACTTTTCCCACACTGCCCCCCCCAGCGGAAACGAGAACGAAGCAGAAGCAGAGCCCGGGGGGGGGTTCTTGGATTTTTTTTCCTGGGGGAGACGCACAGCTCCTCTTTCCCTCCCTTCCCGCCCTTTCTCCTGTTTCTTGCCGGCAAGGCAGCCTTTGCTGGAGGGGGGAGGCATTGTAAATAATAAATAAATAATTTTATGGTTGGGGGTCACCACAAGATGAGGAACTGTATTAAAGGGTCGCGACATTAGGAAGGTTGAGAACCACTGTCTTAAGCAAAGACGGCTTTGAATCATCATCTATCCAACCAGGTTTGTTTTGCCGAATTAAGATTACTACCTTTTCTTTTTTTCCCTGGCGGGCTTCCTGTCTTTAACAGTTTCATGGCAGGCAGATAAAATATAGTTCTCTTTATATTAGGAACAGCAGTGCCTTTTGAATCTGGCTGTTTCAAATGGGGAAGAACTGTATTGCAATTCAGTTTTGCATTGTTGCTCCTCAGTGGTATGTTGTTATTTTGTGCCTTCAGGTCATTTCTGACTTGCAGTGACCCCAAGGTAAACCTATCACAGGGTTTTCTTAGTGGTGTTTGTTCAGGAGGGATTTGCCATTGCCTTCCTCTGAGGCTGAAAGGATGTGATTTGTCCGAAGTGGATTTCCATGGTTCACTGAGGAATTGGACCCTGGTTTCCCAGGGTCCTACAGGACAGGGTAATTCTGTAAGCAGTCCGTTTGTCATTACTTTTCACTTTCATGAGACAACTCATGGGAGATCAAGTTGTTATATGCCTTCAAATCATTTCTGACATTTATAGTGACTCTGCCAGGGGTTTTCTTGGCAAGATTGTTCATAGGAGCTTTGCCATTGCCTTCTTCTGAGGCTGAGAGAGTGTGACTTGGCTGAGGTCAGCCAGTGGGCTTCCATGGCTGAGCAGAGATTTGAATCCTAATCTCCCGGAGACTTAATCTGACATTTAGACAAATATGCTGTTCTGGCCAAGGGGATCAAGAGCTAGTGGAAAACTTTCCCTTCAATCAGCAAAATTAATAAGACGTAGAAGTAGGATTGCCTCCAAATGTTGCCCCAGATTAAATTACATGTACAAAATTTCTTAGGAAGTGTAAAGCTCAAGCTAGCAATTTTCTCACCAGCAATAGTGATATGTAGAGCATGTCTTAGAAGAAGAAAGAAATGTATACTTTAAAGAAGAAAGCAAGAAAGAAATGGAGGGAAAGAGAAATAGTAAGGTGTGAAGAGGCTCTTGAAAAGCTCCTAGATTTCAAGATCTGAAGTTAATGGGGGAGATGCTGGATGGGATTTCACCCAGATGACTGGTGTATTAGAAATGCAGGCGGCAACAGACAACAGGCAGAGAGAAGCAATTTACTTCTCCACAAAGCCGGTCACTAGCAGAGACAGCAGCAGCCTGTTAAACGTAGATGAGAACTGGCATTGCAAACAGGAACAGAGTGCTGAGCATTTTCTTCTCTCTCATTCTTGCTTTCTCTTTCTCTCTCCCTCTCTCTGTGGAATGCATTGATTCTAGCCAGGCTACCTCCCCACAATGAGAGAGGTGGTGTGCTTAATACCCTTCTTTCTCCAGCTGTGATAATACGGTCTTTTGACTCCCTCCGGGGCCAAACTCCATGGCCAGCTGCACCCTCCTGTCAAAGCCTCTTGCCAGCTGTCAACATCTGGCCAGAGCCATTTCTTAAAAATAAATTTCTCCAGCTGCTGTTTCAGGAGCAGGAGGAGGAAGTTGCAGGTCTGCTGAAGCCTAGAGCCACTGCCAACTTTTACTCAGAGTGGGATGTGTTTGGAACTAACTATCCAAGGAAGGTGTACTTCTTAACCTAAGGAGTGGGGAAGGCATGAACACTCCCCTCTCTCCCCATCTTGTAATTTAGTTCAGAAAATAGCAGAGGAACACTGGGCTGTCAAATCCACTTTTGACTTTACTGCTTTTGACTTTGATTTTTGACTGTATTGCTTTTGACTGTTCTGACTTGTGCGAGAGCTGTCCTGGTACTGGACCCAGACAGGTTTGGCACTGGGAAAGCACCCATATAAAACTTGGAGCAGATGCAAGGGAAACAGTTGTGAAACCAGTTATGGATTCGCTAACCTCCCCATGAAGGCTGCCTCTAGAAAACACATCATGTGCCAAAACTAGTTCCCATCCCATTCCTGATACATCAGAAGTGAAATCCTTGTGTCTATCGTGCTCTGAGCTACTCATTCCCTTCTGGTGATGCCTGGTGACTTTTATGTCAGTAGGATGCTGGATCAGCTCTTAGTTTTAGTCTAAACTTTATTGGAGCTATCCATAGTGCTGAACCCTAGGCTGTGCATCTTTGCAGTTCAAGCTAAACCTCAAAGCAGATCCAAAGCCCCACTGACATGGGGACCACCAGCCACCTCTGCCCCCTTCTCAGCCCTCCTTACTTGTCAGTGGCTTTTGCCACTGCAGTATTACCAGGGAGGAAGGGAGGTCTCTCTCCTACATCTCCTGGAGCTTGGGGCACTTAGCTCATCTCAGTAAAAGCTTTCTATTACCAAATGTGAGGAGGAAGAGGGAGAAGAACCCTTCCCTCCTTTCCATCATGCCCAGCAGCAATGCCAGCAATGAAATACAATGGCAGCTGAGTGGGAGGCTGTCCTCTGTTTTAGCATGTCTGCTATTTGAAAGGTTATTCAGTACAGGAACATCCTTACAATAAACTCTAATTAAGAAAGGGCCTTGGGTCTTAGATTTCTCTTGAAGTCCACGGACCGGTATCTGAGAATCATATGGAGCAGGCACACAGATGGTCCCCAACCATAAATGTCTCCATTATGAAAATGTCTCCAATGTGGTCCTCATCCCATTTTTAAAGAAAAAGGGCCTTCACAAGCTATTGGTGAGAGATGAACTCTAGTAGATTTCTCTTCACCTCCTTCCAGCAGTTTTGGGGGCTGTATAAGGGCTTTTGTTTTTTTTTTTTTCCTTCAGAACTGCAAGTGACTTCCTAGGCTTCAAACTTCTTATGGGGAGAATCATGGAAAAATTGTTCCTCATTCCCACTAGCTGGCATGAAGGTGTGTTTTCAGTTTTTAATCAATTAAACAAACAATCAGGGTAGAGGTGATGGGGAATGTGAAGCTCTCTGAAGTATGTGTGTGTGTGTGTGTGTGTCCAGCTCTAAGACCTTGTGAAACATATCAAATTAGGCAAAGTGCACGCAGTCTCCTTTTGTCATCTCTTTTGGCAGTGTATCAGTGGAAACCCTAGGGAAGAGTTCATCTCCAGTTTGAACTCAGGTCTAAGAACTCTAGTGGTGGAAATTATTTCCTCTTATTCCTGATGAGAATCAAGATTCACTATCGTTTGTGTTTTGAACACTTGCCTAATATGTGGAAGTTTCTAAGCTGTATTATGAGTAGAATAGACCGCCTCTAACCAGCTCTGGATACCCTCTTAGGAGTCCAAAGTTGGTGAAAAAAACACACCATATAGTGGCAGAAATGGAAAAGGCTATAAGTGCCCTCAGGTTGATGGTCAGTTTTGCCAGAAGTGGAATTTTGTGATGCATTGAATTTGATTCTCCAAGAGTGAAATACCTGAAGCACTGAAGTAAATGGAAGAGTGAAGGAAAGAAAGGGTTGTGATAAGACACACCATGCTTTTTAGTGCATTCTTCTCATTCCTCTGACCTAGACCAAACTTGGTGTTCACTCAATGAAGCAATTGTCGTCTTCCAAACCTCTGAAGAGGGCATGGTGGCCAACTCGTTGGATTCCTTCTGTATTTGACCTTCCCTTATATGAAATGTTGGCCTTTGGCTGTGATGGATTTAATAAATTCAGGTAGAAAAGACTGCAAATGGGAACTGGCTACGAATAAAATTGCTATGCTTTTGGAAATTCATTCCGCTTTTAATTTGCAATTAACTATTCAGACTGAATTTGCTGTTTTAATATTTTTGATCTAGCAATTTTATTATTCCCTTAACATGATTCTCTCTCGCCTCCACACTCCCTGGGAATGGAATAAAATGGATTTCTAAGGTGAACTTTTCTTTGGTATTAATTACTTTATAAATAGTGCTGGGAAACAAGCTTGTACAGGACTTTTCTATCCTCTCTTCCCAAATTTGGATTCTCAGATATTATTGGACTTCAGCTCCAAGAAGACCCAGACATTATTGCCAGTAGTGAGGGATTCTGGAAGCTGTAGTTCGGTAACAACGGGGAACCCATGATTTGGAACACTGTGAGTTAGATGATCACAATTTAAATATCTCCATTTTGGGATTTTTTTTTTAAAAAAAACTCTTGAAATACATCTGCAAACATGAGCAAACTATTTTAGAATAAGTTGCTTCCAAGCTAGTCGTTTGTAGAGGGTCAGGATTGTTTTTATTTCTGGTCTGTGTCACCTTCATGTATAACACTGTTGCTCCATTAAAGTACTGTGACAGCACTTTATTGAACTGCATCGAAGTCTTGGTTTGCATCTTCCAAAAATCAGTTATTAATTTGTACGAGGGAGTCTTGGTGGCACAGTGGTTGAATGCTGGTACTTCAGCCACAACGTTGTGAGTTCAGTCCTACAGGGCTCCAGGTTGACTCAGCCTTCCATCCTTCCATAGATCAGTAACATGAGTATCTAGCTTGTCAGGGGCAATTAGCTAAAATCCACTGTAAACCGCTTAGGGAGTGCTTTGCACTGATAAGCGGTATAGAAATGTAACTGCTAACTGCTATGATTTAAACACACATTTCTCTGAAAATATTTGGCTAAGAGCCTATGTAGTATTGCACATAATGCAAACCTTTGCATGTGGAATTACACAATGGCTATGCTATGCAACCCTTGTGTTGAATGGCAGCAGGGCTAAACCAAATGCCCATCCAAATATTCAACCAAAAGTACATAAAGAAGTGTGTTTTCATCTGTCTTCACACATCCATGTAGATGCACACAGACATGACTTATATTCATGTGCACCTGCATGTACAATGGCTCCACATGAGCAAGTCTGTTTGTGCAACCAGTAGCCCTTTCACTCAGCACAATAATAGTGCTATGAACTGCCAGGGCTTGCATCTTATGGAATCTCAGGTTTTACAGTTTAGAGAGAGAGATTTAGAATCCTCAGCCAGAGAAGTCTAGTGTCACCCTGGACTACACACTGCAGCATTCTACAGGGTGCAGTATTGGTTGTTCAAATGGAATCACAGTTAACCCATCACATTTGCAGGTTTGATTTTCACAGATTTGATTGTTTGTTAGTTTCTCCAACCCCATCCCCATCCCTTTACCTTGAGACTCTTTCTGGAGGAACCTTTCCTTTTGGTGGCTTTAATCAGGCTGTTCAGCCCTTTAAAAACCTGCCTTTGGTTCACCTTCTCCTCCACTAGCTGCTGCCTGGCCAGCTAAGGACAGCTCACAGCCAATTTTTTGTGTAGCAGAAAATTTTTTGTGTAGTGGAAAGGGCCTCAGAACTAACACGGATATTCTACATTGAACAAAATAGAGGCTGAAAACCAACAGGATTCCAGCCTTAGCATTTTCTCTCAAAACCAAAAGAATGAAGTACTCTGTGGCAGTTTCATAACATCATCACCACCACCATCATCATCATCATCACCACCATCATGGCATAAGCATGCATTTTAGAACACATTTTGTTACCTTTGTTGGTCCATAGAGTGGAGCTTGCTGCATAGCTTTATTTCAGTCTGCGTGTCAGTCTGGGATATGTGGCTCAGCAATACACATGCTGGAATTTTGCAAAGGCTGAATTCTTTGTGCTCTTCTGATTATAGGGTCCTGCTATATATAACAATCAAAGTCAGTCAGTTCAACTGGACCAAAGCCCTTTTGGGATCTCATAGTGGCTTCCAGTCAGTTTTCCCATTGCCAATAGTAAATATCCCTTTGTTTAGAAAGAAAATTGCATTGGAAAAGATTTATTTTCTTTTTTCTGCACTGTTGGAAGGCAGATAAAGGGGACGACAGCTGCAGGGAGGCCTATATATTACCAGGGAGAACAGGTGAAGCAGCAGCTCTCTCGGGTTCCAAATGGAATCTCTCTCCTTAGTGCAAACTCCTATTTGTCTCCCTTGTATCAGCAACTTCTTTATCCAAGCCCATAAAAAAGGGAGAGTGGGAGGGGAGGGGAAGGGAGGGGGAAGGGAAGAGACACTCTTTGAAAAAAGCCTTTCCTTGTTCTTACCAATGTATAATTATTTTGCTGCACAGAAACCCTAGGTAGCAATATCATTTAATACAGCTAGGCTTTGTTGTTATTGTGTTGTTGTTTGTCACTCCCATCTTAAGATGCTTCAGGATGTGATAAGATGTGGGTGGTACATACTCTCCAACATCTCATAAACAAAAATGGGGACATGTGTGGCTAAGCATCAGCATCAGAGGGTGGTCAAGATGGCAAAAGTTATAAATGAAGAAGAACATCCAAACTAGGAGATGCTGTGGCAGTTTGCTTTTGCCTGAGTCTGCTGGAAAGAGCAAGATTCTCCTCCCTCCTTCTTTCGGCATTAACTGAGTGAATATTATTTCTGAACTCAGTCTACAGGGACTGAAGTAAGCAGCAGTCAAAGAGGGAAAGGAAGGCTGAGGGGAGTGAAACTAAGACATTTTATAGGATGACAGAGGAGTAATCAGAAGGGTCCCTGCCAAAACAGGACATTTAGAAGCTATGATGGTATCAGAATAGGGACCTGTTCCACACTTCTCTAGATGTCCTCCAGGGAGTGCAGGAGAAGAACTTGGCACTCTTCAGATGTGCTATCCTACAAATCCCATCATCCCTACCCAGGCTGGGGGGATTATGGGAATTGTAGTCTCAAAATCTGCATGGTGCCAATTTGGAGAAGGTTGATATATCTGAAGCCAGGGTTGTTCCAGAAAGATTATTCTGCCTAGGCTTCATCTCTACTGAAGTAGTGGACCTGTCTGTCTTAGAATTTATAGCAAGAAGACTGCAGAAGGAGGGTCCCTTGATGTTCCCCCATTCAAAACATCTTCACACATAGAAAACAGAACCCCTCAACATTCAAAATATTGTTGTGTACCTTCAAGTCATTTCCGACTTATAGTGACTCTCAGGGAAACATATCATGGGGTTTTCTGGGAGCTGAGAGTGGTGTGATGCGCCCAAAGTGACCCAGTGGGTCTCCATGTTTGAGTAGGAAATCAAACCCTGGTTTCCATGTTCCAGTGCTCAAACTACTACACCTCATTCAAAATACACATGCAATATGGCCTGGCTGGCCATGACAGAGGAGCAATTTCAGAGGGTCCAGAATCAGTTTCACCCAGAGATAGAAAGAGAGACTTGCTGTTGACAGGCCAGCTCCTGTTGGAGGGGGTGGTTTCAGGGGCAAGAACTGGTCTCTGGACTTGGCATTAAACCTAGAACTTTCTGAAAGCAAAACTTGTGATCTGCTTCTACTCTATGTTTCCCTTCACATTTCTCACTCCTGTGCCTTCACCCCAGGCTTTGAAGCTACCAAAAAGAGCCATTTACCCTGATTTGACTTAGAGGATTCCAGGCACTGATCTTTAAGCTATATGTCAGAACATTATCGTACAGGCTTTGCAACTAAATTTGAAATAAAAATGTGGAGGGAAGAACCACACTACCATCTATAGCATTGTGATTCCACTTTAACTGCCTTGACTGTAATTTATGGAATTCTGAGCTTTGTAGTTTGGAGAGGCACCAGAGTTCTCTGGCTGGGAATTCTAAAAACAACCCCCTACCTAAACTCGAATGCCCTAGGATTCCTGAGAATGAAAACTGGGAAGTTAAAAGTGAAATGGTAGTGCTATAATTGTTTAGTGTGAAAAACCCCTAGCACCAGACTTTTGTTTTCAGATGAAAGCAGCAATTAGCAGGATTTTGCCCAAGCCTCTGGATTCAGTGTAAGAAGCTGTGTTTGATGCCCAGTGGCATAATTGTAACAGTGAGCCCTTAGAAGGGAACATGGGACAAAGGCAGAATGATGCCTGAGCTGTGTGCTGTGGGGCAGTTTGAGTTCACTGAGTCTCTGGGGAACTTTTTGTTCAACTTCAAGCCACGTGGTCATCAAAGCTTGACAGAGCGGCAGCCTTTTGCTCTCCTGTTCAAAGGCAGCCAAAACCTCAAAGTAAAACACAGGGCAAAATGGTTGCTTTTCATCCATTTGGCATTGAAATTCAGTGAAGGGTCTTGAAGTGGGGTTTTAGGCAGCGTATAGAGAGATAATGTGTCATGTGGCACAAGCCAGGCTTAGGCATCATCTACTCTGACTTGTAGTAGGGAAACAATTTCCTTTTCTTAGTGTGAGGCATGTTTAATCTCATGGTACTCATGGCCAAAAGTTTGTTATGAATTCAGAAAGTCTATACAATACACTGGGGTCATCAGTGTATGATGGAAGTACATATGATTGTACTTACAAGTGGTGGAAACATCTCATTTGTGCACTGTGACATCTTAAATCGCTGGAAATATTGTTCCTTTTTATACACATTTTTGCACTGAGAGCTAGACATATCCACCACGACCAGAGGCAGTAGGCTTTCAAGTATAAAGGCCAGCATTTAGAAAAGTTACCTTTTGGATTATACGTCCCAGAAGACCTGAGACAGCGCAGCCAAAAGCCATACTGGTATTGGGTATCTTGGAGATGTAATCCAGAAAGTGAGTCTTCCAAACTCTACTAAGAGTTAGAGACAAAGAAAAAAAAAATGGGGGGGACAAAACAAAACAAAAAGAGAAACATCTTTGCCTCTACTCCCTCTTTCTGAGTATTTTAGAAACATTTATTCATCCTCTTTTAGACGTCTGATTCTGGAGTACTTATTTATTTGTCTGTTTCGAGACATTTGCAGCCAAATATTTTCCCTCCAAGTTGCAAACAATAAAACAGCAACGTGAAATCTCATTAAAAAACACACACACACTAAAAGCAAAAACTATAAATCCCTGGGTTAAAAACATCAACTATAAAAACAGCCTAGCAACCAATCTGAAAGTAATTCCATGCAACATTTCCAGGACGTGGGTTTTGAAACAGCGTTTTGAAATCAGCCAGCATCCTTCCCAAAAGTCTGTTGGAATGACCACGTTTTTGCCACTTGCCCTCAAAAAATGAAGCAGTAGCGAAGACAAGAAGGATGAGGTTAATAAATATTAGTTTGCCAGCCAGTGGGGTGGCTGTCTCCACAGTCAAATGGCCAGCATGAGCTGAGGTCCACTGCATACAGGTGACTTTCGTGATGCTCTTTATGAATGTCTTTCAGGATCTGCCCATATCAGGGTGCCTAAATCTTTTTGTGCTACATATCTATGTCACTCACATTCCTCCCTCAGTACATTTCACTCCATTTCATAGAATCATAGAACCATAGAAATGTAGAGTTGGAAGAGACCCCAGGGGCCATCCAGTCCAACCACCTGCCATGCAGGAATACCCTCAAAGCACTCCCAACAGATGGTCATCTAGCCTCTGCTTAAAAACCTCCAAGGAAGGAGACTCCACTACACTCCGAGGCAGCATCTTCCACTGCCGGACAGCCCTGACTGTCAGGAAGTCCTTCCTGAGGTTCAGGTGGAATCTCCTTTCCTGCAGCTTGAATCCATTGCTCCTTGTCCTGGTCTCTGGAGCAGCAGAAAACAAGCCCACTCCCTCCTCTACATGGCATCCCTTCAAATATTTAAACATGGCTATCATGTCCCCTCTTAACCTTCTCTTCTGCAGACTAAACATACCCAGCTTTCTAAGGCCCTTTTCGCACTGAGGCTTTTTGCGTGAGCCGGGATGGGCGGATTGCGCGAAAAGCCTCTTCCGAGAGCCTGCCGGTTCCCCGCTCGTTCCTTCCGCAGGCGAAGGAACAAGCGGGGAAGCGGCAGCGTCCCGGAGGCGGAGGCGGCTCGCGCGTCCATCCTCCCCCGCTTGCGCGAGAAGCAGGAGCCTCTCGCGCTGCCCCCGCGCATGCGGGAAGCGAGCAACAGTCGCGCCCACCCCCCCGCGCGCGCCAGGAGCGAGCGACAGTCGCGCCCACCCACCCCCCGCGCGCACCAGGAACGAGAGACAGTCGCGCCCACCCCCCCGCGCACGCCAGGAGCGAGAGACAGTCGCGCCCGCCCCCCCGCGCACGTGCAAAGCGGGAGGCTGTCGCGAGCAGCCCCCCACCCGCGCGGAGCAGGATGCCGTCGCATCCGTCACGCAAGCGCCCCGCCCCACCCCTTCCTTCCGCAGGAGCGGAGGGAAGGAAGCGCTACCCGGCCGCCTCTCCGACGCACCGCACAACAGGTAAGTGCGGGTGGGCGCCGGGAGCGTTGCGCGAGCGCGGGGTGATTTTCGCTTGGAAGCGAAAATCAAAAACCCCGCGCTCGTGCCGCTGCAGCCCCGTGAGAGCGCCGGAAGTGGGAGTGCGTCGTGTGGAGCGGCGCTCCCACTCCCGCACGGCTCACAGGGCTATTTCGCTCGGGAAAGCCCGTGCGAAAAGGGCCTAAGTCTATCCTCATACGGCATGGCTTCCTTTCTGTACTGATCTGCCCTTTAAAAAAAAAGGAAGAAGACAAAAACCTGCACAAAATACATCTAAATATTTGTAAAATAGATATCTCTAAACATTATTTTCTCTCAAAAATACGCATTTTGCAAAAATATTTTGAAACTTTTTAAAGCTCAAGTCTGCTTTGGGAGATTTGGGAAAAGCAAAAGGTGATGGATGACTAAGCTATTAGATCACTTAAAGAAAAAAATCAAACACCTCCAAGATTACGAATGCAGAGAACAAACAATTCACAATTACTGTTTACAGTTGACAGTATTAAAAGTGTGAAGCAGATTTAAATGAGGTAACAGGAAAGCTCGACTATTCTAAGGGGAAAAGAAGACATTTTTGCTGAAGCAGAGCTTCCTCTTTTAGCTCCTGAATGATTGCACCAAACTAGTTTTGGGGGTCTACTTTGAAACAAAAAGCCCACATTACCAGAAAGTTTTGTCTCCCCGCCTTCGCCAATGCCCTTGCTTCAGTCTACAGTACGTTCTGGGCAAATAGCTTCCCCTCCTTCTCATTATTACTGTAGCCTACCACTCTTAATTGCGTAATTCAACATTTTTAAAGGGTGTTTGGATGTAATTTGAATGCTTCATTGGATGATGTCTGAAAGAAGTGGAGAATTAAATTAGAGGGGGAAATGCAAGAGAAAAAAATGAATGCTTCTAAAACAACAAAAAAGACCAACTGAGAGACGGGCATGGGTGGTGGTGTGATTATATGGATGAGAGAACCAAGGCTGGTTGGGTGAGAAGGGCAAACGTCTTGGTGTTCTCTCTCCAAGATCAACCTGAACCCACTGAGCTTTCTTATTAGACCAGACTGCAACTCCCAACGTGCTTCACCATTAAAACATGCTGCCTAGGACTGCTAGGACATGCAGCCAAAGAACATGGGAAGGACTATGTGATTTTCATCCCTGTGTCAAAAGCTCAAAACCTGTGAGTGTGTGTGTGCTTTAACATTCAGGAGGAACATTGGAAGGGCATGTTTGCATACCGACCAACATTTCACAGAGAAAACGGTGACACTTGTGGCCAAATAACATCAAACCATGGTCAAAATTACAAAAGTTATTAATGAGGAAGCTAGGAGAAGCTGCAGCACTTTGCTTTTGCCTGAGATTACTGGGAAAGGCAAGATTTTGCTCCCTCCCAGCAGCTAAGTTAATTAAGAGCAACCTACATTATCAATTTGAACTCAAAATGTTGGACTCAGTTGCCTTACAGGGTCCCTTCCAGCTCTATGATTCTGTAATGGTCTGAGATTGCCTTTTTCAGTGAGGTAGTGCATCCAATCTCTTGTTGACTTGGATAGCTCCAAGTTCAAGGTATTGAGCATAAGAGGTTTCAAAAGCTTTATTCAGGAACATTGAAGAAACAACAGCACACCATGGCATTGCCAAGGCTATAGAAACATTGGATTTGCAGTACCTTATAAACTGTAACATTTCAAATTATTGCACACTAACATCCCATTTGATTGCTCCCCATAACAACTCCTCTCCCAGGCTATTCTGTCCCCCTTCCATTTTCACATTGAGCTTGCCAACAATTTGACCTTGCAGCTGAGTCTGTCTGCCTTCAACTATCCTCTTATCACAGTTCATTACAATTCCCAGCATCCCACTCACCAGCTGATCTCATCACCCCCTCATAGCACAGTAAAGCCCCCCGAGCATCAAAACAAAGCAGCTTTCTAAAATCGTGGCATGGAGAACAAAGCCGACCTGACACTGGATGAGCTCTGTTGCAGGTGTACAGGTTTTCTTTCCTCTGCCCATTCCCATAGTAAGCAATTTGTGGCAAGAGAAAGCCATCAGAAGCCTCTGAACTGAATATCTGAAAGTGTACCTAAGACGAGAAGAGCCTGGCAAAGCATGGGGGTCTTTGCACTTCAGAGACATAACTACAAGGTGAAAGGAAGTGACTGTGAGTTTTTTTTATTGTTGTTATGTGAACTCGGACATAAATTTTCCAGATTGAGCATTACATTCCCCATCTGCCCCCTCTCCAGCTGCCTACTGGCATCTGATCTGTTTAATGCAAGCGGCACCTTTTCATCTGATTGCAATCTATTACTGATTGAGAGACAGAAATTTTGTCTGTGATGGAACTAGAGAAGAAATGTATTTAACCCTTCCTAATCTTTTCTCATCTTCTCTCAATTTTTCCCCTTCTTGTGGATTGTAACTTCACATGAAAGACCTTTCGATCAGAATCAAAGAAAGTGATTAGAAAAAAAATAATACAAGAAACATGTCCAATCTAAGAAACTTGTACTTTGGTCATCATTGCACTCCCTTGGAGAGAGAAATTGGAAATTAGAGGCTGGTCCCTTTGGGCATTTTAAAATAGCATAGCTGTATGGATATAAATCCTCATTTTTTTTTCTCCCTCCACTGCATGAGGATGAGAAATCACATAATTTTTCTCCTAACTTGTGAGGTAGCAGAATATTGCCTGCCCTTCTGATTAAGAATACTTGCATTGGGGGTGAGGGGTAATGATTTTTGCAGAAATGTTGCAATAGTGCAGTTGTGGCAAACATATAGCTGTGGAAAACTATGATCTCTGTTCCATGGACTTTAAGAAAATGAAGTATCCATGAAGTTCTTTGCACAGTTTTCATCCATTAGCCAGTCTTTCAGTCCTTTTGTTGTGCATGTCTGCTTTGTTTCATCAAAGGAAAATAAAATAGTTGTTTTGCACAGAGACATCTCTGCACAAATTACAGAACCCTTGATGGAAGAAAAAAAAAAGTTGTCCTCATCTTATTCCTGCACTGGATGTGAGAACTCTCAAAGAACTTGGCAACTGTTTCAAAATGGCAAAAGAACCTCTGCCATCAAGAACAAAACATTTTGTGAATATTCTTTCCATCCATATCTTACATGCTTGGGGCAGAGAGAGATGTAGTTTGTGCCAACTGCAGTTTGAGAAATGTGCACAGCCAGACGTTGGCCACAAGTCTCTAGCTTTACATGTACTAAGTTACATAGCAAAGGTGCTATCGCACTGTCCAAGTGAGTTGCAAAGATGCATATCAGGGCAGCAACAAGAGAGTATCAATGCACCTTGGGCTTTACTTTTTTTTTTTTAATGTAACGTGTATTTAATATATAAAACAACATATAGGGAATTAAAA
This sequence comes from Ctenosaura bakeri, assembly GCA_948474755.1. Taxonomy (NCBI): domain Eukaryota; kingdom Metazoa; phylum Chordata; class Lepidosauria; order Squamata; family Iguanidae; genus Ctenosaura; species Ctenosaura bakeri. The sequence continues at coordinate 250,299 of CAOLHI010002253.1, forward strand.
AGGCAAACAGTGAGTAAACAGACAAACTAAAACTAGACTACAACTAAACTAAAAAGGGACAAAATGCGTATAAATTACCTCTAATTCAACAGCTTTGAGTTCTAAGATAATCTACAGGATATCCTTCTTCTAGTGTGTCTGTCATTATGACACTACTGCTTAAAACCTAATAACTATAAACTTAACCTTCAAAACCAGTAATTGACCTTTCCCCCCAACAGTGAATCAATTTATCTCAGTCATTTTTGAATTTAACCAAAGTTCCTTCCTTAATTAAAATAATTAATTCCTCCCTTTCTGCCAAATTCAGCAGCTTCAATAGCCGGTTTTCATGCAAAGGAACAGCCACACTTTTCCATTTCTGTGCATACAGCACTCTCACTGCCATGATCATGTAGTGAAAGATTCTTCCCAATTTCTCATCAGTGTGTTCATCAGTCAGATCCAGTTTACAGATCCAGTTTAAAAAAACAGTCCAGGTTTGAGCTGAGTCTTTAACTTTAAGATGTCTTCCATCAGTCTATGCATCATCACCCAAAACTTCTTGCGCATTGGGCTCTACTGGTGCACATGGGTATTCCCTAGATGGTGTCCCAGTGCTTATTGGGAGGACCCAATGTGCATCAGCACCCAATGTGCATTGGTCATTTTGCTGGTTTCCCTGCATACAAGCACCACAGCAGCCCCATGCTAATGACATGAAGTTGTAAAACTATTCAGTTCTATTTTCTGCAGATTTAAGTGTACTTATGTAGACATAAGGCCCATACCAAATTCCAGCCATGTTGTCTGTCTAGCCTAGTGTTGCCTGCTCTGATTGGGAGCCAGCCAATTACAGATCAGGGAATGCTATGAAAGGCAGAGATATGAGGGAGAAAGGACACAAGCTAGAGATTTGTCTGTAAAGGGACTCAGCAAGGAGAAGGTTGAAACAGAGTTAGGGCAATCAGAGACAGGGAGAAGATGTGGATGAAGAAAGAGATCAGGGATTTCTTGTTCAACATATTTGTTAAATCATAAATATTTACTTCTTATTTACTTGTTCTTTTTTCTACAACTGTGTCAGACTGTTCCGTTTAAGAACCAATAAAGAGACAGCCACACTTCCCACATTAAACCCCCCCCCTCGATCAGCACAGCCATTTGTCCATTACAGGGATCATCTAGAGGCCTGTGTACCAGATCTAAAGAGGGATCCTGATGGTAAAAGGTGACATGAACCCAAGGGTTGGAACTCCAGGGCCAACGTGGAGATGGATTCCATTACTTCACCTTTTCTTTTAGTTAGTTCTTCACACAAAAAAACCCAAACAGTCCTCCCAGAAGGCAAGTTCACAGTCTAAGTATCTTCTTTAAAAAAACACTGTAAACTTTAGTGCAGGACTGGGTAACTTTTCATCTGCAAAAGACCCCATTCCACTGACCATGGTGACTAGCAGAGTCTGGGAACTGTGTTATAAAAAAGTCAGTTCCCCATGCTCCGTGGATGGATAATCTGTCCTGAGCTGCTGGAATATGAAAGTTTCTGGCCATAGCCAACCATGCATTGCTATGTACTGTCATACACAGTAATAGCCTATCCTGTGCTGGTTTTCATGCAAGGAGGGTGTTCCTGTTCTTACAGGTACCAGTTTATTACAGGACAAAATTGCAAGGCAAAATTTTACTTCATTTTGTTTATTTCCAGCAGTTTGAAATAAACCTTAGCTAGTACAGTGTCCATAATGGTTTACTATGTGCCATGTGCTGCCATTTAGGGTTGCCAGTTCAGGATCATCTCAGGTCCCAAGGTTTCTAGATCAGAACTTGAGACCTAGGAGTGTCCCCTGACTACCATGACTGCTTACAGCTTATTTCTAGATAGAAGGTAGATGCAGAGCAGAGCAGAGAGAAAACCCTGGCACCATTACAACTTGTATAGGAGGAAGCTAACTAAATAAAAACATATCCTTCAACCCCCAGAGAGTTTTGTGAGTTGCAACAACAAATCAGTTGAGCCTTGCAAATTGCAGCAAGCTGTTAGTTTCTTAACAGAGCTGGAGATTTGTCTATGGTTCTTTCTTCCTGCCTGGAGCAAAGCCCTGCAAAACTGGAGAATCTGCTTGGAGAAGATCCATGAAGACTTTATGGAGACTCCAGGCCAGGGCCTCAGATCTGACAAGCCTAGTTGACTAATGTGCTTGTGCTTATGCACATGTGCAGTCTAGGCAAGAATAATCTGATTTATGTAGAGATGCTGACTCCTTGGTGAGAGGGGGCCAAAACCAGAAATGTTGGTAATGTTGGCAACAGTGTTTATTCATTTATATACACCTTTTCCCAAAAAACTGGAACTCAGGGTTGTTTCCAAATATTAAAGCAAGTAGACACAGAACACACACACAAAGGATAAGTAAAACCATAGAAAAAGTTATTAAAATACACTTAAACCATTCTTAGGGTTAGAACCCTTTAAAATAAAGTCATTGAAAGAAAAACAAGGAAAGTCAGTGAAATGACATACTATTAAAGGCTCTTCGAGCCAGTTCTTAGAAGCCTGTTGGAGCAGAAAAATTTGCAATTTTCAACAGAAGGACTAAAAGGAGGGAGCTCTAACTCAGCAGTGGGTAAAGTACAGCCTATGGGTCTATGGAAGAACCTCCCCTGAAGATTTTAGATGCTAGGTAGACTCATATGGGAAGAAGATCCAATGCTTCCCACAGCCTGGTCACAAACTATAAAGAGCTATATAGGTCATAACCAGCACTTTGGATTATATAGCAAAATCTCCTCAAAAAGTAGATCTGGAATTAACTTCTCCTTGTACAAGAAAAGCAAGGCTGCCTCTTGAAAAAGGGAGGGGTCTGGAACATCTGCGACCTGAATCAGACAGGACTCTCTAGTCTCTCTACCTATTTAGATAACATTGCAGTTTACATGCATTGATCATTTCAAAGAAACCTGCGCAGGGGCTTTAATGCCTTGCAAATTGCTTTTTTCTTCTCTGCAATTTGCATCCGCAATTGCATCGAGCATATTTTGGCGCTTTCCAAGATGCCACAAACAATGACAAATGTCTCCTGAAAACGTTATTCTGCTGCAGTAAATTTGATGAGACAGAAACAGAGGTTTCCGTCTTGTTTCTGCCCCTCTGCTGAATTTTCAGTAGCCTACTCAGGATGGGTGAAGACTCTGATTTCAGTCCACAGTTCAATGCTTTTGCTCCAGTCCTTACTTCTTGGTTGATCCATGGGGATAATGTTGTTTGCATGCTGGAATTTTCGTATAGACCCTATCTGCCAAACCCAGCTACCCAAATGAGAATGAAGTAGTCTCCTACTTGCTAACATTGCAGAGAATGAGACACTGAAAATTGTTCGAAGTGGAGTAGAACTCATCTGCTTGCTTTGTTTGCCTTCCCTTGGTAATTCTGCTTTTCCCTTTGCTTTGGACACCTAAACTATATTTCTGAATGCTCAGCTGAAGTTTCAAGCTACTGCAGTGTTTAGAGGCTGAAGGAAGATTCCATTGAGGGTGGAATAATTCTTATTTTGGCGACAATGTCTTCGTTCCTAGAAAAATGTACAGACACAATAGATGTAAAATGCTGCATAGAGTTCAAAAAACACACACAAATGTGTACATTTTAAAAAGAGCAACAAAGACAGGGATAGCTTTTTTCATGTGAACACAAAAGGGAAGGGAAAAAAGTGAGATGGGAAAGGAAGTCCATCACCCAATGCAAACTTCATAGCTGTGTATTTATAACCTAGATAGTCAGGGACTTGCTGCCTTCTCAGTAGGAGCCTTGAGTAAAATTCATCATTTTTAGAAAAAAAAAATCAGTTCATCAGTTTGCCACTGATGAGTATCTTGGTGTGTGTCTGTATCTCAAGGAGTGTGCTGCAGGTAACTATGGATTTATACTTGCAACGATGCTTTAAAATGGAGATTATCCCTTTGGAGAGAAATACTTGTCAACTCTCTCTCATAGAAGCCAATATATTGGGTCTTTGTACTAAGGTAACTTTCAATCCCTCACAAGCAGTGACTGCTGACGGAGCATTACTGTACAATCTTAATCTTTCTGACTCAGCATTAATATTAAGAAGAGCTAGATTTACTGATGACTGTGTTCATGTTGAAGGTGGAAGCATCAGAGGTTGTCCAGAGAGAAGATTTAAGACTTGGAAGCTGTGGGGGTCGAGAGGCAAAGGAATGGAGTACTGAGAAAAGGGTGTAGGTTTGTGGAGTACAGGGATTTATTTTTTATTTTTGAAGTGGAGAATGGCAAGTTTCTTGCAGGCCTTAGAGGAAACATTTCTCTTCTCGGTGCCTATTATCAGGGTCTTCCAGGGATACCATAGAATAGCCAGGAACTGAACATCTTGCCCATGTGATTATTTCATTAGCAATGTTAATTCCACCAGGCTGGAAGCTTGCCTGGAGTTTGAATATTCATGGTCCTCCTCCTCTCATTCATATTCCGGAGGTGTTGCCTCTGGACATACTGTGAGCAAAGCTGCCTCAGAGTCAGAAAGGCAGCTCTGTGAAGCAACTGCAGCCGGCACATGGCTGGGTGGGAGAACATAGAGAGACATGGGTGAAGACTGAACCTTTTCTTAACCTTTGCTAACCATCCATTTGCTTCTGTTTAGGGAACAGTTCCTGCCCCAGGAAAAAGGTCAATCAATAATAGATGTCATCTTCCTGCGGATACATCTCTGTGGTCATATAACCCCCCTCTGAAATGTAAAACCTCCTCCCCACTAAAAATCCTACCTTTCATTTTTTTTAAATGAAATCCATGAATCATATAATCATAGAGTTGGAAGAGACCACAGGGGCCATCCAGTCCAACCCCTGCCATGCAGGAACACCCATCGAAGCAATCCCAACAGATGACCATCCAGCCTTTGTTTAAAAACCTCCAAAGAAGGAGACTCCACCACACTCCAAGGGAGCAGATTCCACATCTGGACAGCTCTAGCTGTCAGGAAGTTCTTCCTGAGGTTCAGGTGGAATCTCCTTTCCTGCAGCTTGTATCCATTGCTCCTTGTCCTAGTCTCTGGAGCAGCAGAAAACAAGCCTGCTCTGTCCTCGACATGACATCTCTTCAAATATATAAAAATGGCTACCATGTCCCCTCTTAACCTTCTCTTCTGCAGACTAAACATACTCAGCTTCCTAAACCGCTGCTCATAGGGCATGGCTTCCACACCCTTCACCATTTTGGCCACCCTCCTGTGGACATGCTCCAGCTTGTTGATATCCTTTTTGAATTGAGGTTCCAAGAACTGGACACAGTATTCCAAATGAGGTCTAACCAATGCAAAATAGAGTGGTACCATTAAGGATCTGCCAGCTGAGCTCTGTGCTGTTCTAGCAGTGAGACTTCCCAGTCAGATATGTAGTAGAAGAAACTCCCCACTGTGGTCTTCTGGGAACCCACCAACTATGCTTGATTTGATCTCAAGTAAAATTTTGAAAGGAAAATATCAAATGACCTTGAATGGATTTAGACTGTTTAAGTATTGTCACATTTTCTCTGTGATATCTGTCTCCTCCTCATCCTCTTCCATGCTGTTAAGATGCTGAGAGCATCAAGCCTAGGAATGGGTGGAGTAATACTCAATTTAGTAATTGAGTATTTAGTAATACTCGATTTAAATTTGAATTTAGAACACCAAATTAAATCCTGCCACTTGAGGTGTCACGATGTGAACCAGGTAGGAATCCTTTATATGTAAGTTTCTTTGGTGTAAGTCCTGTTGCCCTGGCTTTGGTTGCCATCCAAATGACAACATTAACATTGAAAGATGAAGCCCAGTCCTGCTTGATTTGTGATCCCATGTTTATAGCAGCAGCTCATGGTTTAAGCAGGATGAGGCCCTGCTGTCCACTTCCCATTCTTACCACAAGCAGCCAATATTTCTTTGTGACTTGTTTAAGTAGATGAAACCTACCATGTTGAATCTTGAAATGTTAAAGAATTAGGGAATTTAGAAACTGGTTTTCTGGAATCTGGCTTTCATTTAGATCCATTTGGAAGACAACACAGATCTCTCCAAAATCCAGGCAGGTCTAAATATCCTAAAGGTACCAGATCTTGTCTGATCCTGAGAGCTAAGCAATATAAGCCTCAGTTAATGCTTGGATGGGAGACTCCCAATGAATACCAGGTGGTGCAGGCTGTATTTCGGAGGAAGGAACCTTGGAGTATACCTTGCCTAAGAAAACCCTATGAAATTCATGGAGCCTGCATAAATCGTGTGACTTGAAGGCGCAGACAAACATAAGCAATATATTATTGGTTAAGTGAATATATAAAAAGCTCTGTTTCTTCCAATTAGAAAGAGGTTGTCACACTTACCAAGGTGAACCAGGAGAAGGACAGGTCTCAGAGAATGCTGGTACTGCCTTCTCCATACCTCGTTGCTGCTGTGCATGTTTTCAGGAACATCCCTGGACACTGGGAATCGTAGCTGCTCAAATAGTCTACAGCCTCACTGGAGGCTACTAAAAAAATAATAGAAAAATAGTAGTGGTCAGTCGTAATACACAATACATTTTTTCTCATCATCAACAAGAAAGGATATCTGGATACACTGAGACACCTAATTTTTACTTCTTTTTGTAAAAAATTGAAACATTTGTTTTCATCCACACAAAAAAATGACAAATGGCTTTACACATAAGAGAATTGCTTTTTTGCAGGACAGAACCAAAATTTTAGTTTGGTTTATACACACAAACCATGTTTTTTTTGCACCAAAGGTTTTTGGGTTTTTTTTTTGTGGGGGGGGGCAAAAGAAATATTCTGAAATTGGAAAAATAGTCAGTGCAGAAAAACCCTTGAAAATTTCTCCAGTGAAGGGGGGGGGTAAAAACTTCATGAAGCCCTTCATTATTACATGCAAAAATTAAATTAGTGAAAATTTGCATTTGTAGCATCCAGCAGCAATATGGATAGTTAATCATGGATCTGCAATTCTCTTGTTTCTCAACATTTCTGGACTCTGTTGATCAGAATTATCTACAGCTACCTGTACATCAGCCTCTTCTGGCCTGTGCATATGGCTGTCTCTGGATTGCCTGTTAAGTGCTCATGTCCTTGGGTGTCCCCTCTGTAAGGTAAAGCTGCGCTTTTCAGCAGTAATGTAGCAAATAGAGATGAAGCTTAACTGGTCATCACCAATCATTCTTCCCCCTTCTCCTCCTCTCACTTTCTTTCACTCACTCATTCTGTTGAGTCTGTGCCAGCTTGCATAAAAGAATCAAGGAAGTCATAAATCAATCTCAAGAGCTTCTGTTCTCTTTAAAGGGTGGTGAGAGGGGAGGAGGAGAATAACCCTTTAAAAAAAATATGAGCTCACCATCAGGAGAAAGGAATTCCTAATGACAAACTTGGCTTCAGCGAGGAAGACACCAGGGGTTTCAGCAAAACAAGATTAAACTTGCAGTGCCAAGACTCTATTACTCCATATATTACCGTGGGCTGCTAGACTGATGGTTCCTACAGGTAGAAATATAACTCTTTGAAAATGCGAAGGCACATAATAAAGCTGAGCAACTTGGGGGAGTGTGAACCGCATGTGGAACTCTTGCACTTTCTTCAGTTGGATCAAGCCTTAGAAAAGTGAGGGTGGGAGGACTTCTGTTCTGCTTATTGCTCACAGTGAAAGGGCTTTCATGGCAGGTGGGTAGAAATACCCTGTCTTTTGCAGAGATACTGAAGGGTATGCAGAAGGTTCCAGTGGATTTTGAACGTAGAGGCACAGTCTACATGTTTGTGGGATCTCTCACAAGGGAAGTGAGGTCACAGATTGTCAAGATGAAGGGACAGTAACGTCCCCCCCATACTGTATGTTAAACCTTCCCACAGATGTGAGTGGCATTCATTTTTACGGAAGGAAGTAAGGATATATACCCTGGAATCATTTGTACAGAATGAACTTTTCCCTTCTTGAGCAAATATACTTGAAAATAGCTAGTTTAGCCATTCCTTCATAGAAGCATAGAAATGGAATGGATACCAGGGGTCATGTAGTCCAACCCTCTGCTCATATAAAGCATTCATAACTTCCTGTTTGAAGAGAGGTCACCGTCTTCTGCAGTAGTCTCTTCCACTGTTAATCGCACGTTCCCATCTAGAAATTCTTCCTAATGTTGAATTAAGTCCTTATTTTGCTACTTCCTTCCCTTTGCCTCACAGGATTTAATAAGAATTGGATTGTACGATGTGCTATCTATCTAATCCTGCTGCCTTGCTTTCTCTCTCGTGGGCACACCGGAATGCAACAAAGAAATAGAAGCCTTGAACTCCTTTGCTAATAAAGCTTCTCATGGGCTTCCAGAAATGTCACTGGACCATCATAAATAAATAAACCACAAAAGTGATTCAGAACTCTCTTTTTTCATCCATTTTTCAATGCGCGGTGTCAGACTATACAAACCTCATAGTTCTGTCGGGCTGTGAGATGCCAAATCTACTTCTCCTTTATACCCCACTGTCATTTCCACCCTCCAAAAATATAGCTTGACTCATCCCTCACCACTAAGAGACCCAGGAATGACTGGTAATTTAAAGCTGTTTCTGCATATCTATCTAGCATTACCTTTAATCCCCAGATGCAGAAGGCCAAATCACTGGCACAGGAGGCAATAAATCCATGAAAGTTCATGAACTATTTACAGCAGTGCTGAGTAAGCCATCTACCATAATATATAATATATTAATTTCCTATCCACCTTCCAGATTTGCCTTTTTGTGAGCTCTAAAAAAGAAGACAAAAACTTAGGAGGAACCCTCTGAATCTTGGCTCCAAGACTCTCCTCTGTCCTTTTTGAAACACAAGAGCCACAGGGCTCAGTTCATCCTTGTGGAGTTCTCATTGAGAAGATGGGACTCAGAAACTGCCTGGTAGTCCACTCTCATCCATGCCTACTCAAGAGGAGTAAGTCCCACTGAGATCACACAGCAAAATGCAGAGAAATTCATTCTTTTGAGAGAGAGTGATGGCTACCAACTTGGATAGCCTTTAAGGGTACCTAAATTCACAGAAGGAGCTAGCATAGTGTAGTGGTTTGAGAGTTGGACTATGATCCTGGAGACCAGGGTTTGATTCCACGCTTGGCCATGGCAACCCACTGGATAATCTTGGGCATGTCACATGCTCTCAGCCCCAGAAAAGTTCCCCATTATAGGTTCTCCTTGGAGCACTGTAAATCAGAAATGACTTGAAGAAACACAACTACAAGAAATTCGCAGAGGGTAGGACCATCAATGGCTACCAGTCAGAATGGCTATTAGGCATGTAAAGATATTTACAAATGTTTTTATCTTCATCTTCTCCCAAGATTTTTCACACTATATGAGAATGGAAAAAACAATGTGTTGTCAGCAGCAGTAAAAGCAGAAACAATTTTATGCAGACTGTTGTATTTCATGCGGGTGGGAGAAAGTCTTGGCAGAACTTTGCAATTCCCAAAATAAAAATAAAATTAGTGAACAAAAATTCTGTCCTGGGTGGGTGTGGAGGAGTAGGAGATTTTCATCCTGGCACTTGAAAATGAACAAACACTGAGTAATGCTATAAAGGCACCAGATCTCATCTAATCTTAGAAGCTAAGCAGGGTCAACCCTGGGTAGCACTTAGGAGACTGCTAACAAATATCATAAAGGAACACACATTCTTAGTCTCAGCCATGCATTAGGTATGTTATCCTAGGTCTGACAATATTAATTTAGGTCAACTGGTGCCTAGCCAGGAATTATTGGGGTAAATTTCCGATAATCCTAGCTCACTGGTCATGCTGCCTGGATCTAATAGAAGAACAACTGAAGAGCCATAGGTTGCCCACTCCTGCAAACAATATTGTCGCATTGTCCAGACAACTGTGGTGCAGGAAGATACCATGTTCTGCTAAATATGGCACAGCCTGGGTAAGATATTTTTCTATTCTTTTTAAGACCAGCTTGAGGTACTGAGGTGCACATTGCATGAGGTGCTTGTATGGACCCTGTCCATTAATGGATTAGTCCTGGTGAGCAGTCCTATTTCAAGTAGCACTGACTTTCTGGGCCCAGCTGCCATGTTGTGTTCCCACAACAAACCCAAATGCAGAGTTGCTTTTGACACTGTGAGCAGTTAAAATGCTCTGAACAGAGCTTCAGAAATGTTGGTCCAGGACAGGGGCTAGTTCTTCCTCAAAGCTGGTGCCCTGGCATCTCTCCAAGTATTCTTGCCAGCCTCTGGTACCAGTTTTGACTCCTGTGCTTCAGGGCTGACGAAGGATATATCGACAGACTTGTACCTTATGGAGATGACTGGGTCTACTAGCCTGGCGAGGCCTGTTACTGTGCTGACAAATTCAAAGGGTAGTAAGTGGATGGAAAATACAGAGGATGCGATTCTGCAGATTATAAAGCTGCAGAACTTTATTGTTTGACTGAGAAGAAACAAGAACAACAATAAAGCAAGCTGGATTTTCCCTCGCCTCTGAAAATCAGCCGCCAACAAACACGCCAGCCGCCTGTTTAATTCCCTCAGCACAGCTGTGCTCAAGTTGGTTTGCCGCCGTGCTGTCAGTCCAGTCTGTTCTCTTCAAAAGTATTTTGTCATGGGGCTTATGGACCAAGGACACTCATTGCCTGAGGCTTTATATCTTGCAGTTTGATCTCTCAGTCAGGGAGGAGGAGGACCATAAAGCGGTGGCGCCAATGCCCGTGAGCTTCTCTTAACTCCACTGAGAGGGCCTAGGTTATTCCTCTGCTGGGAGTACTAATAGGATTCTAATAGGCCGGCAAATGGGATTTTTTACAACTGCCATTCTGCAGTTACTGAGACGGTGTGTCATTGGGACAGCCCTATAAATCCACCCAGCTCTCTCCCCAGAGACTGAGGAATATGCATGTGTTTGTGTGTGTGTAAGGAAACACAAATGAAGTGAAGTGACACAAAGGAAAGGAATGGAAAGACTTTAATTATCTGGCATGATAAGGCAGGCAGTCCACACTGTGGGCCTTGAGCAGGCAGACTTTGAGTTGATGCGTATTCATAATGTTGTCTAATATGGTTGTTTGTTCACAAGCTGGAGGGGGAAATACAGTGATTATTGAAGTCATTCAAGATTCCCATTTCAATATCTGGAATCACAGAGTTGAAAGGGATCCAAAGGCCAATCTAGTCCACCATGCAGCAATCTCTGGCTAAACCAATCTAAGGCAATTTCCGCATTGCAGTGTTATAGTGCTATTATTCCACTTTCAACATCCTATGGAATCCTAAGGTTTGCAGTTTAGGAGGGACCTTTAGTATTCTCAGCCAGAGAGCTCTTTCACCTCAGTAAACTACAAACCCAAGAATTCCACAGGATGTTGAAAGTGGAATAATAGCAGTATAACAGTGAGGTGTGGAAATGGCCGAAGATATGGCCATCCAACTTCTGCTTTAAAGCCTCCAATGAAAAACAGTTCACTGTATTCTGAAGTGGTCCTCTCTGCTATTGAACAGCGCTTACCATCAAGTAGTTCTTTATAACGTTAAGGCCAATTTTTTTTTTCTTACAATTTGAACTGATTGGTTTGGTGTCATAGCATCTGGAGCAGCAGAAAAATGAAAGTTCCAGTGAGCCTCCCACATCTCTGGCAATACTCAGTACAGCTAATGGTAAGAAAACCTTGGAGCTGCAATCCAGAAAAACAAACAAAAAAAACATTTGAAGGGCCATTTTCTGCCCAGCTCTACCCTACCCTTGCTGTTGGTTATAAATATGGGCAAAGTGGACAATCTCAATGTGGTGGTAATGGAGCCAAACAAACTACTCAAGGAAATTTGTTCCAAGGCCATGGTGACACCACAGAGAATGCCCTCTATCCAGAGGGGTACCTGCCTAACTTCTAAGAATAGAGGAACTTAGAGAAAGTAGACTCTTCATTAGAAACCCATGTTTGTATAGTTTCATTAATACCAGGGAAGAGTGAACTGCCTGTTAGGCAGCATGCCACAGATGAAATAGGAGAAGAAGGGGCTGCTACTTCCAGGCTTAGTTTCATCCTTCCTTTGTTCTTTGCCTGTTCCAGAACCTTATGACATGTTATTGGCAAGCTGAGGGGCATGTTGCACCTGAGTTCAAAATGAAGAGACTCTCTTTTGTGGTGCAGTGAGTAGAAGAGATGCTGACATGGCTAAACTGTCATTCAGATGTTGTAAAGGGGATATGCATCCTCCGCCCCTTGACAGAGGGAAATGGATTCACTCATTTTTCTGTATTAAGGAACCTGGCAAAGCAGCAAGCAAGCAAAAGCAAGGGAGAGCATTGTGCACAGAGGAGGTACTGACTCTGGAAAGAATATTACTTCAGAGTTACTTTAGCTGCAAAACTTGGGTGGCCAGGAATATTTGAATGGGTGGTGGGAGGGTGAAAGAGGTGTAAAATGTGAAAATTTTTCAGTTAAAATCTGATGGAAAAAGTAAAAATACCAGCTTCCAAAGGACACATACACAGAGAAATTTAGGAATAGCTTTCATCTCAGCAGAAAGCTGCTCCTTCTTCTCTTGGTGCTGTTGAGAAGCCAGATTTGTCCCGAGTGCTTTTCCACTGCCAGTCAGTGGCCAAGGAAGATGGAGATGCTCCCAGCCGCCCTTTGCCTATTATGGCACATAAAAGCAGAGGTCTTGTAGAAGAAGGTACTGGATACTGGATACCTCCTTTTTCGAAGTCAGAACAAGTATGTACACAGCCCTGACCCTACTTGTGCTTGGGTATGCCACCAACATGATGCCAAACTCTCAGATTGAACATTGCATTCTGTGCACTGTAAGTGAGATGACTGACCCAAAGATTTCCTGTCATTCTCCTTGTATTTCAGTGGTGGCTGGTACCTTCCATATATGTGGGGAAGTAAATTTGATCTGGGTTTTAGTCTGAACTTTGACAAAGCTATCCAAAGTGCTTAACCTATTTTAGATATAAGGTTCAGTTCGTAGCTTCTCTGCTTTAAATTACAGTCAAAAACTCAGGGCAGATTCACTGCCCCAATGATGTGGAAGCCACCAGCAATAACTGCTCAGTTTGTTTTATTTTAGGGAAAATAACAGCTGACCAAGCTCCGAAAATTTCAGGTTTGCCTTTTTGTCTTGGTGAAGTTGGGGAAGGCGTCTTGGTTGCAGTAAGGCTGACAAAAATTCAGTATTCATCCAACATTTAGAAGCAACATTCAGCAAGCGCTTATGACATAACTCTCAAGACCTGGATGGGGAAAAAAATATTTGTAACATCAACAAATAAAAGTTGTGTCTTGCAGGTAGAAACAGTAAAACCTTCCAGAAGTGGAAAAACTTTAGCTTCACTTTCCTTGGTTAGCACCTGACTCAAGTGCTCAAGCCATAAATATTGTATTGCTGTATCCAATCTCAGTTTTGGATTGATTTTTTCTCCAAGCCTGATCACAGTAAGCCCGAATGATAGGATTATTGTTCGGAGCAATCACTGCCTAGCAATTCCTTCCAGCTGCTTCCACACGCTGGCAAATAGACAGCTCCTAGTTCCATTTTGCAAGCAGTGCTTCTATCCTTGGGACATTCGTGGGCACTTTTTTTTATTGTGCTCACCTGTAAATTGATATGGTACAGCAAACACTTTGAGAAGATGAATTGTAAGCTCCTCAACTTTTTAAAAAATGTCTTCAGGTCTTGTGAAAGAAATTACTCCTCTATGGATCCTTTTGTTATTTGTCTTAGCCTAAGGCCCATCAAGTTTGAGTGGCAGAGAATAAGAGGGGAGGATGGAGAATGGAGAACTCAGTTGCCAGGCTGTTAATTGACTTACACAGCTCAGACTATGTCTCATCAGTGTTTAATGATCTTCAAGGGCTACCATTGTTTCAAAATATCATTCAAAAGTCTTACCTTTAAAGCCTGAAAAAATATATATCCAGGATTAGGAATCTGAAGGATATTTGGTTCTCATGGTCTTGATGCTTTTGAGTTATAGTTATAGTTGGCTTTTCTTCCAATGAGCTCAAGATGATGTACATGACTCTTCTTCCTTCTACTTTATCTTCACAACAGTCCTGTGAAGTAGAGAGGCAATGAGTGGTCCAGGGTCACCAGATACATTTTGTGGTTCAGTGGGGAACAGAACCTGGACCCCTCAAGTCCGAGATGAAAACTCAGACTTCACATTTGCACTTGTATGGGCTGGTATGGGTGGGCTGTTAAAGGCAAGGGCCAATATACATATCAGCTACTTAATAAAGAAAGATTAACTATGAGCCAATGTTGTGTAGTGGTTTGAGCACTGAACCTTGGAGACCGGGATTTGATTCCCCACTCAGCCATGGAAACCCACACCCTGGGTGCATCACACACTCTCAGCCCCCAGAAAACCCATGATAGGTTCACCTTAGAGTTAGCATATATTAGAAATGACTTGAAGGCACACAACAGCAACAACAACTGAGTAACTAAGCAACTGTTTGTGGCCCAGCCTCCTCAGATCTGATGGAAACATCATTTGTTTGTCTTCCAGTCACCAGCAGAATAGACCTCTTTCTCTCCATGAAGCTGATGCCCAGTAAAGTAGATTGGGGGAGTGGATTTACCATCATGGCAATAGTGTCACAATTGTGACTAGCGATTGTGACTACAAAACAGTCACCTAGGTTTACTCATCTGTAACTGGTCCGTATTCATGACTGCTATTCAGTCACAACTGTGATACTATTGCACAGCCTACTTTAGCTGCTTGGGGAGATGGAGGTCCATTCCGCTAGTGAACAGATCACAGGTGAATGATGTTTCTACCAAGTTTGGGACAGGGGTCAAGCTAGGAGAGGTAGCTTATGTAAGTAGCTGATGTAGAATACTGGCAAAGATCTTTTAAATCCAGACTTTGAATTCCCTGCTTAAAGATAAGTAAATCAGTCTGGTTCTAGTCAATACCACATTTGCTTGTGTGCTTCCATAGATCTCTTTGGTTCCATTTATCATTTTATGTTTCACTTTAAATAGCTATGTGAAAATTTGCATTTGAGAATTTGAGCATGTATCTTTGAAATGTTTTCTGTCAAAGGACACATTTCAAAACTCAGTTTTGAACCAAGTCAAGCTAGCCAACGTTGGCAAAAATCAATTGAAAAAGAAAAGGTAAGATAGGTTCATTCCCAAACCATATAATTGCTCCCTCAATCTACTTTGTGTCCAGATCTGGGAACTATCAGTCCACACAGCCACCATCTGTCAGCATTCAGCTTCAGTTTACAAGCCCTCATTCAGCCCATTACATCTCTACAGTTATCCAACCCCTACACAGCCCCAGCTGCATTTAATGACAGGAGGAAATAAAATATATTCATGGAAACCAGCTCTACCTGTCTACTCACTACGAGTGACTCTTCCAGGCTACTTTATATAGACAATAAAGTGTACGGACATATGAAACCCTGTGGCAGTCTATAACTTAATAGACATGGGGCTCAACAGAAATTCTCCAGTGCCACTCTTCAACTGGCCCTGAAGATAAAAGCACAACATGCACAACATGCATTCAACTCACACTTCACAGGGGTTTGCAGTTGAGGGAGGGGCATCTAGAATTCTCTGCCATAGAGTTCTTTGGACACAGTAAACTACAAACCCCAGAATTCTACAGGATGTTGAAAGTGGAATTATAGCACTATAATAGCGTAGTGCAGAAATGGCCCAGGTCTCTGTTTCTCTGGAAGTTGTTGATACACCAGGCTTCATGGACTCACTTGTAGCCTAGAGATCTTCTGGACAGCTCCTCTCTTGTTCACTACGAGGCCTTCTAAATGCTGACATTGCTGGATAGCTCCCCTGCCTGGCTCAGAAAGCTGGAACATGACAACATGCTATGTTATCTGCTGGATCTGTTGCTGAAGTCTAACTACCCAAGTGCTTGTTAGTTCTGGCTTCAGTGTTTATTGTGGTTTGGAAACTGAAATAGGCATGGGGCTGGAAAGGAATAAAGGAAATATCATCCTTGGTTTGGCAGAGCATATTTCAGTATGGTTGTACATTTAGGGGGCTAATGCACTGGCTGTTTCTGCTTTAGCAAAGGCATTGGATTCTACATCTGGTATTAATCTGGTCCTTGCCACCTGTCAAAAGCTGCTTAGGCTTCTAAATGTAACCTTCCCGGAAAGATATCCACCCTGGAGGTCTCAGTTGCCTGGTTTTCAGCATGTAAATAACTGCCTTTGCCAAGGAGCAAAATTAAAGCAGAGTATAAACACCTGAGCAAATGGGCAACATGGCTTCAAGGAACTGGCACCTGGAGTTCAGTAGAGCCACTTTAATACTGGACTAGAGCTGACAACAAAGGGGACCTCCAGAGGTTGTTAAATTCCTTGGTACTTCAGATTACCACTATATTGTTCTGCATATGTTTTCCCTCTTGGAAGGAATTCATTTTCTCAAAACCCAACAAGTAGTCCAAGTAGTAATAGTAGTAGTTGGTTTGGTTTTGTTGTCTAAAGTTTTAGTAGATTCAGAAAGTTATTCTAAAGCTAAAGCAGGGAGGCCATCTCAACTGGAATATCACGTAACACCACTTGCGCTGGGCAGCGTAATGAAAGTGCACTGCCAGGATTTTGCTGTTATGCAAGGTGCACTTGGAGAGAACTGGGTCTGGCCTCCTGGGACCTTTACATAAGTCTTCTTTTCACACTGTGAGGTTACCAAATTGAACTCTGGGCATGCAAAAATCTATCCTGTAGCATGTAATGGATGTGGAAATATTTATTTCAGAGTACAGAAACATGCACATTTTAGGGGAAGAATGCGGGAAGTTGACAATAACAAAAGGTTTGTTAATTTTATTTGTGCAAAAATAGAAAATCTGCACAATGATGCAGAAGTGGCACCAGGCAGACTGAGAAATAAAGATCCATCCCTTTTTGCTATATAACTATTCTCTGTTTGGGGATGGCACTGTGGTGGGTCAAGGACACAGGGTGACGCAGCTCCATCAATCTGACATTTCCAGAAGCGTCCCTGGTTGTATTCCAACTAAACGGAAGCAGGGAGGGAGTCTTCTTATGGTGACAGGAATCACAAAGTGCTAATTCTGTGTGAGACACAGACTGATGTATATTTCATCACTTGTCCTCCAGGGAAAACTGACAGCACCAAAGCACAAAGGGACATGTGGTGGTAGGTATACCTTGGATTTCTTAGCCATTTGTGAAGCTGGATCCCCTTCAGCTGTTGGCAAAGATGTTAATGGTGGATTTAACAATGACAATGAAATGGACAGGAGGAGAGCAGACAAAAGCAAGTTAATCGACTCTTGCAGTGCCTGTGGCTGAAATTTGGCAGATGCTGCAAAGACCATATATGATCTTATTTTGTTGGGTATTAATCCATCAGGAATGATTTTCACCTTTGCTTCTCATTGCATATGTCAAAAGGACAGGGCAAGACCAAACAAGAAAACAAACAGACTTCTGCTTGAGTCCAACACCTGCAGGTAGGACAAAAGATTGAAGTGCACCAAGAGTTAACCCATCCTTGTCACTTGGCTATGAGCACTGGAAAAGTAAATCACATGCCCAGGAGAGGAATGCTGGTGAGATTCTGCAATCACATCAAAATTCTTGTGTGAAGCAGGAATGATTTAATCAGCAGCCATCTGCAATCTTTATCAATTCTCTCTTTCTCCATATATATGTGATCAGAAAATTGCTGCTAAATGGACACAGGACAACTCTGAAGTCCATTTTAGATGTTCTCCACATTAATCCAAAAGGTAGGTGGAGTTGAATGCAGAAGAGAGTGAATTCTTAGAACAATAATGCAATGAGGAAGATCTGTTCATCCTTGAAGCAGTGAAACTACTGCAAAGTATCTCCAGGCCATAAAGAGCTCTTCACTCCCTCTGTGCCCTCTGCTTCCATCAAAAGATTGAAGTGAAGGGTGGAAGAAAAGCTGTCAGTATCCACATATAATATTTGTGCAGGATGGTACAGATTGGTGGACTCTTAGCTTCAGTCATTCTTCCCTTGCATTGTTACTTGCAGTCCCTCATGAGATTGTAGGCATGTGTGCACATATCCATCATGCAGCTGTTGATAGATAGATGTAGATAGAAACATGCAGACATGTTCACAGAAATACACTGATTGCTCAAAATGCTTTTGAATGCATGGTTGTCTTGATATCAGCTCTGTAAGGTAGACTAGTCAGCCAGCAGTTGGTCATGTTGTATATTCCATGAATGTATTGATTTCCATAGTATACTTTGTCCTTCTGTTTTACCTGCATACAGCCAGCATCTTGAATCTCAGAGATACTGATTTATCTGTGGCCATAATAGTAAATCCATAGCTGAATTTTAAACAGGTGTTTTTTTGTCACTCTGTTCATGAGCATGCTGGAACAGGTAGCATTTATTATGGGTGCTAGGTTTATGAGGATCACTGGAACAAGCCTCTGGAGAAGCATGTCTCAGCTTTCTGGAGACACACTTCTTTTGGAAAGATTGAGATTGTGTGGGAACTCGGGAGGGGCTTAATCAGTCTAACTGTTGCAAGAGCCTAAGTCCAACCCTACATGCATCTAATTTGATACAGATATAGATATATGTGCACACACACACACACTCCTACAGTTCAATTTTCCCATTTTGTTTACAACTGTTTTTCTGCAAGCAAGCTAATGATGTAAAAGGTTTAAGAGTCAGTGCAGATTGTTCTGCATGTTCTCATAAAAGATTCCCCACATTGTGTCTTTATATGTTTCATAGACCTGCAGTGAGGCATTTTATCTCCATCAGTGAACTAAAGAACCCAGGGATATGGCACAATTAAGATCAAGAACATTTGCCTCAAACAAATATTCCACCCATACAATCATCTGTTCTTTAAATTCAGCTGTTAAGCTAAAAGTATCAGGTCTGCCTCTGAGTTTGGGCTCTCTATTCCTTTTAGGTTAGTTCCTCCCTCTGTCCCTCCATCCCCACCCCCTCCTCCTCATTATCTGTTTCCAATGCTGTAAGTAGTCATTTTTGCACCACCTACATTTATTACCTTTCTTCTTGCTGTTGTTGTATGCCTTCAAGCATTTGCAGCTTATGGCAACCCAAAGGTGAAACTATCGCAGGGTTTTCTGGGGCTGAAAGTGTGTGACACATCCAAGGTCAGCCAGTGGGTTTCCACGGAACTTTGTCTCCAAAGTTGTAGTCCAGTGCTCAAACAACTGCACCATACTGGCTCTCTGCCTCTTACCTAGGGCCAAAGCACCAGAGGAATTCAAAAGTATTCTGCTTTTGAGAGATGGCATATAGTGATGTTAAGATGAAATGGAGGTAGCTCTTCTTGTGAATGTGTTTGTCCATGAAGAGTGAAGACAATGTCATTTTGTTGTGTTACTTGGCTTCATTTGCCGTCTGTGAGGTCATCACATTTCCAAATCAGATTGTGTATCATTGAGACTGTCAAATTCACTCTGTGCTCCCTGATTGGTTGTGATCAGGGCAGGAAGAAGCCATAAAATGATGGCATCAGAGCAGTTGCAGAAAGAAGAAATACCAACTCCATGCCAGAAATAATCACCAAAAAGTGTGCAAACCTCCTGAAAAAGTATTTGTCTTTGTGGTTAAAATGGATTAGCATCTAGCATAATCAGTATGGTTGGCTGGCATCCTGTTGGTGTCTTATACCTGTTTAAGTTCTCCATATGTGTGTGATTGTATTTCTTTGGCCCATGCATAACATCTGTATTTGACTGAAGGCTATTAAATTGGAGTTAAAAATATGGTATTATTGCACATTATATGCTGTGCACTGTGCAACATTGGGCATTGCACAGGGTTGCTCATTGTACATTAATGTGCCAAGGCATTTGGTTGTACAGTGCTGTAATTGTGTAATGAGGTATAGCACAACCAGTGCTTAACTCCTTGAGACTTAAGTTATTCTTTGTCTATTCAGTGCAGGATCTCAGCCTATATAATATGTAGTCAGCTAATAATATAAGACTCAAAAAGTTAAAATAAAGGTTAGTCTGGACTGATGCAGAATATTGAGAGTGATAGTAAACTCTAGTTCTTTATTTTTCAGGGTAAGCTCTGGTGAAATTTCATACTACTTAGATCAGCTCTTCCTATTTTATGTTGCTCTGCTATGAACTACTGATATCAGCAGTCAGCAATCAGTAGCCCTTGTTTAGAATCACGTTTCTGATTTTCTCCTCTTAACTATGTTTAATTATCAGATGTGTTCTACCTTGTAGAAGTATGCAACCCAACAAATTATTAAAATTGTTGCAACGCAATGAAAGTAGAAGTGTGTTCCACTTTATGGGTTGCAGCCACAAGGCCAATGAGATGCTTCAGCTATTCCACTTTGCCCTCACCAGCACTTTGAGTAAACTGATTATCCACCTCCACATTGAAACCATTTAATCCCTCAAAGAAGAAAAGAGTATCTTTTTTTAAAAAAAAAAAAAATCTCAAATGTGTGAAATGGGCTTTTAGAATCATATTTCAACTGCTGACAAACTTGTAACAAGAAGAGATCGCCTTCTGTTGCCCTTCCCTAGTAAACACAGACCTCACTTTTGGGGTCCCCAATAGTTCCCCAAAGTCTTTTGACACCCCCCCCCAGTTTTGAGGTGTAATTTTAGCCTCTGAACTGCACCAAAACATGTGGTGTTGTTTGGGGGCCAGACTCTAAAACACCTCCACACACACACACACATACGCACACCTAATTGTTTTCCTCCAAATGCCTCAGTTTTCAGCCATATACCAGCCAAAGTGGCACCCGGAAGTAATATCACATCACTTCCAGTCAAAACAAAGAAAGAAAGGGACATAGGAATAGGACCTAACTTTAGAAATCCTGTCAAAAGCGAACAGACCATCAAGACTGAGGGGATATATATGCAATAAATAAGTATTATGAAAGGTTATAATAATGACTCACACCATCAATACTCCATATTAAAAATAAAATAATCCAAACAATTTAGTAGCAGTAAGTGTGAAGGAAAGAGCCAGCATGCTATACTGGTTTTGCATAGGATCACAACCCTGGAGACCAGGATTCAATTTCTGCGTTGGTCAAGGAACCCACCAGGTGACCTTTGCTGAGTCACACACTCTCAGACCCAGAAAACAACATGACAGGTCTGCCTTATGGTCACCATAAGTCAGAAATGACTTGAAGGCACACAACAATGGCAGGAACAAACAACAACAAGTGTGAAGGGCCAGGGGTCCCCAGGTCCCACACAATTTCCCATTCCTACTGCATTATGTATTCATATGCAATTGCCCTCTCTTCCACATCCTTGTTTCCCCATTGAAAACTCCAGCTAGATGTGTCATGTGATTCCACAGACTGTCAGTCTTCCCCTGAAGAGGTAAGCCTCCATTTCCACAAAATCATCGTAATAAAAGCATACTTTGTAGAGCAACCCTCTTGAGTTGATACTTCTTTGTTGTTTTCCCTCTGCTTAAATTTATTCTCCTTCGTGCTCTTTTTTTTTTATTTACCACACAAAGCTTTACTCTCTTCTTGATGCTTTTAGGAGATATTATATCACTCAGATTTATCATCGTCCTCTTCACCCACTTTCCTTTTTCTCAGACAACACAAAAGGATGGATAGATTTTATTTAAAGCAAACAGGTGAAGGATGGACAGAAATGTTTCAGGGTTATGGCGATAACCCTGGATTGATCCTATTTATCCCCATCATTTTTTTCCTCCTGTGTGCTCATAATGATTTTATTTTACTGCCATTAAGAATAAAAACCTCACCTGATAGAATTTTCTCTTCTATGTATCCTTGAAGATACAAAGGAAAGTATGAAAATGTCAGGCCTAGAGGATCCTTTTGTATAAGGTTGCAGCCACAGCCTGATGCTGGCGAGTCCATTTGTGGATCAAGTGGGCTAGAGGCATCAAAACAAACATGGCCGAATGGTTGTGAACAGTATTGAGAAAAATTAAACCAAAGGAAAGGGGCAATAGTAGACAGACAGGTGTCGTATGAAGTGAAAGCAAAGGAGTAGTGGAGACAGGCCTTCCAGGGTCAAGACCCCTGATGTCTATTAATGACAACATCTGCCAGACCATCAGACTTTCTGTTTCTTCTGACTATAGCTGAAATCCAAATCGTCACAGTAGTCATGAGGATCGGGGGGGGGGGTGAGTTTTCCCAGGAGCAGTATATCATTATGGGTTATCCTTGTTGTATTGCAAATACTGTTGGGCTGGTTTGGTCTTGAGTGGGCAATTCCAGAAAGCCTCCTCTTGCTGGAAATTAAAACTGGTAGAACTGGATTTTTGGTATGAATCAACATAAGTTCTCACACATCTGAACCGTCCTTGGAGGTTTGGCTATAGGCACTGTAATGAGGAGTGGCTGCACTTCATATGTACCACTTCATTCACTCACTGATTCTTTCGTTTGTTTGTGTAGTTTCTATCCCCCCTTTTCCCTCAAGATATCTCAAGATATGTGAAGACTTTTCATGATAGATGTAAAGATGGGTTGGACACACTGAGGAATACTAGTCAAGGAGCCAGATCCTGTCTGATCGTGGGAGCTAAGCAGGGTTGTTACCGGCCTGCACACCTCCAAGATTTGATCCGGTTTAATTGGCCAAATATATTAATTGGCATTAATATAAAATGGATCCTGAGGTGACTGAAGGGTTAATCCAGGCAGAGAAAAAACACTGGCTGAGCACATGTGATTGCAAAGCAGGCCAGAAGATCCCCTCTAGGCATAGCCAAAGTCATTTGCAGTCAGATTACCAGGAAACTCCAGAGATAATAGGCTGAAGCTGTAACTACACAATAGCAAAGGGAAGTTCCCACCAAAGCACTGATTGTTTCATACCCTATTCCTCATAGCTAGGCATTTTCCCCATTGTCTTCACACCTGTCCACCATTTCAGGGCTATTATGACAGCCATTAACTCCTTGCCACCTAATAAAAAGACCATTAACTCTGTCCAGACCCCACTGTCCGTGTTGCAACCTCCACTGTCTACTTGGCTAGGAGAACCATTAGCACCCATGCCTCCCAGGTAGATTTTGGATATATAAGCCCTCCATTTTGAGCAATTTGATGCAGTATCAGAAATGCTGAACACCACTGTGTTGCTCTGAATTCTGATTTGGCCTGCCCTTAGATACAAGTCTAAGCCACTCTATCGTTTCTTCACTACTCTTCTGGACTGGTAATTGTAACCCAAAAACCTCAGCCTCACTATCCATAATTTTCTCTCCCTTTATCCTTCCGTTAGTTCTTGTGTGACTGTCTGTATCTTGTGTGTATGTGAAAGTGAATTCTCCTCAATAAAACACATTTTTAGTTTACTCTTGTTGCCAGCAGTACTGGCAGTTCTGAAGGGGAGAAATGGAATTCATTGTGCAAGCTGTGCACCCACATGGATAGTAAGAGTTTGAACAGCTTTTTTGGACAAGGGCATCCAGTTCCATGCTACCTGGGCCATTCTGGCAATTGTAGTCCATAAAGTAACTTTTCCAGATTCTGGTAACAGCCACCAAGTCTTGTGTATGTGCCTTCAAGTCACGCATTGACTTATGGTGGTCACATCGATATCATAGGGTTTTCTTAGGGAAGGAATACTCCAAGGTGATTCTGCCAGTTCTTTCCTCTGAAATATAGTCTGGTATTGGTTGGTGGTCTCCCTTCCAAGTGCTAACCAGAACTGATCCTGCTTAGTTTCCAATATCAGATGAGATCTGGTGCCTTCAGAGTATTTAGGCCTATCAAGAGGGCTGACAAGTCTGCAGAGAAGCCTAGCACTGATTCAGATAATTTAATCTTATATTTCAGAGGGGCTACTCCTCAAAGGTCCTATTGTGACAGACTTACAGATTATTAAGGGGAAAAAAGGCCTGTGAGCAACTTGTTTTGGCATTGCTGCAAAAAAATTATTTTTGTGGCCACTATCTGTCCAGCGTAATTTTCATTTGCCTATTTTTTTAAGGGCTGTTCTTTAGCTATTGTCTTTAATTAAGAAAGAATGGAGTAGGGAAGGGAACACCTGTTATTTCCTCCATCTGAGCTTCATTGGACATTCTTCCAGCGTTTCATGCAACAAGAATAAAGTTTGTGGCATTGGGATTATACGTGAACAAACGGCCTTTGCGTTTATCAAGTGCCCCTGTTCCGTTTGGGCATTTAATCACCTGCACAAACCGTTTATGGCCTCGTATACTCCTCTTCTATGACCATTAGTTCTTAAATGCCTGGCATAATTAAAGGTGAAACTGCAGTGCTGCAGTGGGGCATCATATCTGGAAAAGGATAACAGATGAGGTAGGAGTTCTGATGGAGTTCAAGGTGAGAACCATAAAGCCGCTTTCCTGCCAGTGTCAGGAACATTATTTTAAGAATGTATAATTCCGTTCTCGAAAAATGGAGGCTGGCTCCAATAATAATTCAGAGTTAATGAACTTAGAGAGTTATAGCCCTGGATCGGCGATTTCCCTCTGTGCTTCCTTTTGTGGGCAATTTGGCTTGTCAGACGTTTGAGGACGGCGTTGGCGTATCCAAGGAAGGTGGAAGAGAATTATTGACGGCAGCTCCCTTTCTTTCTTTTCCTTGTTTTAACATCTGTTTTGAAACAAAGAGGAATTAAATCATCCATTGAGCTGCAAATGCTCGTACCTGGTCTCCCGATCAAGACCTTTCACATTAGCCTATAGCCAAAGAATCGCTTGTTGTTGGCTCTCAATTAATGCAAAATGATAGCACTCATCTTTGCCCTAATTAGCATCACTGCCTAGCAACTGTTGAGTCTTAAGTAAGTCTTAGTAGTGGAGAGAAGGAAGATACCTGAAAAGGCTCAAGGGAATACAGGCTTCCTTCAGAGCTGCTGAGTCCTCCATCTGTTATCACTCTCCTTCCAACAGTTAACTGATAAAAGCAAGCGTACTCTTGGGTGTGCTCAGAACATCCCTGTTCTCCCATCAAGGAACAATCCCTGAGGTACCCTACCCTCTTGCTATTGTACAATCTGGCCTTTTCTCTAATGTTGCTGCATGCTGTGTGCATTTCTTTTCCACACATCAGGTCAGAGTCAGAGTTGTTTCTTAATCAGGTTATGTCAGGAAATTAGTTCTGGTGCATCAGCAATGATGGGGAGATGATAGCAAAGCCCTCAAATGACGTGTAGACCTTAGCTCCTTTTTGTCTCCCCCTTCCAAGCTCCAAGATTCCCTAAAAGCCCTCTCTATGTTGTGCACATATCTTTTGCAAGAATCAGAGTTGTGATGGCTTTTCAGTCAGGGCTTGGAAATAAATTAACTAGGAAGTCATTTATGGTGTTTCAGCTGCAGGAGGAAGGGGAAAAATGAGGCCCACAAATTGCATGTAGCCCTTAAATCCCTTTTTTGGTGTACCCCGAGCCCTCTCCCTTAAGCCTCCTAAAAGAAAGGATGAAAATTCATTCTAAATGTGCTTAAAATTATCAAAGTTGCCATAAAAACATGATGATTTGGGGCAGTTTTCCCCTAGCAGCAGCTCATCCCTTTCTGTTTCTACAAATAGCTGATGTTTGGCTGACAGAGGGAATTGAAAGTGATGTGGTGTCATTTCTGACCACTTGGGACACATCTGTGTGGCCTGCCAGGTAAAGAAGGGGGTGAATATTGTTCCCCATGCCTATGCAAACTGTGGATGGAGAAAGTGCAACCCATGGGCCATGTGTTGCTCTGATTTCTAATTTTGTGAACCCCACAGTTCATCAGGTTTTGGTGACCCCCCCCCAAAAAAAAACCCTTCAAAAGAAAAATACTGATTTCAATGCTATATTTTATCTGAACTCTGGCCAGCATAAACCTCAACCTTTCTGCAAATGTGGTGGTTTGGGTTACTCACTCCCACAGAACCCCCTCATCCTGTACCCAAAAACAAAAAAAGAAAAGAAAAGAATCAGCCCAAAGGGCACCCTGAAGGAAGTGTGTCCATTATGCTGTATGCAAACAGAGGCTGTGGAAGTGAAAACTGTCTTCAGGTCCCCAAAGTTGCCCACCTTGATGCAGACCATCAAGACTGGGTTCATTGCACTGTTTCAGACCCTAAGTGACCTCAGTCCAAGCACTTGTCTTTAGTAATGAGAACATAATGAGTTGCAAGTAACAACATTATCTGTACTTGCTATTTGAAGGATGCAGTGAGGGCATATGCAATTAAATAGAAACAAAAAATGAATGGATGGATGGGTGGATGGAAGGAAGGAAGGAAGGAAGGAAATGTCTGACAGCTCAATGAAAGGCAAGGAAGGAGAG